>LS997566.1:2924924-3444924 GCA_000469685.2 Haemonchus contortus
AATCGGGAATAATTGAGGTAGGTAAACGAGCGAAAGTAAATGGTGGATCATCGCCTGTTGAGGGCGTCATATGCAACCACCACTCAAGGGTGCAGTAATTGAACCTCTACAACTCCAAGTTTGCCGGTTCCTGGATGCATGACGGATGCTTTGAACCACACCAAACCAGTAAATTTTTTATTAGCAGTTCTGCAGAATTCTTGTGTTACTCTGAAAATCGCTGCGCTCTGTGCTAAAATTTGGGAGAACAGGAACTCCAGATAACTTCATATGGAGCCTACCCACAATAACCTCTTTTTTTCGTAAAAAATCTCTTGCTTATCTCACATAAACCTTCCCGAGCATATTTCGCAGAGAGCTTGCTAAAACTACCTCTCTAAAAATTAATCGAAAATAACCGAACACACAATCACATCCAGAATCCGAACCCTTGACTTCGCAGGCATGGTCCTGGATGCTTATCCGCTACACTCCAATTACGCTGTAAAAATGCAGCACACAGTCCAAATAGAAATTCACGGAGGCTGTGGATTGCCACGGCAAAGCCGGCTTGCCGAAGTACCCCGGTGGGCACTTCGACTCAGCAGGTGCCGAACCCACACCTCCCTCTTGGAGGCAGTGTGCCCTGCTGAGCCGAAGTGCGGTACCGTATCGCATGCTGCTTTTATCACTAAAAATCATTGAGGCAGAGGTGACACACAAATGTCTGGCTTCAGAGAAGGGGTAAGTTTGTATAGCGATAGGTGGCAGTGAATATTGAACGCATTGGTCGCTTAGGAAAAGCTAAACACCATCAGGGCATCATTTTTACTCTCTCTTCTACCCTGTGGCTTCATGTGGCTCCTCCTGAAGCTCCATCACAGTTTTTTTGATAAATTCTCGCCACATGGTTCAGAGCAGCTTCAATGAAGCTCTGTCGGATGAGCATCAGCTTCACCTGCTTCAGCTTTGATCGGACACCCTTCTAATGTAGATAATATAAAAAATATGTAATCAAATAGAACAGAACCCTTCCGCTAACTGGAGCGTAGCGGATAAGCATCCAGAACCATGCCTGCGAAGTCAAGGGTTCGGATTCTGGATGTGATTGTGTGTTCGGTTATTTTCGATTAATTTTTAGAGAGGTAGTTTTAGCAAGCTCTCTGCGAAATATGCTCGGAAAGATTTATGTGAGATAAGCAAGAGATACTTACGAGAAAAAAAAATCAATGGGGGAATGTGGGCATTGTGGGAAACCGGACAGAAGCCCGCTCCACACTTCACGTTGCACGGTCCGAGTGCATCATAGAGGGCTTTTCCTAAGTTGACAACTCCAAATCGGCAAAGATGGAGTAGTAAGGGTTCAATTACTACACCGTCTGATTGAATGGTGGCTGAATATAAGAGGCAAAACATTTGCCTTATTACGATTTCAAACGTTGGGGTCATGACGCCCTCAACAGGTGATGACCCACCACTTACTTTCGACCGCTTACTCTATCTCAATTATTCCTAGTTGATATGTGGAGAACGAGGTGCGGACGTGTATTGCGAACATTTTTTTCAACATCCTTACTGTTATGAGATTCATCGATGTGTATTTTGTCGGTACAATATTAAAAAAAGGATCTTTGCTCTAAATCGAGCACATACAAGAAATAGTTTACACCCAAATCCGAACCCCTGACCTCACAATCATCGCTACAACCCTTATCCACACTTAGCTTTCAACAGCTTGAGTGGATGGCCGATGCGAATTTGTCGCGCATATCGAGCGGCATTCTCAAAGTGCCACAAAAGGTTTGCCGCGCAGCTCGCGCGAAAAATTCGCGGCCTGCTGGCACCTCGTGTCCACAGCACAGTTTTTCTCAACCTTATAACACATTTGATTCAGGGATCTCTTTAGCTATCCCACAGTTGAAGCTGGAGATTTCACTCCGTGTAAAGCGCCATTTCTCCCTTTCTTTCTCGCTCTAACTAGTCGCTGATCTCCATGTGCAGTTTTTTGTTCATCTCCATGATAAATTACTATTTTTGCATTTTATTTTTCCTTTCTTTTTTCTTCAGTTTGTCAATCTTGGAAGCTCAACTTGTCTGCAATGCGTGTTATCTATTGCTTATGAATAAAAAGAGATTATTTCATTGTGTTTATCAGAGGAACTGAATGAAAAACATTAACGAGTGACACTAAGTTTCATTTATTTTTATTTACCCATTACATTTTGCATTACATGGCATGCAACAACAAAAACTTTTAATACTCCATTGTTTTAGGATATTCTCCTGAGGAAAGATAGTAAATATTCGAAAAAAAAGTCTCGATGATTTGGAAAATAAGATATAAGATGAAAAGAACTGGTAAACACGCACAGATTCGAAATGGTATGGGGCAATCTAAAATTACAGACTCAGGTCCACTTCACAGCATGATGTGCTCTCTCGATCATCAGAAGGATATTGATATCTTTGAAATAGAATGAAAAAAAAAGAAAAAAATGAAAACGACATCTAGAAAAGACAGATTAAACCTTCAAACTGTTGGAACAAACTCCAGAAAATCGTCAAAGTTTCATTTCTCAGGTCTATCCATTCTCCCAAATGATCTGCTGTTCCATGACCTGCACTGCTCGATGCCTTCCCCACCACCACCACCACCACAACCACAACATTTTTCTCTGTTCCCTCCTAATGATATATATTTTCTTAGAAAGAACAGTAGAAACTACGATACACACGTATGGTATATGAGCTTGGGCCCTCTCAGAAGCGTCGGACGCAGACCGTGAGCCTCGAACAGCTCGGAACGGGTTTCCCCGGCGGTCGCGGGAATGCGGTCCCACCAAGAGGTCTAGGTCCTGTTAAATCTAGTTTTTATTTTTTGGCTTACAGAAGATTGAAGCTAGGATTGAGTTCTGGTAAAGCGGTGAGCTTAGCTGCATCCAAAACACCCAAAGGGATTTGATCCCACTTTCAGGGATCGATGCTGATCAGTATGCAGCATTCCCCCCCCCCCGTCCATACCCTATCTTCAGAATGCCTGAGGCAATCTCTTACTGTCTGAACTCTCGCACTCAGTGATCCTTATCAGTAGGAACAATAAAAGATACGGTACTGATATTGACCACCTGCAACTGAGGGGCTCGGCTCAACGGCCGAGTCCACACTCCATATTACTGGACTCTGCCGGTGAGCCGAGGCCCCGCCCACCTCCCAGGCGGTAACCATGTGCAACCATCGACGACACTTTTATCAAAATTGTCGAAACTGTCGTCCAGGCACATCAATTTTGAGTCGAGCGTAGTGGGTGAGGACAACCCCCACAACGCCCGTGCCCATATTCCATATGGGACTGCTCGGCTCACTCCCCCGGTTCACCTCTGCTACATGACGTTCTACGTTACTGGTTAATTTGGCTAGAACACGTGCACAAAGCAATGGTCGTGAGACACTGCGCGACCATTTTTAATTGGAACGGTAGGAATAATTGAGGTAGGTAAACGGGCGAAAGTAAATGGTGGATCATCGCCTGTTGAGGGCGTCATATGCAACCACCATTCAATCAGACGGTGCAGTAATTGAACCTCTACAACTCCAAGTTTGCCGGTTCCTGGATGCATGACGGATGCTTTGAACCACCCCAAACCAGTAAATTTTTATTAGCAGTTTTGCAGAATTGTCTTCTCTACATATAATCGACGGTCAAAATTGCATTGGGAGAGAAGAAAGTGGCTAGCAAATGTAACTAATTGAAGGACTCCCTAACTCATAGATTGCGTGCTCCCATCTTCAATCGCAATTTTGCGATACGCGGCGGGTGCGGTAAGAGCGGCGCGGTAACCGGAGCCAGTGACCAGACATTATTTTAACTTCATTTTGCCATTGCTTAATAATAAAAACCAACTTCTTCCGGAATAGTTCACAATTTACAAAAGTGACAGGTCAGCTCGTCCTTTTCTGGTTTGCTGCCAGAATAATTCTCCCATTCCTGGATTAATGACAAGACAGCTCGTCCAATTCCGATTGAGTGGCAGGAAAGCTCGCCCCCTTTGGGATAAATATTTGGACGAATCGTCTACGTTAAAAGTGTTTTGACGACTCGTCCACTTTGAAACAAGTATCCGGTCAACTCACCCACTTTGAAACAAATATCCGGACAACTCGTGAACTTCATAACGGGTGACCGGACAACTCGTCCACTTTCAACTTGGTGTCCGGACAATTCGCCCACATTGTAATAAGTGTTTGGGCAAATCGCCCACTTTGAAATAATTGTTTGAACAACTCGTCCACTTTGAAATGAGTGTCCAGAAAGATCGTCCAGCTTATAACGGTTAACCGGACAAGTTGTCCACTTTCTAGACGGTGACCGGACATCTCTTCCAGTTCATAACGGATAACCAGACAACTCGACCACTTTCAGATAGGTGTTTGGACGACTCGCCCATTCGAAATGAGAGCCCGGGAAGCTCGTCCACTTCATAACGGGTAACCGGACAGCTCGCCCACTCTCAAATAAGTGTCCTGACATCTCGTCCGCACTATAATGAATTGTCAGACAATTCGCTCACTTCGAATTTGGCGACTGAACAACTCGTCCATTTCAGGCCACTTATTGTCAGGGACATGTTACTAGCGCTAGCAACGTGAGTAATATTCGTTAACTCTCGGACCGAGGATCTCACTTTTCTTATAAAACAGGTTAGCTCTGCGAATGTCGGTTTTTTCGCTGAATGAGCAATTTGCGTGTTTGCTAAATGCATAGGAAAACTTGTTTACTTTAGAAATTATGTGTTGAGGAACCGTGTTTCGTTGATCTTACTTGGAACTACATCAAACCTTGCTGGAGCATATAACTCGGCACAGAATTTGAGTTGAGCGTTATTTTTTGCTTCCGTTTTTTTCGTATCACTCCTCCCAAGTCTAGTTGTTTGCAGTTATGATAATCATATATTCAGATGCAGCTGTGGTTTCCGGTGTAAAATTTACTTTAAAGTTCAACTGATGTGGACAGTTGACTGGCACCAAAACTTGTATGCAGGATTCTTGACGTGTGTCTGCATCCAAATTCTAGGTGTTACATATTCATATTATAGCATTTTGTTAGAACAAATCCGGGTTGTCCTCGACTAAGGTGCCGCAACTAGTCATGACATAACTAGTTGGTAGTTGCCGTGTGCTGTTGACCAATAGGAAGGGGATAACGCCACACACCACGATAGAAACATGTTTTTATGATTGCCTCTTGGCTTATAAATTTGTAGAACGAAAAAAAAACCAGGTACACGGTGAAGGAGAATTTCTCTTTCAGCAACCAGACTATTATTCGTCTCATGTCGTTTTTACCCTTATGCATTTGCATTTTTCACATTTTTGAAGCTCTGTGATTCCTTTTTACAGAAGCTCTTGAAGCGCCACGAGGGCTTATAAGCCCAATAGAGGAAAACCGTTACTGAAGTGTCCCGATGCGGTGTCTACAATGACGACATGTGTGCTTCCGCACTCAAAAATCTGCAAAGAACCTGGAGCGGACCAAAAGTCCCTCGTCAAGCAAAAACCAATGCTATAATGGCTCTACTGAATAAATCTCTGTGCTATTTATAGAACAACTTTGCAATGCAAGCTCGTTTTCCAATTTTCAGGCTCCAATCTCGCCTAGAAAAGACCAATATTCCTGCCAATCTAACACAGATCAGAAAAATCTCGAGCGTCCCCTTCCAACTCATTCCCTCCATCTTTCCTGGCCTTGTAGCGCTGATTGTTGTTTGGAGATTTCCCGTACTCAACAGCTTTCAATGGCTTAGCTGGTGAGAGCGGCAGCCTGCAAGTAAATTGGTATCGTAGAGGCATGAAGGAAAGAATAATGAAGAATGAAAGAAGAAAAAAGTCAGAACCTTCGAAATATGATGGAAAGACGTAGTTTTGTTGCCAAATGATGAAAGGATCCTGTTCAAAATTTTTTAGAACGGTCAGTAAATGTTCAAGAAAACTCTCGATAATTTGGAAAATAAGATAAAAAAAAAGAAAACAGGTAAACAGACACAAATAAATTCGAAATGGTACAGGGCAATCTAGAATTTCGGAATCAGGACCACTTCCCAGCATGATGTGCTCTCTGGACCACCAAGAAGGCGTTATACCTTTGAAATGAAATGAAAAAAAGGGAAAAAATGAAAACGACGTCGAGAAAAGACAGGTTAAACCTTCAAACTGACGGAACAAACTCCAGAAAATCGTCAAAGTTTCATGTCTCTGGTTTATCCATTCTCCCAAATGATCTGCTGTTCCATGACCTGCACTGCTCGATGCCTTCCCCATCACCACCACCACCACCACCACCACATTCTTCTCTGTTCCCTCCTAATGATATATATTTTCTTAGAAGGAACAGTAGAAACTACGATACACACGTATGGTATATGAGCTTGGCCCTCTCAGAATCGTCAGACGCAGACCGTGAGCCTCGAACAGCTCGGAACGGGTTCCACCGTCGGTCGCGGGAATGCGGTCCCACCAAGAGGTCTAGATCCTGTTAGACCTAGTTTTTATTTTTTGGCTTTTAGCGTAAAAGATTGAAGCTAGGATTGAGTTCTGGTAAAGCGGTGAGCTTAGCTGCATCCAAAATACCCAAAGGGATTTGATCCCACTTTCAGGGATCGATGCTGATCAGTATGCAGCATTCCCCCCCCCCCTTCAGAATGCCTGAGGCAATCTCTTACTGTCTGAACTCTCGCACTCAGTGATCCTTATCAGTAGGAACAATAAAAGATACGGTACTGATCTTGATCACCTGCAATTGAGGGGCTCGGCTCAACGGCCGAGTCCACACTCCATATTACTGGACTCTGCCGGTGAGCCGAGGCCCCGCCCACCTCCCAGGCGGTAACCATGTGCAACCATCGACGACACTTTTATCAAAATTGTCGAAACTGTCGTCCAGGCACATCAATTTTGAGTCGAGCGTAGTGGGTGAGGACAACCCCCACAACGCCCGTGCCCATATTCCATATGGGACTGCTCGGCTCACTCCCCCGGTTCACCTCTGCTACATGACGTTCTACGTTACTGGTTAATTTGGCTAGAACACGTGCACAAAGCAATGGTCGTGAGACACTGCGCGACCATTTTTAATTGGAACGGTAGGAATAATTGAGGTAGGTAAACGGGCGAAAGTAAATGGTGGATCATCGCCTGTTGAGGGCGTCATATGCAACCACCATTCAATCAGACGGTGCAGTAATTGAACCTCTACAACTCCAAGTTTGCCGGTTCCTGGATGCATGACGGATGCTTTGAACCACCCCAAACCAGTAAATTTTTATTAGCAGTTTTGCAGAATTGTCTTCTCTACATATAATCGACGGTCAAAATTGCATTGGGAGAGAAGAAAGTGGCTAGCAAATGTAACTAATTGAAGGACTCCCTAACTCATAGATTGCGTGCTCCCATCTTCAATCGCAATTTTGCGATACGCGGCGGGTGCGGTAAGAGCGGCGCGGTAACCGGAGCCAGTGACCAGACATTATTTTAACTTCATTTTGCCATTGCTTAATAATAAAAACCAACTTCTTCCGGAATAGTTCACAATTTACAAAAGTGACAGGTCAGCTCGTCCTTTTCTGGTTTGCTGCCAGAATAATTCTCCCATTCCTGGATTAATGACAAGACAGCTCGTCCAATTCCGATTGAGTGGCAGGAAAGCTCGCCCCCTTTGGGATAAATATTTGGACGAATCGTCTACGTTAAAAGTGTTTTGACGACTCGTCCACTTTGAAACAAGTATCCGGTCAACTCACCCACTTTGAAACAAATATCCGGACAACTCGTGAACTTCATAACGGGTGACCGGACAACTCGTCCACTTTCAACTTGGTGTCCGGACAATTCGCCCACATTGTAATAAGTGTTTGGGCAAATCGCCCACTTTGAAATAAGTGTTTGAACAACTCGTCCACTTTGAAATGAGTGTCCAGAAAGATCGTCCAGCTTATAACGGTTAACCGGACAAGTTGTCCACTTTCTAGACGGTGACCGGACATCTCTTCCAGTTCATAACGGATAACCAGACAACTCGACCACTTTCAGATAGGTGTTTGGACGACTCGCCCATTCGAAATGAGAGCCCGGGAAGCTCGTCCACTTCATAACGGGTAACCGGACAGCTCGCCCACTCTCAAATAAGTGTCCTGACATCTCGTCCGCACTATAATGAATTGTCAGACAATTCGCTCACTTCGAATTTGGCGACTGAACAACTCGTCCATTTCAGGCCACTTATTGTCAGGGACATGTTACTAGCGCTAGCAACGTGAGTAATATTCGTTAACTCTCGGACCGAGGATCTCACTTTTCTTATAAAACAGGTTAGCTCTGCGAATGTCGGTTTTTTCGCTGAATGAGCAATTTGCGTGTTTGCTAAATGCATAGGAAAACTTGTTTACTTTAGAAATTATGTGTTGAGGAACCGTGTTTCGTTGATCTTACTTGGAACTACATCAAACCTTGCTGGAGCATATAACTCGGCACAGAATTTGAGTTGAGCGTTATTTTTTGCTTCCGTTTTTTTCGTATCACTCCTCCCAAGTCTAGTTGTTTGCAGTTATGATAATCATATATTCAGATGCAGCTGTGGTTTCCGGTGTAAAATTTACTTTAAAGTTCAACTGATGTGGACAGTTGACTGGCACCAAAACTTGTATGCAGGATTCTTGACGTGTGTCTGCATCCAAATTCTAGGTGTTACATATTCATATTATAGCATTTTGTTAGAACAAATCCGGGTTGTCCTCGACTAAGGTGCCGCAACTAGTCATGACATAACTAGTTGGTAGTTGCCGTGTGCTGTTGACCAATAGGAAGGGGATAACGCCACACACCACGATAGAAACATGTTTTTATGATTGCCTCTTGGCTTATAAATTTGTAGAACGAAAAAAAAACCAGGTACACGGTGAAGGAGAATTTCTCTTTCAGCAACCAGACTATTATTCGTCTCATGTCGTTTTTACCCTTATGCATTTGCATTTTTCACATTTTTGAAGCTCTGTGATTCCTTTTTACAGAAGCTCTTGAAGCGCCACGAGGGCTTATAAGCCCAATAGAGGAAAACCGTTACTGAAGTGTCCCGATGCGGTGTCTACAATGACGACATGTGTGCTTCCGCACTCAAAAATCTGCAAAGAACCTGGAGCGGACCAAAAGTCCCTCGTCAAGCAAAAACCAATGCTATAATGGCTCTACTGAATAAATCTCTGTGCTATTTATAGAACAACTTTGCAATGCAAGCTCGTTTTCCAATTTTCAGGCTCCAATCTCGCCTAGAAAAGACCAATATTCCTGCCAATCTAACACAGATCAGAAAAATCTCGAGCGTCCCCTTCCAACTCATTCCCTCCATCTTTCCTGGCCTTGTAGCGCTGATTGTTGTTTGGAGATTTCCCGTACTCAACAGCTTTCAATGGCTTAGCTGGTGAGAGCGGCAGCCTGCAAGTAAATTGGTATCGTAGAGGCATGAAGGAAAGAATAATGAAGAATGAAAGAAGAAAAAAGTCAGAACCTTCGAAATATGATGGAAAGACGTAGTTTTGTTGCCAAATGATGAAAGGATCCTGTTCAAAATTTTTTAGAACGGTCAGTAAATGTTCAAGAAAACTCTCGATAATTTGGAAAATAAGATAAAAAAAAAGAAAACAGGTAAACAGACACAAATAAATTCGAAATGGTACAGGGCAATCTAGAATTTCGGAATCAGGACCACTTCCCAGCATGATGTGCTCTCTGGACCACCAAGAAGGCGTTATACCTTTGAAATGAAATGAAAAAAAGGGAAAAAATGAAAACGACGTCGAGAAAAGACAGGTTAAACCTTCAAACTGACGGAACAAACTCCAGAAAATCGTCAAAGTTTCATGTCTCTGGTTTATCCATTCTCCCAAATGATCTGCTGTTCCATGACCTGCACTGCTCGATGCCTTCCCCATCACCACCACCACCACCACCACCACATTCTTCTCTGTTCCCTCCTAATGATATATATTTTCTTAGAAGGAACAGTAGAAACTACGATACACACGTATGGTATATGAGCTTGGCCCTCTCAGAATCGTCAGACGCAGACCGTGAGCCTCGAACAGCTCGGAACGGGTTCCACCGTCGGTCGCGGGAATGCGGTCCCACCAAGAGGTCTAGATCCTGTTAGACCTAGTTTTTATTTTTTGGCTTTTAGCGTAAAAGATTGAAGCTAGGATTGAGTTCTGGTAAAGCGGTGAGCTTAGCTGCATCCAAAATACCCAAAGGGATTTGATCCCACTTTCAGGGATCGATGCTGATCAGTATGCAGCATTCCCCCCCCCCCTTCAGAATGCCTGAGGCAATCTCTTACTGTCTGAACTCTCGCACTCAGTGATCCTTATCAGTAGGAACAATAAAAGATACGGTACTGATCTTGATCACCTGCAATTGAGGGGCTCGGCTCAACGGCCGAGTCCACACTCCATATTACTGGACTCTGCCGGTGAGCCGAGGCCCCGCCCACCTCCCAGGCGGTAACCATGTGCAACCATCGACGACACTTTTATCAAAATTGTCGAAACTGTCGTCCAGGCACATCAATTTTGAGTCGAGCGTAGTGGGTGAGGACAACCCCCACAACGCCCGTGCCCATATTCCATATGGGACTGCTCGGCTCACTCCCCCGGTTCACCTCTGCTACATGACGTTCTACGTTACTGGTTAATTTGGCTAGAACACGTGCACAAAGCAATGGTCGTGAGACACTGCGCGACCATTTTTAATTGGAACGGTAGGAATAATTGAGGTAGGTAAACGGGCGAAAGTAAATGGTGGATCATCGCCTGTTGAGGGCGTCATATGCAACCACCATTCAATCAGACGGTGCAGTAATTGAACCTCTACAACTCCAAGTTTGCCGGTTCCTGGATGCATGACGGATGCTTTGAACCACCCCAAACCAGTAAATTTTTATTAGCAGTTTTGCAGAATTGTCTTCTCTACATATAATCGACGGTCAAAATTGCATTGGGAGAGAAGAAAGTGGCTAGCAAATGTAACTAATTGAAGGACTCCCTAACTCATAGATTGCGTGCTCCCATCTTCAATCGCAATTTTGCGATACGCGGCGGGTGCGGTAAGAGCGGCGCGGTAACCGGAGCCAGTGACCAGACATTATTTTAACTTCATTTTGCCATTGCTTAATAATAAAAACCAACTTCTTCCGGAATAGTTCACAATTTACAAAAGTGACAGGTCAGCTCGTCCTTTTCTGGTTTGCTGCCAGAATAATTCTCCCATTCCTGGATTAATGACAAGACAGCTCGTCCAATTCCGATTGAGTGGCAGGAAAGCTCGCCCCCTTTGGGATAAATATTTGGACGAATCGTCTACGTTAAAAGTGTTTTGACGACTCGTCCACTTTGAAACAAGTATCCGGTCAACTCACCCACTTTGAAACAAATATCCGGACAACTCGTGAACTTCATAACGGGTGACCGGACAACTCGTCCACTTTCAACTTGGTGTCCGGACAATTCGCCCACATTGTAATAAGTGTTTGGGCAAATCGCCCACTTTGAAATAAGTGTTTGAACAACTCGTCCACTTTGAAATGAGTGTCCAGAAAGATCGTCCAGCTTATAACGGTTAACCGGACAAGTTGTCCACTTTCTAGACGGTGACCGGACATCTCTTCCAGTTCATAACGGATAACCAGACAACTCGACCACTTTCAGATAGGTGTTTGGACGACTCGCCCATTCGAAATGAGAGCCCGGGAAGCTCGTCCACTTCATAACGGGTAACCGGACAGCTCGCCCACTCTCAAATAAGTGTCCTGACATCTCGTCCGCACTATAATGAATTGTCAGACAATTCGCTCACTTCGAATTTGGCGACTGAACAACTCGTCCATTTCAGGCCACTTATTGTCAGGGACATGTTACTAGCGCTAGCAACGTGAGTAATATTCGTTAACTCTCGGACCGAGGATCTCACTTTTCTTATAAAACAGGTTAGCTCTGCGAATGTCGGTTTTTTCGCTGAATGAGCAATTTGCGTGTTTGCTAAATGCATAGGAAAACTTGTTTACTTTAGAAATTATGTGTTGAGGAACCGTGTTTCGTTGATCTTACTTGGAACTACATCAAACCTTGCTGGAGCATATAACTCGGCACAGAATTTGAGTTGAGCGTTATTTTTTGCTTCCGTTTTTTTCGTATCACTCCTCCCAAGTCTAGTTGTTTGCAGTTATGATAATCATATATTCAGATGCAGCTGTGGTTTCCGGTGTAAAATTTACTTTAAAGTTCAACTGATGTGGACAGTTGACTGGCACCAAAACTTGTATGCAGGATTCTTGACGTGTGTCTGCATCCAAATTCTAGGTGTTACATATTCATATTATAGCATTTTGTTAGAACAAATCCGGGTTGTCCTCGACTAAGGTGCCGCAACTAGTCATGACATAACTAGTTGGTAGTTGCCGTGTGCTGTTGACCAATAGGAAGGGGATAACGCCACACACCACGATAGAAACATGTTTTTATGATTGCCTCTTGGCTTATAAATTTGTAGAACGAAAAAAAAACCAGGTACACGGTGAAGGAGAATTTCTCTTTCAGCAACCAGACTATTATTCGTCTCATGTCGTTTTTACCCTTATGCATTTGCATTTTTCACATTTTTGAAGCTCTGTGATTCCTTTTTACAGAAGCTCTTGAAGCGCCACGAGGGCTTATAAGCCCAATAGAGGAAAACCGTTACTGAAGTGTCCCGATGCGGTGTCTACAATGACGACATGTGTGCTTCCGCACTCAAAAATCTGCAAAGAACCTGGAGCGGACCAAAAGTCCCTCGTCAAGCAAAAACCAATGCTATAATGGCTCTACTGAATAAATCTCTGTGCTATTTATAGAACAACTTTGCAATGCAAGCTCGTTTTCCAATTTTCAGGCTCCAATCTCGCCTAGAAAAGACCAATATTCCTGCCAATCTAACACAGATCAGAAAAATCTCGAGCGTCCCCTTCCAACTCATTCCCTCCATCTTTCCTGGCCTTGTAGCGCTGATTGTTGTTTGGAGATTTCCCGTACTCAACAGCTTTCAATGGCTTAGCTGGTGAGAGCGGCAGCCTGCAAGTAAATTGGTATCGTAGAGGCATGAAGGAAAGAATAATGAAGAATGAAAGAAGAAAAAAGTCAGAACCTTCGAAATATGATGGAAAGACGTAGTTTTGTTGCCAAATGATGAAAGGATCCTGTTCAAAATTTTTTAGAACGGTCAGTAAATGTTCAAGAAAACTCTCGATAATTTGGAAAATAAGATAAAAAAAAAGAAAACAGGTAAACAGACACAAATAAATTCGAAATGGTACAGGGCAATCTAGAATTTCGGAATCAGGACCACTTCCCAGCATGATGTGCTCTCTGGACCACCAAGAAGGCGTTATACCTTTGAAATGAAATGAAAAAAAGGGAAAAAATGAAAACGACGTCGAGAAAAGACAGGTTAAACCTTCAAACTGACGGAACAAACTCCAGAAAATCGTCAAAGTTTCATGTCTCTGGTTTATCCATTCTCCCAAATGATCTGCTGTTCCATGACCTGCACTGCTCGATGCCTTCCCCATCACCACCACCACCACCACCACCACATTCTTCTCTGTTCCCTCCTAATGATATATATTTTCTTAGAAGGAACAGTAGAAACTACGATACACACGTATGGTATATGAGCTTGGCCCTCTCAGAATCGTCAGACGCAGACCGTGAGCCTCGAACAGCTCGGAACGGGTTCCACCGTCGGTCGCGGGAATGCGGTCCCACCAAGAGGTCTAGATCCTGTTAGACCTAGTTTTTATTTTTTGGCTTTTAGCGTAAAAGATTGAAGCTAGGATTGAGTTCTGGTAAAGCGGTGAGCTTAGCTGCATCCAAAATACCCAAAGGGATTTGATCCCACTTTCAGGGATCGATGCTGATCAGTATGCAGCATTCCCCCCCCCCCTTCAGAATGCCTGAGGCAATCTCTTACTGTCTGAACTCTCGCACTCAGTGATCCTTATCAGTAGGAACAATAAAAGATACGGTACTGATCTTGATCACCTGCAATTGAGGGGCTCGGCTCAACGGCCGAGTCCACACTCCATATTACTGGAATGTCAATATTATTATTATTATTATTATTATTATTATTATTATTATTATTATTATTATTGGAATATTATTGCTCTATCCTGTCCAAAACCCGAGATGAAACCGGACAGAAGCCCGCTCCACACTTTACGTTGCACGGTCCGAGTGCATCATAGAGGGCTTTTCCTAGGTTGGCAACTCCATGGACAACAAGGCTTGGTTCCAGTTCCGAGTAGGTGCAGCGATTTTCAGAGTAACAGAGGAATTTTGCAAAACTTCTAAAAAAATAATTACGGGTTTGGTTCAGTTCAGTTGTAGTCCAAGGCGTCCGGAACCGGCAAAGGTGGAGTAGTAAGGGTTCAACTACTACACCGTCTGATTGAATGTTGAATGAATTTAAGAGGAAAGACATCTGCCTTACTTCGATTTCAAACGCTTAGTGTGTGACGCCTTCAACAGGCGATGATCCACCATTCACTTTCGACCATTTACTCTATCTCAATTATTCCTAGTTGATATGTGGAGAACGAGGTGCGGACGTGTATTGCGAACATTTTTTTCAACATCCTTACTGTTATGAGATTCATCGATGTGTATTTTGTCGGTACAATATAAAAAAAGGATCTTCGCGCTAAATCGAGCCCATACAAGAAACCCATGACCTCACAATCATCGCTAAAACCCTTACCCGCTGCGCCACTGATCCACATGCCTACCGTTCCAATTGAAAATGGTCGCGCAGTGTCTCACGACCATTGCCTGCACTTGTTCTAGCCAAATTAACCAGTAACGTAGAACGTCATGAGGCAGAGGTGAAGCGGGGAGTGAGTCGAGAATCTCATATGGGACATGGGCAAGGGCGATGTAGGAGTGGTCCTTTCCCACTACGCTCGAATCAAAATTGATGTGCCCGGACGACAATTCCGATGAAAGTGTCGTCGATGGTTGCACATGGTTACTGCCTGGGAGGTGGGCGGGGCCTCGGCGTTCAGCTTTTCCGAATCTTTTTACGAAGTTCCGGAAATAAGAAGGGTTTCTGCACATTTGCACAGAGGGCATTCCGGAAGGATGGAGGAAAAGCGTGTGGGCGACTCGCTCCAAGCACGCTTGCGCCAAAATTGTTAGACCAGCCGTAGTGGATCAACAAAGTATGTAGGTGGTCGGGCTGTTCTGTTCCAGCTTTTCCAGGGGTTCCCAGGTGGGCGGGGCCTCGAAATGTCGTCGATGGTTGCACATGGTTACTGCCTGGGAGGTGGGCGAGTCCAGTAATATGGAGTGTGGACTCGGCCGTTGCGCCGAGCCCCTCAATTGCAGGTGATCAAGATCAGTACCGTATCTTTTATTGTTCCTACTGATAAGGATCACTGAGTGGGAGAAAACAGACAGTAAGAGATTGCCTCAGGCAATCTGAAGATAGGGTGATGGACGGGGGGGAGGGGGTGCTGCACATTGATCAGCATCAATCCTCGACATAGGGATCAAATCCCTCTAGATCTTTTGGATTTAGCTAAGCTAACCGCTTTACTAAATCCCAAACCTAGCTTCAATACCTTTTATTGGAAGTCAAAAAAATAAAAACTAGCTCTAGCAGGATCCAGGCTTTTTGGAGGGACCACATTCCCGCAGCCGCCGGGGGAGTCCGTTCCGAGTTGTCCAAGGCTCACAATATGCATCTGACGCTTCTGAGCTCATATACAATACGTGTGTATCGTAGTTTCTTCTGTTCTTTCTAAGAAAATGTATATCATTAGGAGGGAACAGAGAAAAATGTTGTGGTGGTGGTGGTGGGGAAGGCATCGAGCAGTGCAGGTCATGGAACAGCAGATCATTTGGCAGAATTGATAAACCAGAGACATGGAACTTTGACGATTTTCTGGAGTTTGTTCCGTCAGTTTGAAGGTTTAACCTGCCTTTTCTCGACGTCGTTTTCATTTTTTCCCTTTTTTTCATTTCATTTCAAAGGTATAACGCCTTCTTGGTGGTCCAGAGAGCACATCATGCTGGGAAGTGGTCCTGATTCCGAAATTCTAGATTGCCCTGTACCATTTCGAATTTATTTGTGTCTGTTTACCTGTTTTCTTTTTTTTTATCTTATTTTCCAAATTATCGAGAGTTTTCTTGAACATTTACTGACCGTTCTAAAAAATTTTGCACAGGATCGTTTCCATCATTTGGCAACAAAACTACGTCTTTCCATCATATTTTGAAGGTTCTGACTTTTTTCTTCTTTCATTCTTCATTATTCTTTCCTTCATGCCTCTACGATACCAATTTACTTGCAGGCTGCCGCTCTCACCAGCTAAGCCATTGAAAGCTGTTGAGTACGGGAAATCTCCAAGCAACAATCAGTGTTACAAGGTCAGAAAAGATGGAAGAAATGAGTTGGAAGGGGATTGGAAGAGATTTTTCTGATCTGTGTTAGATTGGCAGGAATATTGGTCTTTTCTAGGCGAGATTGGAGCCTGAAAATTGGAAAACGAGCTTGCATTGCAAAGATGTTCGATAAATAGCACAAACGATTTATTCAGTAGAGCCATTATAGCATTGGTTTTTGCTTGACGAGGGACTTTTGGTCCGCTTCAGGTTCTTCGCAGATTTTTGAGTGCGGAAGCACACATGTCGTCATTGTAGACACCGCATCGGGACACTTCAGCAACGGTTTTCCTCCGTTGGGCACAAAATCCCTCGTGGCGATCCAAGAGTTTCTGAAAGAAAGGATCTCAGAACTATAGACATATGAAAAACTGCACAAAGAGAAAAACCAAACATGTCGGGAAATGGTCCGGTTGCTAGTAGTGAAATTTTCCTTCGAAAAAAAACCTGATTTTTTTTGTTCTCAAAAGCTATAAGCCAGGAAACTTCCACAAAAACATGCTTCTACCGTGGTGCGTGGCTTTATTCCCTCCCTATTGGTCAAGAGCAAACGGCAACTATCAACTAGTTATTTCATCGCGCGGCAGTTGGTTAAGGGCAACCCGGATTTGTTCTAACAAAATGTGATTATATTAAACATGTATGACCTAGAATTTGGTCACTCTTTAGGGAATAATGAATAAGTTTTGGTGACTATCAACTGTTCAAATCAGTTGAACTTTAAAGTAAATTTTACACCGGAAACAACAGCTGCATCTGAATGTATGATTATCATAACTGCAAACAACTAGACTTGGGAGGAGTGATACGAAAAAAAACGGAAGCAAAAAATAACGCTCAACTCAAATTCTGTGCCGAGCTATATGCTCCAGCAAGGTTTGATGTAGTTCCAAGTAAGATCAACGAAACACGGTTCCTCAACACATAATTTCTAAAGTAAACAAGTTTTCCTATGCATTTAGCAAACACGCAAATTGCTCATTCAGCGAAAAAACCGACATTCGCAGAGCTAACCTGTTTTATAAGAAAAGTGAGATCCTCGGTCCGAGAGTTAACGATTATTACTCGCGTTGCTAGCTCTAGTAACATGTCCCTGACAATAATTGGCCTAAAATGGACGAGTTGTTCAGTCGCCAAATTCGAAGTGGGCGAGTTGTCCGACAATTCATTGTAATGTGGACGAGATGTCAGGACGCTTATTTGAAAGTGGGCGAGCTGTCCGGTTACCCGTTATGAAGTGAACGAGCTTTCCGGGCACTCATTTCGAAGTGGGCGAGTCGTCCAAACACCTATCTGAAAGTGGTCGAGTTGTCTGGTTATCTGTTATGAAGTGGAAGAGATGTCCGGTCACCGTCTAAAAAGTGGACTACTTGTCCGTTTGACCGTTATAAGGTGGACGATCTTTCCGGACACTTATTTCAAAGTGGGCGATTTGCCCAAGCACTTATTACAAAGTGGACGAATTGTCCGGACACCCGTTATGAAGTTCACGAGTTCTCCAAACACTCATTTCAAAGTGAACGCGTGACCGATATTTGTTTCAAAGTGGACGAGTTCACCGGATACTAGTTTCAAAGTAGACGAGTTGTCAAAACATTTTCAACGTAGACGATTCGTCCGGATGTTTACCTCAAAGTGGACGAGTTTTCCTGCCACTCAATCGGAATTGGACGAGCTGTCCTGTCATTAATATGGGAGCGGGGGAATTATCCTGACACCAAACCAGAAAAGGACGAGTTGACTTGCCACTTTTATAAATTGTGAACTATTCCGGAAGAAGTTGTTTTTTTTATTAAGCAATGGCAAAATGAAGTTCAAATAATGTCCGGTCACTGGCTCCGGTTACCGGGCCGCTCTTGCCGCACCCGCCGCGTATCGCAAAATTGCGATTGAAGATGGGAGCACGCAATCTATGAGTTAGGGAGTCCTTTAATTAGTTACATTTGCTAGCCACTTTCTTCTCTCCCAACGCAATTTTGATCGTCGATTATAGAGAAGACGACATGCCGTCAACAATCAATTTAATAAACATAAAAACAAAAAGAAGCAGGAAGAAACAATCAAAACCAATCAAAAAAGAAAGGCAATTGACGAAATATAGGGTGTCCTACTGATTTGTCGGAAGGCGAATTGAGCACGGTAGTTGCAGTTTGAGACCGCGAGATAACTAAAAATGATTAACCGTATGCCGCAAAGCGAACGTTGGAAATCGGGGAGAAGTCCCGTCACCCCTGCTCACTTAGAATTGTACGAGTTTACTCGCAAGATTTGCAGATTCTAGTTTGCATATTTACTACACGAAAAAATCTGAGTATTCTATATTTGTAAGCAAATCAGGCCACATCAAGATTATTTGGACGTTAACCTACTCGTCGACTCTTTAAAATTGAGTTCAAACTCAAATTTAAAGTATATCCAGATCGACGTGACTGGTATGATTCGACAAAGACAGTCATTTTTTACAAACAACTTTATTTTAAACACTAACAAAACGACTTGAGAATGCTCTAATATCTTAAGCTGCTTCAAAGCACCTCCATAATGAGTAGGATATAATAAATACTTCTATCTACATCCTAATAGGCGTTACTCCCATGTACTCCAATCGCGGACGAATTAATTTTCGAATGTCAAGTTTGCCATTTTGAAGAGGCGATTGGAGAAGATCCTGATCTTTGGCTCGAATCCACAATGTTGATGCTATTTTTTCACCTTCCCATATAGCACAGCCACCATGAAGGCTATTAAATTCCTGAAAAAAAAATGAATACAGAGAGAACATGGTCGCTTTCGATACATCACATGATGTTTGACAGTTATGGTATCTCCATACTGTGGAGACAAATTTTGAGCTTTTCCTTGAAGCCGATTTCAATGTAGTCAACTCCAGTAAAGCTCGAGTCATTCTTATAGTTCCTATACAACTGCAAACTTCCTTGAGTGACTGAGGGTAGCGAGTAGGTGATTTTTTTCACCCTTAAGGAATATGTGGTGGCACTCCTGGTCAATTAAATACATTTCTGAGCGGTTGTGGAGGAGACAACTTATATTTTAGCTCCAACGAATCAAAAAGGTAAGCAGACATAGTCAAATGAGTAGTTCATAAACATCAAGTACGTTCACTCTACCTTTTCTCTGGAAACGTTCATATTAGTCCAGAAAACTGCGTCACCAGGTGAAGGCATTACTGTTATCCCTAGGTAGGGAAAGACGGTGCCTGAAAAATTCATAGAAAGTAGTTTTTTCACTAAGGTGGAGCGGTCCCAGCTGAACTGAACCCATTTCTCTATCTCCGAGAAATCTGAAACTCGGGAAAGTTGGAGCAGCTGTAGAAAGGATACTGAAAGGGGTCAAAACCGGAACAGCTCGAACACCTCTTCGCAGTGCATTTCACCCAATTTTAAGCTCTTCACTAGTCAGATCATATTCAACTGTGTGGTCCCATTTCGTCTTCAGAACTGTTGTCAACGGTATCAGGGATGACTAGACAAAATGTGAGACCGACCTAAGTGAACACCAGTGCTTTCATCTTTACGCGTGAGTCTGGTGCTAGCTAACCGACTCCAGAGTGTGGGTGGAAGGACTGGGGTGCTCAAGAGGATATTGATCTAGGACCTCATCCTTCCAACCATGTAAAGTGCCTCTTTGAGAAATGAAGTAAAAATGTAAATCTTGTCCGTTTACGAACCGCCTCCTTGGGTTGCTGGCTGGAGCATCAGAAGAAATGTTGCGAATCGATCTCCGTTGACTTTTGTATATGCATCCAATTGTTCTGCAGAAGCGTAATTGAGAAGATCGTAATGAGGCGCATAGTGTCCACCAGGAACATAGGAGAGTACCTAACTAGGAACATTAACTATAAACTGCTATCAAATATTTTGACAGCCCTCGTACCAAATTATTACCCGAAAAAGCTCAACTACAAATTTCCCGTACTATACTTATTTTCGTGTGTTTGCATAAGTCACTTCAAAGCGACTTCTCAAGGGCTAAGATTTCTGCGTAAAAGCAAACTAGATTGAGTAAATAAGTGGTGGTATAATAAACGACGAACAGAAGTCGTATGGTGGTAAGTGGCACACTATCACAGACGCATTGCCTAGGGCTCGAATTCCGAGTCGGTACTTGCCCAAGCCAACCAAGACTTTCATACCAACGGGGACGGTTAATTGGTGCCGGACTCCTATGCGGGGTGTATCTCGAAAACGGGATTGATTAACACCGGAAGACCTTTTCATAACAAGTGACACATTGTAAATTTTAATATAAATAAACGTTTGTTACCTGCCATTGCTCGCTGTACATGAGATTTACGAATGGTAGCATCGTTTGGACTCGTCTGAACATTTTTGCTACTCCGCTAGTTTCTTCATGTTCGAACCACGTTCCATTGACTCTTCTAGATGGACTGGTTTTGAAACTATCCGGCTCCTGTTTTTCATGATCCACCACTAACTAAAAATGCCATTTTACTAGCTATGTTATTCGGGTTAAGCAGCCCTAACAAACAATTCTTTGGGAAAATTATAACTTTCACCAAAACAGCACGAGATATTGAGTTTTTACCTCCAGGAGATAACAGAGAGGCTAACAATGATGTCCTCACAGACTATGAGAGCTGTTACTTTCAAATGCATAGCTTTCCGGTGGAAAGAAATATTAAAATCAACTTCCAGTTCGGGAAGTCTTCATCCATTAGTCTTTATAATAAGGATACCTGATTATCGAACTGCCTTCTTCTGGCATCCGCAAGGAAATCGGCAACAAATGTGGCTGGAGCAAAATTCCTGTATATAATGAGAATGGGATCTTCACTCAATACTTCGACGTCCAATTTTTGATAGTTGTAAATGTTAGTGTAGCAGAACAGTGCTGTAAGAACTATACTTCAGTGAGTTCTGCCTAGATCACCTTTTCACGGACATAAATTCAGTTTGGCCTAGTTTCCAGGCTATAGAATTCTTAAACCTTGCAGCTTTTGCAGTGAAAATGTAGCCTTAAATATATAAAACGATAAGCGTAAATGTTCGACTCTCGACAAATCTTGGCATAGCTTTGCATTAATTTTTTATTAAAATCTTATAAAATTGACATACAACGATATTTTTTCAAGAGGGAACCAACTTTTGCTCATATCTTGAGCAAGCTCCACCTACACTAGCCCGAGTTGTAAGTAAATAAATGAGTTTCATAAAGCAAAAAGGATGAATACTGTAACGAGCACCTTTGTTGCAAATCTCAGTTGAGTAATGTTGAGTTCAGGGCTTTTGAAGGGAATCTGGGGTAGCATTCGTGACTCTGAAGGGCATAGTCCAAAACAGAGGAAGAACCGGTCTCAGACATCTGCACGGAGCACCAGCTGCATGCCTATCGGAAAACCACGTGCGGTATCAGTATTTCGAAACAATTCCATTGCATCAGTTATGTGCTGATCCATTATTTATGTCACAGAACCTGTCTTATACAGTGCGTTTCATAATTATAAGGTCACCCTCAATTTTTGCACTTTCAAAAAAAGTAATCATTAAGGATTTTTTCTAGCATCATGAACGGATTCCCTAGCACGAATAACCTAGGTATCCGTTGCTGAGCCGCTGCTGCATTCTTCTGAACTTTTTTAGAACAGTTTATCAGTTTTTGCACCGTTTCATAATTATAAGGTCACCTTGAGAAAGTGAACAATTATTAAGGAAAGAGAGGAAATTTCGTGTTTGAAGATACTTGTAAAGGTAAGCATGTGTAGCAAAGGCATTTCTAAACCTGACTGTCGACATGGCTCGTGGTCATCTGCTTTCCTCTGATGAGAAGGCTCATCATGAAGGTGGGCTCCGTACTCGAGCCATTTCCAGGCAACTAGAGAGATCCCCTTGGTCCATTCGGAGATTTCTAGAGAGTCCTCATGTCCTTAGATATAACACCGACTGTGGACACCCATGAAAGATTACTACCCGTGACGAGCGGAAAATTCTGAGGACTGTTTCCAACAGTACGTCCTCCTTGAACCAGATCCGATCGGAATTAAACCTCTCTGTGTCGAAAACTACAGTCTGGAGAGCAGTGAGAAGATGCGAGAACATCACCAGGCAAGCAATGGAGAAGGTGCCACGAATCACCGATCGTCACAAAGAGGCTCGACTCGGATTTGCAAAGATGAACCTGGGGAGAGATTGGGCAAAGGTAGATCTGCATCGAAATCTCACCATAGAGCGCTATAATTCCTACTCAGGTCGTCTTTTCGGATGAAAAGAAATTAAATCTGACGGAAACAAGCGGTACTAACGCGACTTGAGGAAGGAACCAGTCTACTTCAGCCGTCGCAGTTTTGGTGGAGGAAGCCTATGGTGCGGGGTGCGTTCTGCAATGATGTCGTGTTGTCGTGAGCTGCAGTATGGATTTCAAGGATTACCAGAAAGTCTTGGAGCATCATCTAGTACCTTTTCTATGCCATCGCCGTCACCTCAACTATGTCTTTCAACAAGATAACGCCTACAATCATGTGAGCCGTGCAACGGATGAGTGGCTGCAATGCCAATAAATAAGCGTCCTACCATGGCCAGCCTGCAGTCCCGACCTCAGTCGGATGGAACATATCTGGGACATAATATTCAGACAAGTTTATGAGAATAACCGTCAGTTCCAGGGCAAAGAAGAGCTGAAGCGAGCACTTATCGAAGCATGGAGAGCAACCGATGAGGAACATCTTCGAAACCTAGTTTCTAGTATGCCACACAGGCTCTTTGATGTTGCTCTTAAACAAGGAGGAGCTATAGATTGTTAACTGTTGTACATATGCCATTAACATTGATAAATCATTTACTTCCTCAGGGTGACCTTATAATTATGAAACGGTGCAAAAGCCGACACTATCTTTAAAAAATTCGTAAAAAATTTTAGGTGAAAGATATTGCGACCAAAATTTGTGTACGGAGGTACATTGTGACGAGGAATCTACCAGTGTTTGCCAAAAAATTCCATTCTGGCTGCTTTCTCCGGAATCACAAAAATCTGGGGTGACCTTATAATTATGAAACGCACTGTATGAGGTTTGTTGGAGAAATAGATCACTGCTAGACGTCCCGGCTAAAACCAGTTTGACTAGTTACCCACTTTCACTACTTGTATGAGGCTTTACCAGGATTCCATTCAGTCTAAGCTCTCTTCACTTACATTCATTCAGCCGCCCTGGCGTTTCGCATAAATCCAGATCGTCTTGATGCCAGTATTCGTCCCCAAGGAAGGGCGTCATCGCATCAGCCACGTCGCCACCGATCGAGTACAGCAATAAAGAAACTATCACAGTATTGAAAATCATTGCGTTGTTCCTGAAAGAGGCAAAATAGCTATGTGAATGAAAAAGTTTAAAACTTGATCACTATAGCTTTGCTATGGATGAATGGAAATGATTGTCTTTAACCCGAAAAATCCCTTGCGATATCTTGGAGATTCGGAGATTACGTCAAGCCACTTCAGAGCCCGAGAACTTTTTAGAGTTTGTCGAACCCGTTGCGATGGAGTTGTTACGACTTTGAAGTTTGCCGATCCTACAACGTGCGGGTTTTGAACGCTGTTACTAACAAAGCAACTAATGTTCTTCCCTAAACCTTGTTCTCTGAAAAGGAAGTAGCAGGTAAAGCAAGTGAGAGCAGTCGAAACGATGATTTAATCCAAAGAGATCATTCGATTGCAGAAAATCCAATAAATAAGCAGGAAGAGATCCCTATGCGAATACGGGATAAGTAGGACGGAACAGCGATAGCGTCGCAAAAAAAGAGCGTAATCTCAAATACCAAAGGATACTCGAGCTTGAAGCAAAAGGCCAGCTAGGTTCAGTGACCCACAGTCGAGAATGAAGAAAATGGTGGTAAAAGGCTTAGGACGGCTCAATACGTCATTATCTGGAACACGTGGCCCAACGAGTATGACCAGGAAATCAACAACTGCGGCGATAGGCGAGAAACCCCTTGAATGCGATCGGCTCGGAGGTCCTCATCAGTTTCCAGGCCAACCAGTTCACGCAACACCCATCCTCACACCCTACAGTTCGGAGGCTGGAGAAGGGACATAGCTCTGGATTGCTGGTAGCTCCTGGTTGGGCGGGGAGCCTATGAAGCTTCGCGATTGAGTGATGTCAAACAATCCTAATGGTAGAAATCTACTCGTTCTGCTACGGGCCCCACTCCTGATAGGGGGCGAACGTTAGGGGACCCTAGGACTCCGTCTAACCCTGCTATCAATAACCGAAGAAATAGCATAACCCAAGTAGGAAAATACTAACTTCTGAAGACGGATGAATCTCACAAAAAGGAAGTACAGAAACAAAAGTCTTGACATACAACGAGTTATATACCAGGAAGTACTCATCCACGCCGAGTATCGCAAGACTGCCGTCCTCCAACCCTGAGAAGACCCATCAACCGGCTTCTAATGGATAGCCAGTAGCTCCTGTCTTCTTCAGTACTTTACACCTGCAACGACTTTTGAAGGAAGGACGAGGTAGAACTGCTCTCAGTCAAGGAGCAAGGATGCAGGTCCGCCGGCGCAGAACTGGCGCTTCGTGAGCTTCAGAATCGGGAGGAGTCGTGATCTTTTCGCCTCGAACGTCACCATCACCTTACCTGGGTGTACTATCAGGCGATATCAGAATTCACAGAAATGATGGAATAAATGTAAATATTTCAAATAAATATGAATATTGTTGATAGAAAAGGAACATTAATAAAGAGCCTAGCCGACGACTGTTGGGTTTCAATTCTCGTGACCGCCATGTCATCAATTTCAGTAGAAAAAAATCGAAGGTAAATGTTCAATTTCACCTAAACGACGGATGAAAACATGGCGAACACACAATGTCTCTTAACTCTCAGGTCTACCTCAGTAAATGGCCTCAAATTAGAATTTGAACGGCTTCGAACAAATTCGAAGAAAACTTATGCTAGTCCAGCATTCAGCCGGTTTCTCAACGAAACTATTGACAAAGTCAACTGGAAATCGACGGCTATCGGAACAATTGCAAAGGTATTATTGATGTCATTTCAGGGTTTTAAAATGTTTAAGTGGAGAAAAGCACAGAAAAAGGCTGATTCCAGACTGATGAGCTGTCTAGTTTTCGGCACAGTGCTCGATTAAAATTGATTAAGACGGTCCACTTTACTCAGCGACAATCGAAAAAAGTAAATTCAACAATGAAAACAAAACTCGTATTCTGTATTCATAGGCTGAAAATAGGGAAAAAACATGATTCGTCGGGTTCCCATATTGATAAAACGATAGTGAGGTGGTATTTGGGAAATACTCCCATTCAACACACAAGAACAAAATAGGGAAATATTGAAATTGATCATTGAACCACCACACATTACACTACCTTATTATAGGAAATCACTGAATCATCACCCATCCTAGCACGTAGTGTATGGAATTGAAACGTGACTGTTTGAATATCACATTTCCTAGCTGTTTCGCATAACCAAGATGAATAACTGTCTGGATATACTATGCGATGACCATAATGAAGGCTACCAAGATTTTGAAACACTTTACCGCCCTAAAAGTATAAACCCTCGGATCAGCTGCACTCTTGAGTCACAAAAAAAACCCTGACACCCTGGTATATAATGAGGGCGGCAACACGATTGTAGGTAAATGGTGACATCGATAGGTAATAGTTGAAAAAAGCTGATAAAGAGCTCTAAAATGTAGAAAACTAATTTTTCGTTTTTACATATCGGTATTTCGAGTATGGGAAGTGATAGAAGCGTAGAAGATCAGTGATAGAAACTATAGTTTGTTATTCGTACCCAGTCGAAGCTCCTGTGATTCCACTAGGTTGTCAGTGCATTGGCAGACTACAGAAATCCCAACAAAGCAGCGTTACTGCGAGCAAACTGATCAGCCTCGGACACACCCATTCTTTCCCACAATTATTTGATGAGAATTTTTTTGATACTAGCGTATGGAATGAAGGGTTCCTTGACGTCACCCGAACATTGCGACGGATGTCGAGACTGAGGGTGAAGCCTAGAGCAGTAGACAAGCAAGAAACCTAGGGAGCTGGATCATGTGTTCTTGCCTGTACAGGATCATTCTATCGAGTTCTCCACACTTCAGTTGATACCGCCATTGAGTGATAGCTACTGCGAGCCTATCTTATTCGGCATACCTTTTATTCAGAGTTTCTGTTTATTTATGCATAATTATATTTTTAATAAATAATTCCTACAATTCGAAACTCTTACTGATTTTTTATGAGATCAAAACCATCACGTATGTACAGAACCAAAAGCATTTTTCAAATTACGCCAAGGTTCAACTTCTAATTAGATTGTTTCAAATTCATTTTTATCATTGCTTTAATTACTATTTACAATTTCTTTGCCTTACTCTGCTACGCATTAACTACGCATTTACTCATATTGCAGAAGTACATAAATCTGGTCCTGTCAAGAATGTTCACCTCAGATAATCTCTGGATCTGAATCAAATTCGTATCGATCAACCAACCTCCTCCTTTCTATGCTGTGCAAGCATCGGAAGAAAAGTAGCGAACCGGTTCTCATATACTTGCCGATTGTCATGGTATAGTTAGAGCAGTCACAATGAGGTGGGTGCATAGGGTCCGCCCAAGTGGTACGAGAGAATTTCAACATTGTACCTGTCAATTCAACATTTTTACAATCGGTTACTTCACAAAATTACTCGGATGAAAAATTCACCTATTAATTTCACTTGTGTGGGAATTCACAAAAGGCATCATGGCTAGGACTTTGCGGGGCATTTCAGTTACACCATTGCTTTCCTCATTATTGATTCTCGCACCATAAGTGCTTCTATCATGATCCACTGCAGTCTCCTTTGAGTTTACCAACTGAAACAACGAATATTTAGTTTTGTATCAAGGTACAAAAGAATATGATGACTTTGACAACAGACAATAGACAACTTTGAGGGTCAACGAACTTTTCAGGGAGTCATGAAGGTCCTAGTAAGCATGACAATTCATGAAAAATGAAGTCTTTGTCTTTGAACGGTCCTATTTTTTGGGGTACGCCCTGGCACTGGAATTCCTTAAAGAATTCCAGAGAGTTACAGATGCGTATGTCATCGGTGAGCCACCGTGAGTGAATGTATGGGTTCAAATCACATTGAATATTCTGAATAGAAGTCGAATGATTAAGTGTTAAAACTTCTAAACCTTATTTACTCGATCCTCATCACAATCATTATTGTTTCAGTGTTGAATGATGAACCTTGAAGTGCAATCAAATGAGCTACAAGTGCCGCCTTCAAGAAGTATTCTAGTGCAGTGGTTCAAGTGTAATACCGTAATCCCAAACTTGCATAATTTTTCTTAATGCAAAAATAGGAAGACCAACCTTCGTAAAGTGGCTCAACCAGTTTCGAAAAGTCTTTTACCTCCCAGCTGACTTGGTAAAGATCTGCTAACAAATGTTTCTTAACGCCTCTTCAAACTGCTTTCCCCCTCTCTTACCACCTTGCAGTGATTTAGGATTCGGTTGACTGAATCAAAATACGTTCCCATCTCGTTTCCTATTTCTACATTGGTGGTCTTGAGGCTCACCAATCCCAAATGAAACAACGTCTCAAAAAAGTAGGCCATAAATTATCAAATAATTCCTCATGAATAACAGGCGATATTTATCCGAACCTTGGCGAAACACCCTCATGTGGGATTGAGTGGAACTCCAGTTTTGTTTTCAGAAAAAAAGCTTTCTGAAAAGAACCGACAAGGCGAGTGGGAGAGACCACGGAACAAATATAGGGCCGTCAAAACAAATTGTTTAACAGAACGAAACAAAAGACTTCAAGATCCCTGGAACCGATTCGGTTGCTGACAGGAAACTCCTGAAAGGGACCGAAGAATACAGTAACAGTTGGGGAACATTTCTTTTGAAATCTTGAAAGAAAACAAAGTACAGGAGTATTTCAAAATACCAAAACCTTTTTTGACAGCAAAATAGTTCCGAATAGAGCTATCAGAAGAGCATATCAGCAAACATAAAAGGGTGAAGGAGTAGTAATAAATAGAAATCAATACAACATCACACGTACATAGGAACGAAGATGAGCAGTGCTATGAGGTGCACAGTCAAACGAATGATCAGGAGATCAAAGCTCCAACCTCTGCCTGCTCATGGTCAGACCGAGCATTCATCATCCCGATGTACGTAACTTGTACCAGACTCGTCTGGGAGGATGAAACTACTCGACTGTGCAGAGACATTTCGATTCAAATGGAAGCCGCATGCGGGGCGCACTCTAGAAAACTGGATTGTTCAACTCCAAAGATTTATCCTTGATGAATTTTCTGGTCTGTGGAACATTCATGGCTCACTCGGAGCCATTCACCCCCTAGCTGTCTGATAGCCAGTTATCCGCTTGTAACCCTTAATACAAAACTGGATACTTGCATTTCTAGATAGTAAAGTCAACATATGGTTAGAACTAACGTAACGGAACTAATGCTGTGTCGCTGGAAGACGAAGGAACCGGTGAGATTGCCAACTGTTTCGGTGAGCACAAGCTTTTGGAAATTCCAAGATGATCAAAGTTGGTGGGCATTTCGTACGAGCATTGTAAGGTAATCGGCTATTCGAATATTCACTCAATAGCTTCAGTTCATGGGGTAAAAAGGGTCATATGTTATAACGTCAAAGTGTATTCCATCAACCCTCCTGCCACGAATTCATTCATTCTCTGGCACATTTCACCTTCAAATATTTAGACTTCAGATGAGCTAGTATTGTTCCTATGAGTGTTTATTCACAATTTTCATATTTATTGATTACTATGACAGATGGCAGATGTGTATACAGCTATTTCAATAGTAACGATGCGCCTAGCTTCGCGCGATCTTTCCATCAGATCTCACGAATGAGCCATGAACCTGTGCTGCCACCTCATGCTGTGGATGCGTCCAAGTCCGACAAGCAATCCTACCCTTTTTCAAGGTGACGGTGCCATTCTGGAATATGTACTACTAAGAGCCCCTTTTCGAAAGCGAAAAGGTGAAACTCTGATATACTCGGAGTCGTAAAATAAGCTAGGCCGAAGTACCTTACAATAACCGTGAAAGCTTATTGGGGAGGGGGGGGGGGGGGGGGGGGTCGAATACGTGGAAATGTCAGTTAGATGCATTACTATGATGGCATGTCTTTAGAGCTCCCACGGTTCTTCGGTCTTTCTCCTCATAACAGAGATCAAGCCGTTCCCTTCTCTCCAGGCTATACTAAGCGAACGGCAGAGAGCCAGTAGTAGTGACCGGCATAATATATACATTGTGGAGGCAGAGGACGTCAGAGACACAGGCACTCCTTTCAAATTTGAAGTGCACTTCCTTTAGTTGGGTATCATGTAGATGTCGAGTACAGTAAAAGTTCACGTTTCTCGAAAACTTTAATAAACAAACAACAATAAAATGTCAAATGAAAACAGTCTCCAGAAACGGCAACCATAAACTTTTAAACAAACAACAGAAACTCAAAATAACGAAAATAACTAGAGCAGTAGGAAAGAAACGATGCGTTAGCCCTCTTTTTCGAATACTGTATAGGTTACATCTTCTGGAGTGAAATTGGCTGGCATTACAGAATAGTCCTTGAACAATCCACGAATTGAAGACCAGCCATGGATGGAAGAAAGCTTCCATTAGCTTTTCTTTCTCTGCATTTCTGCATGCATTCTTGCGTATTCTTCTGCCATCAGTTGTCGAATGGCGTAGACGTCATAGAACGGAGAGATCCCGTAGGATTTCATGTTAGGAGCGATGAGCTTTTCAATATCGAAAGCGAACATATTTTCCTCTTGTGAGTGTGAATTGAAAAATTCCTGACCCTTAGGACGTAACCAAAGTGTCGCCGTTATCTTCTCACCCTTTTCAACTGGGCATTCCGCATGTACAGAGCCACTTGCCTGAAAGTATGACTGCTTAGTTGAGAGTCGTCGTGCTTCTATAGGTGAGAACGACATTTGAGCATGAATTAATCATAAATCTTATGAAGAAATGCAAAAAGAAACTCCCATCACACCCAGGGCAATCTACGTAGGAGGTTGCGCTGCGAATCGTCTCGGAAACTAAAGGAAAGGTTAACCACGCTATGGGTTTCACCCACCCTTCACATGCCGAGTGCTATTGGCTGCTTTCATAGTCCGCCGGCCGGCGTGCCGGCGTGCCGGCGAGCGTGCCGGCGGAGGCAGTGCTAGCGGGGAGGAGGGAGGCAGACAGATAGGCAAACAGTCCACGCCCCTTCGAGGGGTTGAAAACAAACAACCTTCGAAGGGGCGTGGACTGTTTGCCTTACACTGTCTGCCTCCCTCCTCCCCGCTAGCACTGCCTCCGCCGGCACGCTCGCCGGCACGCCGGCACGCCGGCCGGCGGACTATGAAAGCAGCCATTTCCTTCCTTCCCTTGTTCCCAGCACAACATGGCTGCAGTCCCTACTTTGCTTATCCGTTTTCTCGCTCTTCCCTACCACCCAGTTTCCAGCCCCTTGCCAATTTTCTCGAGATACCTGTTCTTGAAACAGATTTCCTGGCTAACTACTCTGCAACTGCTAGGTATACCTACCGGATTCAAGTTCTTATCAATGTTTGTGAACACGAGCACATCTCCAGCTGACAGTTCCACTGTCCGGTTCAGAAAGACGAATATAGTTTCTAAAAACAAACGCCGGTGCCAGGCCCTCAGTTTATGAGAATTCACCGGAAATTTCAAAAGTTACCTCCTCCTACTTTAGCCGATTTCAGGGTGACCATAAACGTCAGGAAACGATTTCCATATTCTCGAGTTTCTTTGCTATATTGATCTGGTGAAGAGTAGGTAATATAGTCATAATGAGGAGAATGATGTCCTCCTTTTTTGTAGGAAATCACCTGAAAACGGATAGGTGTGCTGAGGTTGTTCATTATTGATAGACGTGGGTACTTCTTCCCGAACGGCGTGTCACGCTCGCCGCACCATCGCGTATCGTATAAATCGTGCGATGAATGTTTCTGGATATTGGTTTGCTCGTTTTTATACAGCCCTACTTTCCTTGTGAAACCTTTTTTGACCAGCCCCGAGCCAAGAGAACAGAAAAATTAATCAAAACTAACTAAAAAAGCAAAGCACACAGCAAAAAAGAAGCCTATCGATTGGATGGGAGGCCGTTCGAACACGGTACTTGCAGTTTGAGGCAGTGACTTCAAAAAAGAGTCTAAAAGGCAGCGACGACTAAAAAAGGTTTGCCGCATGTGACAAAGCGAATGTGAAAACTCCGGGAAGAAGTACCACCTTTCTTATTTTATGAACTGGTACAAAACTGAACTCACTTCCCATGGTGAACTGATACTGAAGTTGAGCATTGGAATGAGTGATTGGGCACGACGGAACACTCTGGCAACACCGCTCATTTCAGTATGCTGGATGGTTGTCGAGTTGGCTACTCGTTTTTTGAAAGTATTCAGATAACTTCTCATGAATCCCATATCGTCAATACCTTTCTGAAAAACTTTTATTACATGGAAAGAAAATTGCTTTCTAAAAAAGAGAGTTCTTAAAGATTTTTCATTGAGTACAGATAGTCAAAGATAATGACAGATATTCAAAGGTCCCACGTCTACCTTGTATGGGAACATCTCCCACTTTACCTTTCCTGTGGTAAACTTTTGGATAGCCACGAAAATAGCAACCTCAGAAATCTCAAAATATGACGATCTAGGAGGAGGTTCCATGGGTTTCGAAAACACAGGGGAGAAAGTCGGTAGTTGTCCCCGTCGACGAGGTTTCCCCTATCGAGAATTCGGGCTAATTCTGAAGATAGCAAAATAACGTCTGGGGAGGGGGGGAGAGGGAGGGGTTGGGGAGGAAAACCGAGTCACAATATCCGGGCTTGGGAAGGACATAGGGTAAAATCTCGTCTACTTCCCAACGTTCATTCATGTCGAGCGGGAGATTGCTGGGCGCTTCTCTTCCTTTCCGTTCCTTTAAGAAGATTTTCAAAAACACCCCCCCCCCCCCCGAACCATGACTCCTATCAAAACCCTATCAAAAAGGTTCTTCAATTGAGGCTGACCTGTTGATTGCTTTTTTTGCTTCTTTTTGACATCGCGTAAAAAGTCGTCAAGGAATTTCTGCGGTATAAAATTCCGATACACAAGAATAATTGGTATTGTAGCCACTGGATCGATATAGACTACCTCATAATTCCGGTAGTATTTATAGCAGAAGTAATCTGGAAAAGAAACTGTCGTTTCTGACCCTTTTCCGGTTTACCATTCCAACCTTACCATTTGGTAATTTTGGTTCTTTGAAGCAATGAGCAAGAGCTGGTAGTGACCAGTGATCCTTTCCAACAAAATTAAACATCTTTTTCTCTTTTATTTTCGGTAACTTCGTCTTGCTATCCTTTGCCTTCTTTTTATCCTTCGTTTCTTTGCTTGCACATTCCAATACCAGTACTACCAATACTGCCAAGTTGAGTAACTTCATTTTCTGAAATAAATATAAATTGCAAAAAACAAAAACACAGTAGAAATGACAAAGACATTCTATTACGGCCATAAATAGGCCAGGCTTCCCATTACGGTATCTCGTTGTCCTTGACGAGTCAGACATAAGATAGGAAAATAGGAAACCCCTACTTGCTCATTCGAGGAAGAATAGTTCTTCATCAGGGGGATACGAATGCACGGTTCCTTTTTATTCTGATAATCTATATTGAAATTGACATTATAAAAAATTGTCAAATTAGGAAATCAGTTGAACACAAAATCAGGAATGATCCTACTTAAAGCTATCAATGGCTCGATGGAATACTGGCTCACACACCTTCCCAAAGGGAATGCTTGAACTATGTTCTATTCTGTGCTAGATTATTCCAGAGTATTTCTGAAGCAAGCAGAAATTACCAACAGGTTTCCATTTTGGAAGTGGAACACAATACAATAGATTATGCATCAATGAGGTTGCTTTGGTGATGTTTATATGCTCATCGAAGGGCAAATGTAGCAAGAGGAAAAGGAATTAATTGAACGACATATCCAGCTAATCTAAAGCGCATAACCTGCATTTTTAAAAATTGTTGTTTTTTGAAATTCAATTTTTTTCGAATCATTAGATGAGCTTGCCTCCACGTTCTCAGCCTACAGGAATAATGTGATGTGGGTGGGTTCTATATTGCATACAACAGGAAACAATGGTGGTCCCTACCATCGCACTGGGTCGTTGTAAAATATAGTAGTAGGATTGAACAAAGGTGCTGTTGTGTCTAAAGCATTGGGGTCACGGTTGATCGAGCCTCTCCTGGAAAGGAATCGCTGGGTTTCCGTTCAACCCCTACTGCAAAACTAGACTGTCCAGTAAGTATGACCTCAGAGAGCCACAGTCTTTCCTCAATCCTATCCCTACCATGCCTAACAACTCTCCTTTGGGATTATATAGGCAATTCAATGGCAGTTGTATTTAATTATGTGAGTGCAAAAGCAGTGAGAACTCACTGCTACTTCCCTGACGGGGTAGAGAGAATGCAACGAACGCGCGAGAAAGCCATTGAATGCTGATGAGAAAACGAAAGAAAGGAAACGAATTTGGATTTGATTGTAAAGAGACGAGAAGAGTTCTATTCGAGCGTCGGGAAGCACCCAAGCGAGCTTCGACACGTAAGTGACAATGGGGATAATAATTTCGAAATGCACCCATGGGTGCTGTTGTTCAAATACGATTTCAATGATGTACTTTATGGATGGATCAACGGATAAACGGTTTTGAAAGCGATTGAGCAAAAAAACATGATGAGCTGGTAATCGATTCCCGTCGGGACCTTTTGTGATTTGCACTACGAACTTGGTTCTAGAATAGGTGGCTATGGGGGATGTAAATGTAACAGATAGGATGACACCACTTCAGACAGTAAAATGGATGGTACATTCAGGCCTTTCTTTCCCCTAATGTGGTCTGAAAATACAAAACGGCGATCGACCATATTTGCATAATGAGAAATATTGATATTTCCATGAAACTTCGTCAAGGCCCTGAGTATGATAAGGTAGTGGGCTCACAGCAAGGTAAGGAGGGTGATATGGACGAACACTCCAGGGATAGGATCGAGAAGAGAATACCTATCCTAAAAATGAATAAGAATAGAGCAGGTTGAAGTTCAAAGAGTTAACTTTTATACCCTGGAATCACTGGCACTAAGGCATTGACAGTCTTCCATGAGCTTTTCTGTACTTGACTGTCCTTTCAAATTCCCACTGAAATATTTTGCAGGTGTCGTGTTCATGGCGAAATAGGTTCATCATCGACTGACATGGGACTTTTACTTTTTACATGCAAATATTGCTTGATGGCGGCTCTGATAACGAGCCTACTTTGGACGTATTTAAAATAACTTCCTGACAAGAAAGCCTATCGAAGCGTTAGCCCTACGAAAAAAAAACAATTTCGATCCGAATTTGATGGAACTTTCTAATAGGGATACCCACCCCACTTTGAATTCCCATGTTTTCCTACATTCGACCTCACATGAATTCATTCTCACTCACACATGACCATTTCAAATTGAAAAACCTATTTATCAGTTTAGACGGAAAGAGTTGAATGGAAGTCACCAACTCGTGGGCTACGAGTGCGGGCCCGTCTATTTCAAGACAGCGATTCACCTGCCTTCGTGAGAATTCACAGATAAAGAGGATAACTTGGAGACTGCCAGATTACTACTATGCTATGGGTGGACAAAACAAGCAATTGAGTAGACAGGGTAGACGGTAGCCAAGTTCACAATGTAGGATGCCAATTTTATGTGCTCACAGATGGGAGATCGTCAACAGTTCATAGCACTTTTTTCCATAATCCAGCTAGGAACACGTTTTATTACACGTGGCATAGGCATCGATCGTCCCCATTTATGAAGCTGTGATTGATTCATTTGTGGGAACTCATAGCAATCATGGGAGTGGCCGATCTGGATTACTCGCTCTACAAATCTACCTCATAAGTCTTTTAGAATTTAACACTCCCGTTCGTGCGATGCCCCCCTCCCCCTTCGCACCCAAGCTGTAGTGTCGTAGTGGCGTTTGGGGAATATACAACGAATTGCGGGATCCAGCTGATGTAACAGTGAGTGTTTCACCCTCCCAGACGACTCTGGTAACAATTCACCAATCTCCGAGTGATGGGAGAATCAGTTAATCTAGCAATCCTAGATTCGATTTCAGGCCCATCGGGTGTGCGACACTTGTCACTTGCCACTTCCCCACCTCCGACCAGCTTCTAGTTAACTACAGAAAGAAAGCATATGGCAAAAAATACAAACTGTACGGCTCGTCCACAGGAGCAGAAAAAAGGGGGCTAGGGGTGGTCCATCAATGAAGATGCGTAGCATTATCGTGAGATTTAGCCCTCCTTGCATCAGCCTAGCACAGATTAGTACCAAGTGTTGCCCTCACCAAGGGTATTGTTGGGGACGAACTTTTGCATTGAAATCGCCTTGGCTTCAATCCCATGGAATCGGTTAGTTGGTGTTAGGATTTCGTTACCTGGGAGGAGAAAACTAATGGGAAAGGAAGTGCCGGAAAGTTAGCACTTCAAGTGAAATTTGCATATGTTGGCAGCCAGAAGTCTGACTGTGGCTATGAAACGAGGAAGCCTTCGGCAATCAGCGAAAGTATAGCCCTCATTTTGCAGTTCATTTTTTTCGACCTGGTTTACAAGAGGGACGAACCTCCAGGGACGATACTTCCAATAATTTCATGTGCTATTGCTGTTAAAATCACTCAAGTTTCAACGACTAACCTGTTTCCTTCTCCCCAGTGCCAGAACTTTAGCTCTATTTTATCGCATATGGTATGGGCATCGAACTCTTCCAACTTCCACAGATCTACTTCTTCAACGAGACTTGAGGATCCGTTCGACGCAGCTTAGGTAACCGCCAATGCTTCAAGAACCCACAAGCGCAAAATCCATTGAGCCTAAATCAGTCGCATTACATGGTCGAGCGGCCTTCGGCCAGCGTTTCGAAAAATGAAACTTAATGCCCTCGTCGAAATCTTGGCTGGTTATCAACTCGTGGGTCGGTCGTTTTGTCTATGTGGTACTGACTGACTATTGTAACTGTCTTAGTGACCTTGAGTGATTACTCGGTTACCTCATTTTAGAGGAGCCATGTCGAACATAAAGGAATATAGTTGACTATTGTGGTTCTGGCGTCGATAAAGCCCGTTTTTGGGGTGCGCCCTGCATTCACACCACCATTCGGCATTGCAGAGGGGAATTAAATGCGGATATGCCCCACACAATGAATTGCGTTGGCCAGCCTATGTGAAAGTCAGTGCTTTCATCATTCAAGAAAGTCTGTCTTGGAAGGTATGGAAGGCTTCTCTGGCTTCGGATTCGACCCTTGAAACATTCGTGTGGTGTTGCCCCGCTTGGCACTACAGCAACTCCTCGGAGGCAGAGCTCAATCAGCCATAAGTTTTGCTGGATGATTGAAGAGACCACGGGGTTGCGAGTATAGTTGAAACGGAACCGAAATTTTCATGACCCCCCTTCCGGGCTGCCATATACGAATTAGCCGGGCTAAACTTCCTCTCTACTATCTCATATAGACTGACAGTAGGAACAGTTTTGTGAAGAAGATCATCCCATTTTTGCTCACACTTAATCCCATCCTCTCCTCTCTTCTTCCCCATTTCCATACGTCGATAAGACCAAGCCTCTATTACGGCCATAAAGCAACAACAAGGAAAAGGCGCCACTACTACAAATAAAAATAGTTCTTCCGAGGGAACCTTTCATCCTCTGCCCTTCCAGTCATGGGAAATGATAATGGTGAATGACAACCGAGGTTTTGGCCAACAACTTTACCTCATTGTTTTACGATTATGTGCCGTGACTCTACCTACGTCAACATTGTCTGCTTCAAGTAATCCCAGCTTCACATCTGAGCGTAATCTTCCCCTCGGACTACCATTTTACTCCAGTAAGCCGACTGTGACAGTTTCCAGAGAACTCCACTGTTGCAACTCGAAAATCATACAAGCGTAGGAGATTACCGTATTGCAACAAACATCGCATCAAAAATAAATATTTATTGATAGGATGTGCAAGTTAAAAGACAAACACAGTCGTCTTGCGAAGGCAAAATTCAAATGAAGTAAAGCCCTTCAAATTTGTAGTTGCCTTCGAGCTTCTCATCCTTGAGCAGTACTTGACCATTGATCGTGAATACGGTAATGTAAGTTTCCGTGAGTTCTCCGGTCACCTCCTTCGACTTCAACGCAACGATGAGTTTGTCATCGGTGTTAGGAATAAAGTCGAATGCAGAAAATCCAAGTTTAGGCGTCAACGGTCCGACCCTTATAGCTTCGAAACGGTCTAGGCTAGGATAACCCATTATAAGAAGATTTGTGCCTCTGAAATTAGTGTAATCGATATATCGATTATCTATGAAAGATCAGACCATGATGCAATTTGATGCTGGATGACATAAACCGCCACTAACTTCGTCTCATCTTCTAGCTCGACGTAGCCAGTCCTCGATTCTTTTCTGGGAAGGAAGAACCAACGCCTTCGGGTAGCCGACCACTGCACTGCTTCATGGGTAAGATATCCCGGCTCATAGATATCGACAGAATTTCGTATTTTGTTATATATGCTTGTCCAGTCTATGTTGGTAACCTTAACAGACAATAAACTACAACCCCTTATAAATTCCAAGTATATCCAGCTCCAGCCTAAGCCACTGGTTGGAGCTGATTTCAGGGCTCGACTGCAACAAGAGACTCAAACCTTTGAACCCGTTCCCCAATTTTGAATATTGGGTAACATTCGTATAACGAATGGTAAGTGGCAATGAGCGGTCAAGAAATCATACAAATCAAACCAACAATTTTTTCTCGAACATACGGGAATTACTGTGAAGGTTGAAGGTTGTGAATGGCAAGGGACTCAGGGCAGGGTTTGGAAATTAAATGACGGACCGAACCGACACCCACTCAGGGAAACGAAGCTTCTCATCCCTCTAGAGTGAGCTGAGCTAGTGCCAGACTCTACTGGAATGATAAAAGCGCCGACTTGTACATGAACTGGTAAACAAAGGTTATTGCGTAGGTACACTTTCAGAATGTTTCTACGATTCTGAATGTAAGCCGTAAGTAGGAGTGCCTCTCGAATGAAATTGTTCAACACCACGACTCTGTACTCAAGCCTTACTTTTAGGTTACTGTCGAACGAAAGGTGTCAGGCCAAGTTACATCGATACCCACTATTACAAACAGTCCCTCAAGAGTTTTCCGTACCTCTCCAGCAGGAGTGACTGTTTTTATCCACATGTTGTTGCGGTGCTTAACGTTTCCTTTCTCGTCCCGGAACTCCTGCAATAGTAAATCCTTAAGGCATAGCTCAAGCTAAAAGTAGTTTTCATGACTATCCTTTAGGATGAACCTATCCCCCCCCCCCTTTCTTCTAAGGATAGTACAAGTTGAAGCACACACATTCGACTGGTTGAAAAAGGCGGGCATACACACCCAAAAGTGGACGTGTTCTCTTGGTTTTATAGAGGCCGCACAATTCACGAATGAGTAGATATGTTGAAAATTGAAGCTGCTGAACAGAGTACAGCGCAATATTTACCAAAGACAACAAAAGCAACAAGGAAATATCAGCAAAATGACAGCAGTAGCAGAGGGATACAAAATAAAGCCTAAATCTTTAAATGCATACAGTCCCGATTCATGAAGACAGCTAAATGCCTTTTTCCATACTGTAGCCAATATTTTGTGCAAATGCACACAACAGGCGGCTCGTCCAATAGCCCTTTAGGGCCGCCTTCGACACCAATCTCGTACAACCCCTTTCTACCACCCTTTGAAGCTCTTTTCCTTAAATCCGTCGACTTCTATCCATTCTACTTTACACTAGTCTGCACCATCGCTTCCATTATTTACCTTTCAATAGGGCACCCAAAATCATAATAAACCGTACTATAAAAGGAACAAGCGGCTCATATCAATGAAGAATGGGTGCTAGACTCTCGGAAGACTTATTCAATGAAGTTAAAATAGAATGAATTTCACTTACATTACCATGACTTCCAACATAGAGTAAATCATTTTTGATAGTCATCCATTCACATTTGAACGGAGCTGTTGTATTTCCAGGACCAGAATTGAGAAATACCCAAGGGATCATCTGAAATCTCCCATCAGGATTGTGGTAAAAGGGATTCTACTTCCTTGATTACCTGATCATTTTTAATTTCGCTAATCATTCCAGTCCTATCATCGAGTGTAAGTATTCTGTGGTGGAAAACTGACAGATCAGACAGTTCCATGGCACGCCCTTTCACATTCATCGATCTGAAAGAATGAGAATTTTCACATATGCCTGCCATGATTGTTGGGAAAGATGCAAACCAACGAATTCCATCCCTCTGAAAACAAAAATAGCTGAAACTCACGATGTCAAGTTCCGTTCCAAGTCCTTGTCCCATGTTATGGTCACTTTCGAGTTGAAACGGCTCAATTTCAAGGTGCCTCGTCGAGCCACTGCTCTCCATGTCCAATTACCTGCTTTCGAGGCTTTGTCCATATCGGTAACAATAAGCAGTCTATATTCGGCTGAACCATCAGAATACTTGGTAATGGTTGGCCTTGGCTGCAAGATTCATTCCATCACGATAGACAAGGTAAAACTAGGCTAGATCCGAGGAAAGTAGTTATGGGGAATATTTGATGGGAAAATCCCACACACGAATGGGCCTTACGTCTTACAATTAGTTAAAGAGGGTGAAAGTGAGAACTCAATTTGCTACAGCTGGTAATACTTCGGTGTTCAGGACTGCATTTTAGGAACGCCAACAATTGGTAGATGAAGACATATAAATAAACAAATAAACAAAGATTTACCTAAACTTTGGAAGAAATCCACAGCCTAAGACTTTCGACTTGTCTAATGTTATACTTACCTTTCTACCTACCACCTCGACCTTCACCTGCCGTCTATCTTTCTACCTTTACCTTTAACTTTACCCACCTTACTACGTTTTCCAAGACTAATCCCTATAAAAGTAGTAGAATATCTCCTGTCGACGTCTGCCTTTACCTTTCACAGGTCCGACAACCTTCTTTTTCAGGATATATTGTTGTGATTGAATGTTTAAAGTGGCCACTCACAACAAATAAACAACATTCTTACAAAATGTAGGCATTTTGTTGGTTTATAATGTGACCTACTGAAATGAACGAGCTACACGTTAAAGGCTAACATATCTGTTCTCTCCATTTGTTAAAGGCTAAAAACTTGGAATGAAAATTCTTATTCGAAAGTCTACCTTGACATCAGATCTTCTCAGCTGAGCCAGAATATTCTGCTCTGAAATTGTTTTTCTTGAACCATAAACTTGCAAAAAGGTAGCTTTGAACTGACCTAGGTACCCTGGAGGAAGTGCGTCCACTAGTAGAACCTGAAAATCGCTATCATATGTACTGTAAAATGTGGAAACTGTAGGTAACAAGTGGACTGGGAGTGCTAGTATGAGGTTGTTATGCTATGTGTATAAAAACTGTCGTGGGTGATTGTTCCCACTCGTTCTAAGCTTTAGTCTACCTTGGAGGTAGTATTTTTGATCACAACCTTGATTCTAAAAATTTACCCAAATTTTTCTCATGGAACGTTGGGAAAACCAGGACTCAGAGGACTTCTGAAGAGGTTTTCCTGGGAAATAGACAATAGCAATTTGCAGGTACTCACGGTAACCAAGTTTTCCTCAGTAATCTTCCCCCTTCACCCAACCCCCTCTTAGATATGAGCGGTTATTTCTACTCCACCATGTACGGTTCACATCGGAGCTACCCATTTGCCTTCTGTCGTGAAACTTATGAAACAACTGGGAACTCCCGGTTTTTGTATTGGGGAGGTTCGGCCATTTCCACCGAGAGACTCCTTACAGCTTGTAACATCAGCGTTCCAGAAGCTGCCTTAGAAACTTAAGTCCCAGAGGGCCCAGAAGATGGTCCAGTATGCTCTGCCTTCAGAGCTGGTCAGATAATCTCACAGAGGAAACTTTTTGGATGCCTAGTGTTTATCAATAAAGCAAATCGAAAAGGTCTAAATGAACTAGCAGGCAGTAGAGGCGGAACTGACCAGAGACAGGATGTACAGGTACATGATGGGTAAGCAGTCGTCTGGAGCCAGTAGAGGACTGGATGTAGTGCTTTGGAACTCGTCGAGGAGCTTTTATAGAGGACATAATGATTGTCCAACGTTATTTTCTTAATATGGAAAGCCAGCTATAGCAGAGGCCATGTCAGCAAACAGTAGTCGAATCTGCTGAGAAAACATGTCGGAAGCCAACGCCAGGACAGAGTAGAACTGGAAGGTTTATTCAGCACTGCTTATGTAATGGTCGAATTTTATTTATATCGCCCACATGGGCTGCCTCGCACTTTATGAGATTTCTGATGCCTAGAAGGAACAAAACATGCAGTCAATCCACGGAAAAATTCATCAAAAATCCCCCCAAAGAACGCCGACGCTGTTGATTCCGGGCTTTCTACAAGACCGGCTCCAAAACCATCGTCCCTTCCTGTGCCTTCGCTCACTGATATCAATGCTAGTAATAGCCCTACGCGACATTCTGTGTTATCCTATCCCATCGGGACACTTTGCAGATTTTTATTATAGTGACGAACGAATTCATTCGAAAGATGGGATCGGCCCAGGCAACCAGAAGAACACCACCTACAGTCACTTTCGATCAAGCAGTTCCCGTTAGAGAGTGCACTTTCTTGGGCATTCTTAATTTCTTCCCACAGTCAGCTAGTCTTCAAACTCTATTTACTAGGTATCTTGCCTTTTTGATCACTGTTCTTTCGTCAGTGCTATCGAAGCTTCTTTCCTCACCTCCTGATGCCTGTTCCTATCAACCATTTTGTCCATCACGCCCTAGGTGGGCTGTAACAATCCTACCATCGCGAAGGGATGGGAGGAAAGGCATCGGTAGTGAAATGGATAAGAAAAAAAGCCCCAAACCCAAGAGTTCGTGTGCCAGCTTCATTTGGGAACTGAACCTACGCTCCCATCTCAGACCTTGTGTCAGCACTATCATGCCAATGTTGACAACCCAATAAGTTGAGTAGAAGGAGGTAACTTCAAGGAGAGTTCCCAGTGTCTACATATCTACGGAACACATAACTTGAAATCGAAGGAGGTTATCGTTGCACCTGAGTTATTCGGGCTGGAGCCCCAGGCTGGAATAACTTTTGCCTTGTTCATCCCACCACTCCCTCCCCTCCCCTTTTCCCCGTATTCAACCGATCCTCATCACATGTGAACAGTGATGCATCTCTGCAAATTGCTAGTACATCAGCAGATGATTCGCTCTATTTGTCTGTTCGTTGCCCGCCGACAGATTAATTCGAGGAAAGAGATTTTTGGAGGACAGAAGGGTTCTCATTCACCCGTCCAAATCAGAGTTCTCTTCAGGGTACTTTTTCCGACCAACTGTTGTCTGGTATAACTTCAAAAGAAGATAATTATGTACCTAGATTGGAACTCTTCAGTGTCTTCCAAACAGTCTCGTGGAAATGGTATGGTAGAATTGCCCGGTCGATGCCCGCCTAGGCCAACCAAGCCTTCCATCCCTCCGGGGTTGGTGAATTGGTACCAGACTCGTCTGGGAGGATAAAAGCACTGACTTGTACATCCTGGCCACCGCAAGTCATTGTATAGGCCACATACGCACTCATTACGCCACTACGATTCTGAATGGAAGTCGAGTGCGGGGGCGCATCCGTCAGACGGGATTGATTAACGCCAAAAACCTTATCCTTAACCTTATGAAAGATGCCAGAATCGGGTAAATACATAGATGGTGGAAGTGGCATCCCTCGTCTCTAACACTAGTGCTAGAGCGCAAAAAGGGAGGAGTAGCTAACTAGCTCTGCGAGCCCGTGACAGCTCTTAGAGCCTCTTCGTAAAAGAGGAATTCAATATCATACCTAAGCTTTAGAGGGAAATAGCACCGTAAGAGGTGACATGGTCACCCCGTGCAGAAAGTTGTGATGGGTTGAGAATTAAACATCCAATTCAGTGCCACTCCGTGCTCCTTCTTTACTGAACTTTAAGTAAAAACACTACAATCCTCTGGCTTCCTCGGAACCATTATGGGCTCCCTCCAACCAGTTTTTTACTGCCAATATTCTTTAAATACTTGAATGAATGGGATTCAACGGCTGAGAAATCTTTAGTGCCCAGTGGTATGGGTAAAGAGCGTTGTTTTCTTAAGTAAATAGAGAAGACTGATCGAACAGACTAGAGAGCTGGACTATTCAGAAGAAATTGTTAAAGTTATTAACTTTTAAAGACACATTGTGCAGAAATGAATCTACAGGGTGCGCCATAAATATGGTAACAAAAATATTGGTCTCTAGAAACCGTAGTTCATATTGAAACATAACCAATTTTTGTGAATTATTTACTGTGCGTCACATCTACAGAACGAACACACCGCCATCTTATATAACTATTTCCTGTACTAATTATAGCTCAAAGATTCTCCGGCTACTCATCGACAGTGGCACGCAGAGTTTCTTGGAAACTTCCAGCCCAGGCTTTTTTCAGTGATTTCTTAGGAGCAGCAGCAGTGGTGCGTTTTGAAGCGCAGGCTTTCCTCTCTAGCATGGACTATATCCGGCAACCCATCACATTGTGGTCCAGAAAATTCATAGGAAGATTGCAAACTGGGATTAAGTCGCGAACATTTCTTCAGCACCAGTCTTGGTCTTTTCCCATTCGTGAGCAAGTGCGATGCAGTTTTCAAGTCGTATCATTAGAAAAATCTTTGACCCTCAGCTGCATCCTTCCAGAAGAACCCTTCTCAAGAGAGTCGGATTAAGCTTTGTACTTTTCTCGAACAAAAATTGCGATATCGCTGTGATGGTAGGGATTCTAGCCCAAACTACCATAAAAGAGAGAAAATGGCTATGAGAGGCGATCTGACTCTTCTCATCGGCTTCAGCACTCGTAGTGGGAACTATACGTGTACTTTGAGATCTCAACATTTCTTCCACGCTAATCACTCTTTAGTGAGGAAAAAGTCTGTCTAAGCGCGTGCCGCGCGCAAGTGGCGCGTAGCAAATGATCTTTCTTTTCAACTTCCTCTCGTCAAAATGCTTATAAGGCATTCGAATCCTGTTTGGATACAATTGTATTTACTCAGGGTAGAGTCTATCCTCTGAGAAGAACATACAAACAAATCAGCTGTCATTTTTTTCGTGTTTCTGCATGTTCTGCATCATACTCCTTCCCAAGAAAATGACTTCGGAAAAAGGGTCGTATAAGAGAGAAGACGACCATTCCGAGATTTGTTTTTAACCTGTCTACGCTACACGATTCGAGAGACTGTCATGTGGGAAATGTTGAATTGAGGAACGATTTCGGGGAAGGATTCACCAAATGCGCGCAAAAGCGGGACGGTCCGTGGTTGTCTGCGAGGCTCCACCATTTTTCGGAATTTGACGAGGTGAGGGTAACAAAGTACACATGTTGGCTAAGGTATATCATGAACATAAGGGGAGGTACAGTTTCGAAGAAACTCGCCAAACAAGGAAATTATGCACATCCGAAAAGTTGTTACCATATTTATGGCGCACCCTGTACAAATGAACAAATGATTATTCTAAATATTCAACTTCAAATTACCACCTAGTCGTCCACTCATCGGCAGACACTGAGCAAAAAGTAAAAAATCAAAAAATAAATCGAAATTGAACTCACGTTTTCTGCACGTCTCCTCTGACCTTCGTAGAGATGCCTGAGTCGGACTTCATCTGCCAGGGCAGAGTAGATGGCTCGACAACACCAACTTTGCTTTCTTCTGGTGTGCCAATGTCTCAGCCCTTGAATTCCCGCCTATAAAGAGAAATCAGAGGTTTGATCTGCACGAGTATTGATCGTGTCAATACCAGAGTAATACTAGGATATTTATTTATTGTTACCCTGGTATCGATATCGATATTGATATAGGATATTGATCTGGGATTGAAGTTACGGTGCTGTACTCAATGGTAGAATCTGCCAGTTAATTTTCACATCACTTTCTGTCTTATGAAGCTTGTACTACCAGTTTTCTTACCAGTGGAGTAGCCTGTAAAGCTACAGGAAGCCCGGATACATTCACACTGTTGGTTAAGACACTGTGATACATTGTTCCGTCCCCTGACACTTTTATCCCCTAACATTTTCTGTCCCTATTCAAGAAAATGTAGCGCTCCCAAGTTATTGTCAAGGGATGGAAAAATCGAACTTTGTGGTGTCTTATCAAGCCTTCCTCAGCGAAATGTCTGGGAATATGGGGCATCAAGATATGACAGGATATACCTACCTGGGCACTTTGGCGTAGGCGTGCCATGAAATTGAGGCAGACCCGAACGGCATGGTTGCCACAGTGGCGCAGTGGGTAACGCGGGCGTTGTGGCGCTCGCCATACTAGCTCGATGCCTTGCATCTGTGGATGATGAGAAATTGTTAGGGACATCTGCAATGTCAGTGATGATTAACGATAGTAGTTCAGACACACTTTTTAGATCCTCTCCCAACCTGTTTATCCAAAATTGAAACGGTTTAGGAAAAAAGTTATGTCGGATCGGATCTTACCCATGTAATAAAGGTTTTTGCAAAGAAGGTTGAATCGGAAGACAGTTTCCTGGAAAGTTACTCGGCCTTGAAAAGGGTACGGGATCATTGGAAAATGGTTCCGAATTCCACCCACGCAGGTATGGGATGGTATGATCGAAGGTCGAGTAGGTAGCTACTCGGCAGGAACTTCAACGGCGAGTGGCAATCGTGCCCATTGAGATGCTACCTTGATAACCCTGAAATTCGAGTCTAACCCGAAATCTATCTTCATGTCCAGAATCACTGTTCATATCTATCCATGTAGAGTGATAGCGATTCATGGAAGATACTAGCTCTTCAAGTAAGAGTAAGGTTCATTCTTGAAGTCCATGATTCTCTGAGATGCCATCTAAGGAAGCAGGCGCTGAAGCGCCGGCTCCTAACACCAAAGTTCATGTGGTAAGCTTCCATTGGACATTCGGGTTTCTGCCGCAACTCAAACAATAGCTATTCAGAATCCTGCAAAACAGAAAGGAGGAACGCCACCGGAATCCTCTTCAGTGCGTTCCAAATTTTCTCCATATAGGTCTGATTTGGAGGAGAAGTTCAGAGAAACACTTGAAAAGATGAGATCGAAGTCTTTCGATGACGTGAGTTGAGGCTCACTTCCAAGTTTCTTGGGACAAGGTTTCCATAAACCAAGAGCCAATCATTTTCCGATGGGGGATCACCCTGCGAGGGCCACCTCCTTACACATGCTCATAAGACCAGGTGATGTTGATAGCCAGGTGCTACTAAAGTAATGGCAATCTTCATCCACAGACCTGCTTCCACAATGACCGCTTTCTTAGCAGATAGATTTGAAAATGAAAGTTCTGGGTTTTTTTGTTATGCAACCGGTATCAGACCTCTGTAGCGTTCATGACACCAAAGGAAAAAAATGCGATAGCTTCCGCTGGAATAGCTAAGCGGCGAGGCGGTGGCTGTCGTTAGACGTTTTGGGTGTGGACCCACCCCAGTCCCGAGAGAGCTACCTTTCGGGAGACGGGCGTTAGGAACGATTTTGGGTAATCGATTCGCCGCACGCGGCTGTCGCGGACCACTCATTCGCCGTTATTACAGCTATAGCGTTCTTCATACAGCTCAATCGATATGCGATCATTATTTTATGCATAATTCTACCATTAGTACTTTTGTTCTTGTATTTCTTACCTACTGCTGCATCCTGCTACGTTCCTTCGCGCGCGACGCCCCTCTCACGACGACGCGACCATTTCGTTCCTAACGCACCACACCCCTACCTTTCGACATCAGCCCTTTTCCCATCCCGAATACCTACATTTTTTATTTCAGTTCATATACCTACCGGATGAGATTCCAACAGCTCGAATTTTTGGGACGGTACAATGTTGCTTCAAAAAGAAGGTGCTCGCGTCTTGTTGTGTTCAGTACAGATGAACAGGAAGCATTTTGACGTTTCAAAGGCTAACTTTCATTATGGAAAAGATTGGATATGGGTAAGATGGGGGTTCTATAGCTGAAAGTGAAGCCTTGTAGCCATTGCGAATACTGATACTTCAGAGTTTACATCCATTTATAGCCACTGAGACGCACCCAAGTGTTTCTGCGACTATAAATGGAAGTAGGAATCGTCGTGACTTGAGATAGGTAACGAGATATTTTCAGAGGCGATTTTTTCGTCGGACAGGCAGAATTCGTCGACTTCGAATTTGTATAACCAAAAAGGATAATTTGATTATTTACAGGAAGCGAAGCAAAGGTATATCAGTCCCGGAGACGATATTTCGCTACGACGGAGGCCTTTTAGCAGCTGATTTCTTTTGAGTTCCATTTTGCCACAATTGGGGTGAAGGTGTTGTGGTGTGATGGTCCCACCATCCCAGAATAATCAAGCAGGGACCAAGTCCTAACCAAGTAGGAACCCATGTCACAGTAGAGTGGGTAATCATGTATGGAACTCATCTTGGCCCGAAAAGCTTCAAATGAAATATCAGACGGCCTTCGTAATTCAGTGAATAGGGCATACAACTATTTTCTGGAACTTCGGAAGGAAGCTATTGATGTAGCTAAAGGCACAGTTCACGATAATTTCGGGTAGCCCAGTTTATGACAAAAAATGGAAGATAAGATGGAAAATAGTTTGATGGAGGCGAAGGAACTGCGTGCATCGGTGCTCCCAAAGTGAAAAAAGGCTTCAAAAAATCGTTAAAAAGGGGCTGGACGAGAGTGAGACAGAAGAATTAGGAAGAATGGGACGTTTGGACAAGCTACGCACAGCCCGTCATTGCGTACGTGGGGGTCCTGCCAAGAATAACAGACTATGTTAAGCAAAAATTCATCCGCTTATAAGCATAAGTAAACAAAAAACCCTAGTTACAGCAAAAATGGCTCACCTTTTTTAGCCTCTTGGGGTAGGAAATTAAATAAGGGAACGCGACAGCAAAAAGAATAACAGAGGAAAAAAGAATGGGAGAAAAACGTCGCCTTATCACTCGGCGATCAGCTGATTGTGTGTGGGTCCTAGAACGAATAATAGCAATCTGTATTGTCTCGACTTTCGTCTGACGTGACATCGATCGAAAGGAGGGAAAGCGAATCAAGACAGCAACACGGCTGCTACTATGTATGCCCTGACCGTCAAGATTTCGGGAGCGAGAGGGACCCTTCTGCCACTCCTGGGAGCCACTGAGTATTCTCAGGGGAAGAAGTCAGTAACCATTTTTATCGTGATCCGTGCCTTTGATTCGCATCTGAGTTATTTGAGCAGACTTCATCGAAAATGGCCAGATTCTAAAACGCCATATATGATACTCGCCTTCAGAATGATATTTGAACACAGGCACAGGCCTATGTCCAACGAGACATTCGAGTCTTTCCCACTAATGCCGTCTCACCTACCTACCAAGGAATGACGATTTGTCTTATCTCGAAGAATTCGATCCAAGGCTCAACTCTCAGAAGCGCTCCTTGCCACTGGCCCACAACGACCATTTAGGTTTCCTGGACTTTTTTCCATCAGTTTCCCATAGAAGGTTGCTTTCAGGTTTGATACTACCTCTCAGTGCCGTAACTAAAACAAGTGTATCCACCCAGGCTTTCTTCGTCTCGGAAGAAAAACGGCTTGTATGTAATTTTTTTGAACGCCATTTAATTTATAATAGAAATGGAATGACCGAGTGACTCACCTATTATGGTTCAAATTTGGAATTGAAGATGATCTGTCGCTATCGAATGGTATTTGACATTGGTACAGTGAATCTGTTCTTTGCTAATGAAAGTATACCGCCATGGAGAGATGCTTTTGATGAAATCATTGATAAATATTCTCGATCACAATTCACATTACCAATCGGTACGTTTATTCACAAAGTGTACGGATCAAAAGAATTAGTAATAATGGACAAACAAGCGGAGAACAGCACAGATTAGCCTCTCCCATGCCTCAATCCCTTAAAGGCACAGTTCACGATAAAAATGGTTTCGGAGATTTGCACGATTCGGGGCCCCTTTGATACCATATGTACCGGAATGCAATAAGGGGCCGGAGAGTGAAGCACGGTCACCCTCCGCCCTCCGCTAGGCTGACTACGAAATCTACGGGGTGGCTGAAAAGTATAGGACGCGCCGTTCGACGCTTGCTGGCACCCTGTCAATGGGTATTTTCAGAATCTTGTTGGACTTTTAGAAAGCTTGGGTTCTGTATAAGAATCCACATAAGTCATTTGAATGATCGTTCCCCCGAACAGTCGCTAAGAAAGTTTCTGCGCATCGACCCACTATCAAGAAGCTGCTCAGAGAAGATCTCACTAGCTGCGACATTGCGAAACGACTCGGTATTCCCTCTCCAACCGTACGGAATGTTGTCGCTGCTCTCAGGATTCGAGGACGAGCCTCTGCGATGCCATAATGGGGACGACCGAGAACACACCGAAGATTCGTGACACCACCAGAAAGAGGATCACCCGCAACCATGGAGCTCAACATCAACCGTCAAACCATCCAGAAAATTGCGAAACGCGATCTCGAGCTGAACAGTCGAGGACAATTTCATTCAGAGCAGTTCAAGCAAAGTCGACTGATAAAATGCAAGAAAATTTTTGAGAGCTCAGTGCGCGCCGCATCTCTGACATGATCTGGACCGATGGGAAAATGTTCAGCGTAGAATACTATCCTATCCGTTAAAACCACAGAAGGTTGTTGTCAAAAGCTTACAGCAGGTCCCTAGAACGTTGTCTTGTGGGCAGCAGGCTATCTTCCAAAAGTGTTATGGTTTGGGCGGGGATGACATTAGAAAGAAATGTTAAAAATGAACTCCGTGTTTAGGTCAATGAAGTGCATTGGCACCCGCCCGCATGTTGCGCCTCGGGCTTGGTTATCTTCATGGCTCTCAACTAAGTCGGTCATTGAGATCATCTCCATTTTGCGGCTCTTACTATTGTGACATCTTTTCCTTTCTTCTGGCGACAAGCATGCACTGGTATGGGAGATTTATATGCTCTTAATCATCCGATTTCTGTAGAAATGAAGAAACTCTTTCTATTCTATTTCTAGGGTCATATACTTGGACACCGGTCGTGCAACGATAATAAATAAATAAATAAATAAATAAAACTCCGAGGTCCACCAAAAAGTAGTTTTAATGGACGCTCTGCCACCCTGAGTCACTGAACACTTTCGTGACCGATCATTCGTCCATCAGCAAGATTGAGCCTCTCCTCATGCCTCGAAGTCGACAAAAGCCGTACTGGACCCGCACTTCCCCGGTTACTGAGGTAAAGACATCTGACCTTCCTGTCCGCCAGATCTCAATTCAATGGACTTCTCTGTATGGGAGTACCTGGAGAGAGAAATCGCAGGACGCTCCTACCGCACGTTTGACGCTCAGAAGTTGGCACTTCAGAAGGAGTGGGACGATGTCGACGTTGACTAGCTGTGGCGTACGGTCGATTCAGTCATCGAGAGTCTGAAGGCCTGTGTAAGAGCAAAAGGATCGAACTTTGAACACCTGCCGTCCTAAATGATTTTGTAGTTCTACTCTATTCCTCATTAGGTTCATTTGTCTCTCTGATCTATATCTTTTAAGTTACGCTTACAAATGCGGCGTCCTTACTTTTCAGCCACCCTGTAATTGCCGCTCACCACTTTCGCATTGGAGCAACATTAGTGAAAAATCAATAAGCGAATCGACCGCCTCCTACAGGTAATAGTATTCGGCCGTATTCCTACTATTCGACTGATATTCTGCTCTATTCTGTTCTAATTAATTATTCTCAACGTCCCGCCGAATTCATTCTCCACAATAATTCAACTTATATCAGCAACAGAATAAATAATATCAACGAAGAAGCCAAAATCAGCTGTTCAGGCGTGTTGTGGCAATTGCAGACATTACATCGCATTCGTACGTCTAGTCGTCTAAAAATTTCCTTAACCGCCGTTTTTTCGCCGTGAAACTTGCCCAACCCCTCTTCTCTCTTTTTGAAGCTTTGTCATTCATCGTTTTTCCCATTTTTTGCTTTTCCATTGTACTACTGTAGGGCGTACCTATCATTTTTCGTCAAAAACCGGATACCCTAGAAATATCGTAAACTGTGTCTTTAAACTCGCAGTCCGCGAATCTTTTTAATAATTATCGGGATATAGGGCAAAGGTGCTAGTTCAGAATAGTTCGGCGGTGCGAAAAAACGAGAAAGTTAACAGAAATCTAAACACTCAAGGTCTTGAGCTAAACTTGTCTGGGGCTGGACGAGTTTGTAGCGACAGACAGGGTGTTTGGGCTAGTTTGCAGCCGCTATAAAGCAACGTGTGTCAGCTATCAGTGTAACCAAGTGACACTCTCTATGAAGCGATCTGATCGGTAGCCCACACCGCTATGTCGTCCCTCATAGAGTAATTTTGCCAACCTTTCTTCAAATACCGGACAATTTCCCATTCAGAACAACCGGCGCCGACGGCTAAATCGAGCTCCAAGTCGACGGATGACAAAGTGAGTGCGAAGTCGGACAGCAAACGTTCGTGCAGTACTGTCTCATGTGAAGACAGATCAGATAGACATGAAGTACGCGATCGTTCCTTTCTAGCTGACCATGACTATCCAACCCTTACCGTAGTTTCAGAGGTCAAGCAAAATCAGTCATCGCTCCCTGGGAACTCCGGTAACCATACAGTCAACGGCTTCATCGTGTCAAGAACAATCGGGCAAGACGCCATCGTAAGCCCAACGTTACTTCTGAGATTACATTCACAGTTCAAGCGGTCTTTAAAACAAGAGACCCAATGAACACCGTCTCAGCAAATCAACTTTTCCGTGCCCCTAACTTAGAGCTACTTCCCCCATCTGGGAGGATTCGAGTAGCGACTCGAAGTGTGTTTGCTCTATAGTAATTGTATAGACCCAGTACTGACACGAATGCCTCTACGATTCCGAGAGAAAAACGGGTGCGTGGCTCAGTAGAGTGAACCCATTTGCCAGCAGAACGCCTCTTGCTTACTCAGTTCTGAGGGAAAAAAACCTAAAGTCCCTCATTTTCAGGAAATCAGTTCGTCGTGGGAAGCGAAGCGTGGCCAGCTTGCGGGCCTGTTTACATCGCAGATTTTGTGGCCATTCCGTGACTAAGGCAGTGCAAACTGAGGAAAAACAGGAACTGCACGTATCTGTCAGCAACCCAGAACAGGTATCAGTTTACAATACTACCAAAAGGATTCTGGGAAGGCTTCTCTCTGCTTTAGGATCGCCTGGTTCCACCTATGAGGAAAGGTATGTACGGAGACGATGTTGAACCGCCTCTTCCAGTAAATCCACCTCCAATGCTTCACTACTGTTCTCCCTACAAGCTGGACAACAGCCAAATGACCATTACTGCTCCGTCTTCGATCAAAGAGAACCTTGCTGTACCGGCTCTATCCCGCTCTTCCCGAAGTTGCTCCTCAATACATGTCACGATTTCAGAATCGGCTGAAATTCATAGCGACACCCAGGCTATCACCGTTAGAAAGGTGGTTTCTTCAGAAGCAATTACGAAGCCAATTGAAACGTCAACGCCCAAATGCATGGCCTGCCCAGCTTTTGAACCTGTCTCCATGACCCCGAGAAAACCCCTTCGAGTTTCACCTGGGCCAGTGGAGCACAGGCTTTCGAAATCCGGGATTGTTCAACATCGTCAAAAAAGGCCGAGCACAGCTGCCACTATGGTACCTGAGAAGTTCGACTACAAGGTGATGACCACTAAGGAGACAGGCGTTACCCAAGCAGATCGCCCACCATCACGTTACCGTGAAAGTGTCCGCTTTTCAATCTCGTCCTTCCCTTCTGTGGGAGAAAGCTCCTACAACAGTTGGATATCGGCAAGTACTCAGTCAATGAGACTGGAGGATATGAGCGCCGAGGATACCCAACACTCGGACTATGCAGATGTACCCGATTCACTGGTGGCAGCTCAAGATGACGAGGATTGGTGGCAACATTCACATGCGGCTTGAAGGCAGAGCACCCCCGATTTAGATTTATTTCATATTTTATTGTGGATAAGAAATTTCGGAACGTAAATGCTGAGTTTTCACGACCAAAAATCTCGTTTTACGTTCAGAAATAAACAATAATCATAGAAAAATCAAAAATGATACACAATTTTCATACATAATAGAAAAAATACATTAAAAAACAAATACAGCACAACAAATAAACAAATAAAACAAATAAAGAAATGGGACGGTCGTTAGATCAGGAGGTAGCCTAGCTTTGGCACCCTGGTTCGCATTCTTTCTGATTACAGCGTTATTGGCTGCGTACGGAGACCGCTAGAAAGGATGCCGCGTTCTGACCTAATGGCACACAACCCTTTTAAAGGCACATCGAGAGACCAAACAGGTTTCAAAACAATTCTAGCGAGATTTCGCCCTGAACATAAAATGATTGAGTTCTTTTCGTTCAATTGGAGTGACAGGGCGATTCTGCTTAAGGCTTTCGTCCACGTAGACGATGTCCTCCACTTCGAAGCCGTACAAAATAGGGGCTGACATTGTCCTTGGCAGAGCTAAGGAGGAATTCACTCTATAGCTACATTCTGATAGGGAGGAGCTCTCCATAGTAAGGGAATCATTGGAACAGATAGACATAGATGTGGTGTCCTCCTCATGGTTTCGCCGCCTCGTTCGATCCCAGCTAAGGATCGACTCGGCGATCGAAGCGTTGTCGGCCTTTTCAGGTTCATCAACTGGAGAGAGATCGGCAGATGGAGGTGGAGTGATCAGCCTGGACGTGGGAGTGCTGAGGGAGGAATGTTCGAGAATCGACCGTAATGAGCACATCCTGGATGCTTTTCTCGATGGTTTCTCGATTGATGACTGAACGACCGGGGCGAACAGAACCTGAACTAATGAACCTTGGCCAATGGTAAGTACAATACCGCCTTGAGCGTAAGAAAAAAAAACCTATCAAGGCACCTCCCCGGGTACCAGCTTAGGGGAAAACGTACCGGTGGGACTTTCGAAGGCGTTTCGAATGGCTGTGATTGCTTGGACTTGACAAGGAGAGAAGGACGGAATGCGGAAATGATTTTTCGATGTAAACGACTTCGTAGACGTGCAATGAGACCCTCATTTCTGAAACCGATCTAATCAACCGATCGATTGATCAAGTACAATTGGAATGTAATTAATAGAAGTCATATGATTTCCAAACGAAAACTGGCTGATTATGATAAAAACTGATGGTTACGGCAGTTGGCTGTTCAATGAACTTGTTATTCACAACGTGGATGATTTCTAAAAACGGTGAACTCACTTCTGTTTCTTAACAATAGGGACCTGTCCGGTGTCGATTTCGGAGGCGGCACTCGCTTCCTCTATATAGCGATCGACAAATTTCACCATTTTCTAAAATTTTCATCTCAAAAACAGAAGAAAAGGGGGGACAATACAAGGGTAATACGCAATACGATCACACGATGGTCGCGATCACATCGATGATGATCCTATCTGCTCACCTTGGGTATCACTCAAGGACAATTCTATATCGTTTAAGGGATACCTATAGGTCCTCAGAGAAGTTAGAGTAAAAGAGTATTGGGAAAGACAATGAACGAAAAGTTAATAGGTTGATGCATAATTACTGCGGATTTTTTCACGGCTTCTTTTTTCTCCATACAATTCCGATATCGAAGTCGGGATTTTTATAGTGACCGATGTAAAGGTGAGGATCTCCTCCAAGGACCTACATAATCTTCTTCGCCTGTGGAATCCGGCTGCCCTAGCAAATGGGAGACAGCCCTTGAAGTAGATGGTGAATACGTTCCGGAGTAATTATTTGTACATGTATTTGTTGAATATTTTCACCTTTATTTCAAATAAAATTTGCCAAAAAAGCCGCAATATCATGCATCAACCTGATACTTTGCGAATCCAGAAATACCCAATGAAATGAATGGAATCTTTTAATAATGGCTTTTCAGAAGGGTTACTCGTCCAGAATGAAAAAACATTTTCCAGGACCAAAAAAAAAATAAAATAGTGCTTGTAAAAAGCATAAAATATAAAGAATCAATTAAAAAGAAATCAATAACAATCAGCTTTAGATATATTATGATACTTGATTACCATAAATAATATTAGACAACAATAAAGATGTATTGTCAGTACAAGTAGACAAACTACAATATAATGTGACAATGGATAAGCTGCTGCAGATAATACTATTAATAATAAAATAAAGAGTAATAATAGATAAATAGCGATGAAAAAGAACAGTTATTGACAAACATTAATAATAGTAATGATGACGATATTAGACAAATAAAATAATAAATAATGAAAATAAAGGTTAGTACGAAATGTTGGAGGAATGGACTGAAAGTAGCGATAAAGGACGATCAGAAATCCATACAAAGGTAGTAGAACCCTAAAATAGAGGTAGACTGACAGATAAACAAAAAGAAAATTTTCAATGCCAGCCAGGAAGTAAAATCAATTCTTCAATAAATGGTCGGGTATAGTATGAGACGAAAAGATGAGGCTGTGGAGTGTATTGGAGCTGTCATGGTTCAGAGATCAAATTCGAGATCGAATTCCCTGTCAGTCCCTCCCTAATGAGTGGAGAACTTAATGTTCGAGGTACCTTGAGTCCCCCTAGTAGGATAAAAACTATTATTCTAGCTCTTCCTGGATTAGTATCCATCGACTGTTGATAGATCAGGTATGCATTCAAATACGGAACAGTAATGCACCCTGTAGGGCGACTATGTGGCGCATTCCACATCGGTCAAGCAGGGCTAGACTTTTTCACAGAACCATCTACAAAGTCTTAGTTTTCATATCTGAATCAAGTATGAGTGCGAGCGAAAATGCTAGAATCTTCCATGAAACCGAGGTATTACCGGAAATATTCTCCCTCAAAAACTCTAAAGCTTGTAAAAACAAAATGAAATCTCAGGCAAAGGAGGCAAAAAACAAATAGTCAGGCCCTGAAACGGTTCTGGGACATTTCTTAAGGCATCTTTCGACTGAAAAGATAAAATCGCATCCTTGTTCATGGACTGGAAATCAAGAAAGTGCATTGGCTGAACAAACTTGGAAATTCCGTCACGGTGATGAATAGGTGTGAAAGTAAAATGCGCGGCGCATCCGAGGAAATGTGATATACTAACGCAAGTAATTTATTCTCCTGGGTCTACCAGAAAGTTAGGGAAAAGCACGGAATACTTTCTTAAAGATGCAGGACACACACTGAATGTTTATTTATTCGATATTTATTTATTTACACTAAGACCTCGCCAGGGCACAACGAATTACATAAGGAGATATACAGCATAGTGATATGTTCTATGTATAGGTTATTGGTGATTATTATTATTGGTGATTTTGATCAAGAAAAAATCGAATATTGTCAGGGTATTTTCATTTTTAAGAACCAGGTGGTACATAAAATAACAAGGCGAGTGGTGGAAAGTGATGACTGCATCTGAAGAGCACCCTATCGTATAAAATAAAATCAGGCAGCTGATCACAAGACCCTTTCGGACGGTGCGAATCGTCAGGAAAATATCGATTTCTGAACGATAAGCAATTTAGGGCTAATAATGATCATGTGGTGAATGTATGGGTGCAGTTGCTGCTTGGGACGCAAGGAACCGTCCAAAATGCAATTTTTCCTGCGAGTCCGAATATTCAGTTCAATTCTTTATCCGAAAAAAACCGAATAGAATCGAAATTTTGTTCAACTTCGAGCAAAGGGAAAGGAAAGGAATGATTGAGGAACTGAAGGAAGAGAGAAAGTCCTTGGTTCAACTAGACGACTACCCAGACATCAGCAGAAATGATAATCTGTTAGGGGATCTGGGAGCTGTTGGTCGGTGTCGCTGTCCGATTGGAAAGGCGATATATCGCACATGGTCAACCGTAATTGACGCCTCACAATCGGTCTATTGCCATTGGAATAGATATCGGAGGTTGGATGGGGCAAAAATAAAACATCAGAGCGGCCTGCTGTCGGGCTCAGGATACCGTTTCGAGCAAAGTTGTTAAATATTGCCGATCTTCCGGATGCTATTGTGGCCCTAGAATAAATGGTAACAAGGTGGTTTTGATAGGTAAAAGCAAAAATGGTAGTGCATGTGGCATGTAGATAGAGGTTCATTCGGAAAGGGAATGAAGACCCAGGCTTATCCTTGTTCCTTTAAGAAGAGCGGCGAGAATATGTGAAAGGCTTACTGGGGCTTTAACGAGGCCCTCGGACAAAATTAGACTGGAGGAAAGTTTACTCCTCTCATTTTCTTCAAAGAAATATTATCTCCTCCGATAGATGCTGAAAACTTAGACTAATTTCAATCTGTAGCTCCTTGTACTAAATATATACGTCGTCAACCGCTGAATACTGAAGCACTCGAACTGAAACATCTTTCAACAGAGCGATCACACTGTTTTCAACCCATCCAGATTGTGCCATGCAAGCGATTTTCACATAGAAACGTAATGTAGTGGGTACTCCGTCTTCAAAAAACTTGAATTGATTTCATCATAGTGTTCCTATCACTGCAGCTCAGATGGCAACTTTTTAAAGAAATTTCCTTTGTTTCTCCAAGTAGCTCAGATCCCTGCAGAAAAAGCTCCCAGCCACTGTTTTTTATAGGTATGGGACCCAGGACGATTTCGTTTTTCTCCGCTCTATTACACCTCAGTTTGATGGTATCGATAACAATCTAGAGAGCTTCTTATGGGGTAGGTATTCCGCAGAATTTTGGATGAAAGAAACTTTGTAGCCAGGATCCGACGTCTGAGCCTGAATTGCAGATGCAAAGTTCAATTCGTGGGAAACATGCTTTCCTCGTGACCGACAACGTAGTTCCTTCTCACGATTCCAAAGATCAGCAACCAAAAACAGTGCCCACAATGTCACAGAGCCCTCTATCACTTTCATTTATCATCAAGGTTTAGGTCCTTCCTGGCAGCATTTCCTCTTGAATTTCGATAACGTGCTTCTAGCAACGGGGGAATGGTGCTTCAACTTGTTTCCGGTTATCACCATCCTGTTCTATTCCTTCAGGGATCTTAGTTTGTCATTTGGCTAACCATAGACGTAAACCGAGCTAGGGGTCACCTAGAGGGCCTCTAAAGGCAGATGGGGCGAAAGGACATGGTCTTCTAACCAGGCCCTCGTTTCTCTAGAGCTTACCTCATAACCAATACCAGTCTTTTGAAGAAATAAGCAATTTTTCAGAGAGCAGTTGGTTGAAATGTCAGGTGGACTGGATCCGTTTCTGTTTCCACTCACGTTTGTCTTTTTCTCTGCTTCAACAATAGGAATCGTGGGCAATACTATCATGATTATAGTAACCTTCAAAGCAAAGTGAGTTTATGATTGGTTCCAGAGCTGTCTGGACATTTAAGGGATTAAAGATATCGATAATCCTACAATCGATACCTCCTGTTACTACTGACAAGATGATTACTCTATAGATAGTATAGGTGTAAACCACCATCGATACTCTCTTAATCTTGACATGAGCTCTGGCATGTTTATGTACTGGCTCCAGCCTACCCGGGAGATGTGGTGTCAATTCCTGCTTCTGAAACTTTCGTCCCTGGGAACCACTCAATTCCTAGACGTTGGAGCAAGTATAATAGTGATATTTGTTTTTTTTTAGTTCAATTTAAAGAATCAAATACAAATTCCATGCAATAATCTCCCTTTTAGCCCTACTTGCCTTTTTCAGGCGAACAAAATCGCCATGCCATATCATGATCGCGCTGACATGTGTTGCTGATCTGACCCACGAAGTCGGACAGTATCCATTTGTGTATCACTTCTACAGAAACGGTAAGATTGATGAATAGTATCGCCTTGCTCCTTTAAGAAAACTTTTTTTTAGCCACAATGATTCATTCAAATTGTTTTTGGCTACAACTGATTCCTATGATTGGAGCATCTATTGGAAGTCCTCTTCTATTATGCTTGGGTCTAGATCGCCTTATCGCTGTGCGATTTCCTTCCAGGTAATCTATAGGCTTCGGACCACTTGTAGTTTCTCAGTCAAGCTATTGAGAGCTTGCTTTTATCCCTTTATATGCAGTATGTCTGGTAATATGGTAGTCAAGCCGACACACTACCAGCCTATCGACACTAAGTTACTTGGCTCCGCTTCATTGTATGAGCTGATCCTACCGTAGAAAGACCTATCATATAAGGTTTGGGAAATTGAGCAGAAAGAACGAGAAGAGCCATATCATACAGGCTTTTCGACTCTTAGATTTAGGTGCCTGAAAGGAACACTAGAAGATGTAGAAGGATAGGATGTAGAAGGATATTTTCTTTCAATTTTCATAGTAGAGTCCGTCCAAGGAAGATCGAGGTGGAGGATGGCCTTTGCCGGGCAGGACCCTCCTTGGCCAGAACAAGGAATAACCGAAACAACAAGGGTTTCCAGCTCTGTCCAAGCCGGACATTCACAACTTGAAAGAATGGATTTAAAGAATCGTGATTTATGCTGTCATTATTTTTTAATTAACCGATAAATGATAGATCTTCCAGATATCGTTTCCTGCAAATGGTGCCGTATAGATATGTGCTATGCTCTGTATCAGTACCTGTGGTATACAGCTTATACTTAGTTACGCTGGCTTTCCTGACTAAAGACCAATCGTGAGTCGGCACTTAGTCCTTTAAAGTTTTCCCAAATTTTCCCGAAATACTCCATAAGTATGATCTCTGTCTAGTGGCGGGACGGGCTTGCCTTCGTTCACACAGATGTTCACACGATAGTCTACTAAATCGCTGAGTTTCTAGTGGCTCATTAGAGCCAATGTTTTTCTGAGAACAAGTCACTGAAACTACGTCTAGTATGCGTTCCCAGGAAGTTAACCTAAGCATCAAGATGTCCAAACGATCATTAGAAGAGAGTTTGTCCCCAGAGTAGGATAGACAAGACGGGCAGCGTGAGGGAAAGAACTGTATGCACAGAATTCATCTACTGCCATTGAAATGTCATAAAAGGATTCTACCTTCGTACTCTTGACTAAGTCCTAGGGGAGGCAGCAGTAAGTCTGGAAGTAGCGCGTTATGGTCCCACTCGCGCGGGGTCGATAAAATGGGAGAGAAACCTGTTCCGATCGGAAGATATGGAGCTGCCGTCTTCAAATAGAGCTGAGAACCCTTGATAGACCATATGTAATTCAGACTCGTTCAATGTGCAGTACCTCAGAGCTTTGGAGTTGTATCTTTCGAGAAGCTGAATCAGATTGGTGTTGGAGTGAATGTTGGCATAATCGTAGTTTATGGTTTAACGTTTTATCTTCTCAAAAGGAGCAGCGCCAGTGAGTCCTTCTCAACCCTTTCTGACAAATTAATCTGTCCTAACGACATACACCAGGAGCATTTGTTGCAGGTTCAAAAATGAAGACGGTCTTCAAGTCCATAGGCGTGACAGTGATCATTGTCATATGCGGATGGTTACTCACTTTCATGGCCAACACTCTGGCTCCAGTCTTCACAAAAGATCCCTACACAACGATGGTTATCAATATGTATGCTGGTGTCTCAGTGAATCTTGGACTTGCATCGAACGTCTTTGTCTATTACGCTATCAAGTGAGTATGATTCCCCCTTGTTACTTTTTCTTTTCTAATGAAGGGAGGTGGTTGGAGAACCTGCAGCGAACAATCAGTAAAGTTCAATAGAGAAAAATGCCTATGCACGGAACTTCTCCCCAAATTTCTACGGATTGCGGCAGTGGTTCCGCGGCGACTCTGCGTATCCTTTCATTGGGAATTCGAATGGCTGCTTTCATAGTCCGCCGGCCAGCCGGCGTGCCAGGAGGCAGTGCTAGGGGGAGGAGGGCAGCAGACGGTCAGTCGAGGGGCTGAAAACCAAGAAGAACAAGATCAAAATTCAGACAACCAGGGCTTGTACAAATGGTTTTTGATCTTATCTCTCCTTGTTTACAGCCTTTCGAGGGCTGACTGACCGTCTGCCGCCCTCCTTCCCCCTAGCACTTCCTCGTGGCACGCCGGCGGACTATGAAAGCAGCCAATCTTCCCTTCATAGCGCGCGATCGCGTGTGGCGAGCGCGACACGCCGTTCGGGGAGAAGATGCCAGACCCCTTTATTGATACCAAACTGATGTGAGAAGATATAAGCGCCTTCTTCGGCTGCCCACCAGGTCGGATGGGAGAGTGTGCCAGAAAAGGCTTTTTACTTTGAATCGACTTCCATTAAAGACAGTGACTTGACTTAAATGGGTGGATATTGATCCGGAGTTTGATTCTCGGACCTTACGCTCACGCCCATGTGGGCAGGGGGAACGAATCGAGCAAGTCGTCATTCCATGTAGTCAGTCATGATTGATGTATATCAGGAGAAATATAATTAATTTTTTTACAGTGCTGAGTATCGTGATGTCATGAAGCAGATGTTTGGATGTATTGGTGGTAGCACGGCGAAAAAGGTTCCAGAAGTCAGTACAATGCACGGTCTTGCTTCAAGAAGCACGAAGTCAACTGGTATCGTCTCAGTGCATGCATGATCCAGGCGATTGATACAGCTTCCAACAGAGGATATGAGAAGATCTATGATCCATCCGTTCACTAACATCGAGAAGAGCTTCTGAGTCATTGTGAATCAAAAATATTATCGAAGCTTTGTTACTTTTCAACTCGAATTCTAAGGTGAAAAAAATTGAAATAAAACTGCGACCTCCACGGATTTGTTATGCAGATTTTTCAATTAAATAAAGCAATTTCAATCATGAAATTTGCTTGTCGTTGACAAATGGGTAACGAATGGCTGAGTTTACTACAAGCCCGTCTTCTAAACAGCCAGAATGCATGGAATCAACTCAAGGAGTCATCAGACTCGTCCTTGTTCGATTGGAACGGGATATCTCAAACTGGTCAACTATATTTGACGCCTCAGTCGATTGCCACTGGAATGGATATGGGAGACTGAATGGGGCAAGAATAAAACACAAGAGTGGTCTGTTGTCAGGCTCAGGATACCATTTCGGGTAATAATGCTAAATATCACTGGTTTTTCTAGTATACGCTATTGTGCCCATAAAATAAAGAGCAACAGGGTCGGTTGAGGTAGAACTAAAAAAGGGGTAGAGCATGAGGCATGGATGCATAGGTTCATTTGGAGCGGGATCAGGATCATAACTCGTCTCTATTCTTCTGAGAAAGCAGCAAGAATGGTTGGAAGACTCATTGGGATTATAGAGAGGCTTTGAGCAAAATGTACCGAAGGAAAATTCCCCATTCCATTTTTCTTCCAAAGAAAAATTTCTTTTTCTGTAAGTACACAAAACTGAGAATATTTCTGGGTGAACCGGCGGAAGGCTCAGATTCGGGATGGAGGTAGGAAACTCCTGGTATCCTGTCTCATTGTAAGCTCATTGTAATGAATATGTTATCCGTAAATCATTGAGTACTGACGCACTTAAGCAGAAATACCCTAAAACAAAGCGTTCACTCTGCTCTCAACCCATTGAGATTGCGCCATGCATGCGATTTTTGCCTGGAAATGTAATTTACTGTGCACCCTGTTTAAAAAAAAAGGAGAGTTGTATCATATCGTTTATACCGTTTCAAGTCAGCTGGCACTTTCCGAGAGTATTTTTTTGGTTTCTTCAAGTAGCTCAGATCTCTGATGTAGGAGTTTTCCAGCCACCATAATCCCTAGGTATGGCACCCAAGATGATGGCTTCCCTGTACCTCATTTTTATGGTATCGATCTCACAGTCAGTCTAGAAAGTCTTTTCATGAAGTACGTACTTTGTAGGTTTTGTGTGGGAAGGATGCACATGCAAGTTCTATTCGTGGGAAATATGCTCACCTCATGACCGACGACGTACTTCTTTCTCACGATCCCAAAGATCAGTAACCAAAAACAGTCACCACGTCGTCACAGAGTCTTCTATCACCCTCATCAATCATCAGGGTGTTAGTCCTTTCTGGCACCCTTGTCTCTTGAATCTCGATGACGGAGTGTTCTTCGCTAGGGAAATAGTACTACATCCGGTTTGAGATTACCTCAGAGGACCCCTTCGAAAGCAAATGTGACTGCAGGGAATGTCTTCTACCTAGAGCCTCATTTTCTAGAGTTTGTCTCGTCAGCAATATTTGCTTATTACTCGAAAAATTGGCCATTTTCAGAGAACAAATAGTTGCTGCTTGGAATGTCAGGTGGACTGGATATTATTTTGATTCCTCCGACGTTTGCCTTTTTCTTTGTGGCATCAATAGGGATCGTTGGCAATGCTGTTATGATCATAGCAACCTTCAAAGCAAAGTGAGTTTATGGTCAGTTCCAATAATAAAATTAGTGAAAAATATTATAATCGGCGGATTTGAACAGTCCAGAGCCCCATCAAGGGAACAGGTGGACATCAAAGGGACCGAAGATCTTAAAAGGCATTCGTTCGTTACCTCACTTTACTACGGGCGAGATGATACCGGTATAGACCATGAGTGACTTCTTTCATCTTAGCCTCAAGTCTGACTTTTAATCGTATTGGCCGAGTCCGGTCTAACCTCCTGCCCCTACAGTTTCCTACCTCAGCGAACACCTGATTCTTAAAAATGGGAATAATCAGTGATATTTCAAATTTTATCTAATTTTTCCACTATTTACTAGAATTTCCATATTTAATAATCTTCGTTTTGGCCCTAGTTGTCCTTGTTTTCAGGCGAACAAAATCACCATGCCACATAATGATCGCACTGACGTGTTTTGCAGATCTCATCCACGAATTCGGACAACTCCCATTCGTCTATCACTTCTACAGAAGCGGTGTGACTGTTATTTCAGTCACAGTTCAAAGTTTTTCGTTTGAAAAGGTCCATTTTCTAGCTACAATGATTCATTCGAATTGTTTTTGGTTACAAATGATCCCTATGTTTGGAGCATGTGTTGGAAGTCCATTTCTGTTGTCTCTCGGTATGGATCGCCTTATCGCCGTACGCTTTCCTTCCAGGTAATCTTAACCTTCAGATCGTCTGCTTATTTTTGTTTGAGCTTATCAAACTTGCAGTTTTCTCTCTGGGTATGTACTGGGCCGAGGTAGTCAACCTTAAAGTCTGTCACTAGTCTCCCAAATGACTTTCCATACATCCCCTGGCAAATTCCTTGGCTCTACCCCATTCCACTACGGTCGATCTCACCGCTATAAGAGATCTACTGTATGGAATCAGCTGTAGATAAGGGCATATGGTGTCTACCCTTCTGAGTTCTCATACCTGGAAAAGGAAAAATTAAAGATGCAGTGGGTTAAGTCATGTCGTACTTCTGGCACTGGAACAATACTTGTAATGGAGCCAATCTAGGAGAGCTACGGCTGCGATCGTCCCGAGACTAGAAGGTTTTGGAATATGAAGTCTCGGCTAGAGAGCGATAAGGCTTCATGATTTTGATCAAGACGACATTAGTTCTAGCAAAGAGGAGTTCGACGATATCGAAATCTGCTGTTTGTATTTATTGAATCAACAATCAACAGGTCTTTCAGGTATCGTTTTTTGCAAATGGTGCCATATCGATATGTGCTATGTTCTTTCCTACTACCCTTGGTTTACGGCTTATATCTAGTTATACTGGCGTTCCTGAACAAAGATCAAAGGTGGGCCTGCATCTAGTCCTTCTGATTCTTTACAAGACTCTCCGAAATACTCAGTGTTCTATAATCACTTAATATGGGACTGGGGGTGCTTTGATTCACATGGAGGTTTACACGGTAGTCCACTGGTTCCTTGAATTTCTAGTAGCTGATTAGAGCTGATGAAGTTACGTCTGATATGTGCTCCTATGAAGAATACCCAAACATCAGGACGACCAAACGATCATAAGACGGAAGTTTGTACCTTAAGTAAGCCAAGAGGGACAGCGGTTAGGAGTTAGCCCAGCCCGGAGAATTAATTCACCATCAACAAAGGAGCATAGAAAGACCCTACGATTTTACACTTCACTAACCAAGTCTCTTCTTCGTTAACCTTCGAAGAAGAGAGAACCAAAGGGACATGGTGCCTTCTTCTGTCTCTATGCGGTTTCGGAGGAATCAATGATCCTGTCACCACAAGCCTAGGACCTTCTTATAGAGCAGATCGATAAGTTCAGAGACTCACTTCAACAGGAAGATCTAAAGCTGCAGTCTCTGAGCACATCTGGAAATTCCTGTACAGAACACATGGGTTTCAGCCTCGTTCAATGTTCAATACCTGAAAGCTTTGGAGTTGTGGCTTTCGACAAGCTGAATCAAATTGGAGTCGGAGTGAATGTTGCGATAGTCGTAGTTTATGGTTTAACGTTTTATTTGCTCAGAAGTAGCAGCGCCAGTAAGTTCTTATCAACTTTTTCTGATAAATGAATCTGACCTAATGACACACACCAGGCGTATTTGTTGCAGGTTCAAAAATGAAAACGGTCTTCAAATCCATAGGTGTGACAGTGGTTATTGTTCTATGCTCATGGTTACTCGCCTTTCTGGCCAACACTCTGGCTACAGTTTTCACAAACGATCTCTATACAACGATTGTAATCAATTTGTATGCTGGTATCCCAGTGAATCTTGGACTTGCATCGAACGCCTTTGTCTATTACGCTATCAAGTAAGTAAATTTTGGATTGGGAAGGTATTTGTTTAATTTCTTCTTTGTGAATGGATGACAATGAGTCGTTATTCCGTCATCAACCAAATTAAGATGATTGAATGGTGCACTATCACAGACATGGTCCAGGGATCGAACGCCGGGTCAACACACGCCTAACACAAGCAAGCCTTTTAGTCTTTTCGGATCAGTTATTGCCGCCAGACTTGTTCAGGAGTGTGAGATCACTGACTTCTTAACCGACTCGCTACGCAAGACTTGCTCATTTCAAGGGCCCAAATGTATTCAACCCCACTTCGATCCTGAGTGGGAATCGAGTGCGCGGCGCAATCTACAAACGAGATTTATTAGCGCCAGACACGTCACCCTTTCAAATTCCGATCGCCTTCCCTTTACCTTACTAATGGTTACCGCACAGACCTGGGTGGATATCAATCCACAATTGTGTTCACCGGGCATACACCTACGCGGAGGGCGAAAGTGCCTCCGAGAGACCTTTTACACATCTGCCTTGAAGTTAATCTTAGGTTGAGCTTTTGTATTTGTCTTCGAATTCTCTTTGCATCGTGGATTAACAGCCATTTTTAATATTCCATTAATAAAAAATGATTCTTTTTTTACAGTGCCGAGTATCGTGACGTCATCAAACAGATGTTCGGGTGTATTGGTGGGAGTATTGGGAAAAGGGCACCAGAAGTCAGCACAATGCATGGACTCGCATCCAAGTCCACCAAGTCAACCGGGATCGTCTCAGTGCATAATTAATCTGGACGAAGCAACTTTTACTGAATGATATGCAAAAAATTAGTAGTTTATCAGTTCCATGACATTGATGAAGATTCCCTGAAACATTGTGAACCAGGAATATATTGCAAAAGAACTGTAACCTGTCTATCCTGATTGTAATATAAGTTGCATCTTAAAGTTATACAAAAATTTACCATTTGTGGAGTTTTGTATGAGGCACTTTTTGAATAAATGTAGGTGAATTGACTTTATAAATAAAGCTACACACGTGGTTGACAACAACACGGACCCCTAAAGTTTCAGTGAATCTGGCTCCTCGAACTGAAAGCTTGACACTTGAGCTTGAAAAGATTAAGACAGCTTATATGAAACTCGACTACTTATTAAAACAATTAGACCTACAATCAAGCGATGGTGAAGTTCGGCTGTCTTGAGTTCAAAACTTTCATTTGAAAAAAGCAAATGATTTAAATAAAAGCCGAGGATATCGAGAATTCTTAGGTCCAGGAAACATGGAGACAGCAGCTGAAATATATAGTTCTCAGCAGCTCCGTTACTCTGATGTAGCAAACCGGATTCTGTGTGCTCAGAACTTACCAATTTGCCAAAATTTGTTCTATTCTAAGACATAGAGTACTAGCTAAGAGACAAAGGAGATTACAGTACTACTAGTACCAGTGAGCCATAGTGCAAGCCAGTGTGCTTATTCAGTTGTCAATACGATTAACGATACGACCACCGATGACATGATGTATGAGTCGTGGGGTAAAGACTGAAGGCAGCGATGCTGAATAATGCTTAGAATCGGATATACTAAAAAAAGCAAAAACTCATAGAATTCTGCCCTTTGTATAGCTTACCGACTTCACCTCTTCTGGATTTGATCCCTTCAAGGGCGCCGCCTAAGTCGCCGGACATGGTCTCTACCACAGGGGTATCACTGTCGTTAACTGGGCTCCTCCGAGATCTCCCGGTAACAGTGCATTCCACAGTTGTCATTACTTCGAGACCGCTTTTTGAAACTTCTTGTTTATTCGAGCACTTATACTCTAATAAAGACTCTAGGGCTTCAGGGAAACGCAACCCTTGGTCCACAAATTCCAGTACCAAAATTTCCCATTCCTCCCTTCTGCGTCATGCTTTTGCTGTTCTACTAATTCTTCAAACAACAGGCTTTTCAGGGGTACACATGCCAGCAGCGTCTAAGGATAAATAATTATCGCGACGCTAAAGAAAATGGTGATGAAGTGGGCAATTTGCGATCATCCAGCTGACATGCTGCTTTTCGTAGGTCGGCAAAGCATGCATAGGTCATTTCTAGATTTCTGGTACTTCCCCAGAACCTCAGTAGTAGGTATGGCTTGGGAGTTTGCCGATAGGTCGGTCAGGGAAGTACGGGTTCACTTCACCTTACAGTCTGAGGAGCTTTCTAGAGGCCGACCACCGAGTCATACCTGTTTTACCTTACTCGTATGTCCAGTGTAGGGGCTTCTTTGTCCTTCACACTTCTAGACGCCTCTTGTCCTTGTTTTGAACTGAATTCGCGAAGTGTTCTCAATTAACTTCCGCCACTCCCCCCCCCCATACCTCCCTCCCTTTTTACTTCCTTTTGCTTCTTCTTGCTATGACGTCACTAGTCAGTTTTATCTATGAACTTCAGCAGGATAGGCTTGGGTAGGAAGGCGGAAGTCTTATTACAAAAAAGTACCAACTTAGACTACTTTACGGGTACCTTTTGGAATATGTTATCTCTTAAAATGACAAATTTCAGTTCACCCCTTCAAAAGTAATGCGTATGTCTGATGTGTGTGAGGTGCTTTTCCACCGGTGTTTGCCAAGGAAGCCTAGAATCGGAACACATTTAGAAGCTGGGGTTTCTTTTTTATCTATTTGAGACCTTTACCGAGTGATACGGCTTCAAACAATGGTAGAAACCTTCTACCACGGAATGTCTTCCGATTCTTTTCAATACAAGAGGCCTCCTGGGCTTCCTTCATAATGAGGTTTCAACTGTTCACTACGTACTGTTACGAGTTCTTCTAAAAAAGCAGTGGAACATTCAAAAAACTCCAGAAAAATTTGTATATTATGATTTTTTATATTCGCGGGACTTTTTTCCATGAAATATTATCGTTTCTAGCTGGCGTAGTATCCTCAAAACATTCCTCCTCGAACGATAAATTATTTATCATGAAATATCTCTGTGTTAAACGGCTGCTTGGTAACGGAGAGAGAGTGAGAATAGGAAATCAGGACAACGTACTTCTCCGCCCCGAGTCCGTCTGCTCTGTCTGTTCGGATTCTATCAATACCTTCGTCGTCATACCACGAGTGCTACTTCTGAAGTGGTCTTGAACTTTCTCCGTCAACCACTTTCGAATCAGTATTTCGCTAATGTCCATGGCTTTCCTAAGGCCTTGATTCGTTCTTTCTGTGGGACCAGCCGATTGAGTTTTCGCTTTCTAAACTTTGTTGAGCTTATTTTAAGTGCCTGCCCTTGTGATGAGCTTTTGTGATTCCAGAAAACACAACATTTTCATTGCTTTGATTACAATTCCAAATAAAAGTCGCGAAATAACTTAACTTGATTATTTCATAATAATATAATATGACAACTGATCATAGGTAGTGATAAGATATGATAAAATTTCTTCAATTGATTTTTAGGAATAATTCAAGAAGTAGTTGGTTCTCTTTTAAAGGTTACATGGCTTGTCGTACATATGCCCATAACTTCTTCATGTTGTTTGGTCGGCTGTCAATCTCAGAGAGTCCGTCAGTTGCAGCTTTTCGGAGTACGTTCAACTACTATACTGAAGTCCGTGAGAGCCACGATTGTGTTAGTTCTTTTGGTCGTTTCGTTCCCAGCCTTATCCCTTCTTTAGGCAGTGAACGAGCTGAAAGCACGAAATTCACTCTAATTACCACATTCTTCACAGAGAACAAAGAGGAGAAAGAAATGCTTGGCTACATTGTGTTATTCGTGCAAATCGCACGATCGAATTCCGTTCTGCCATGCCAACTTACCCCACCCCTGCCTCCTGAAGAAGGGGTCCGTTTAACGCGATCATCCTTTGCTGGAAGACCAACTAGTTGATTCAAAAACTGTTTTTTCCCTGGAGTCCATTCAGCAGCCCTTTTCTTTACCATATTTTCATATCCTGTACTACATTCCTAAGATCTAGAAAACTGGGAGTGAAGCAAAAGCTTGAGCATTCCTCTTAGAATAAGCTCAGTCTCAGCCGGGCTAGATTTTTAATTGTTTTATTGTTTTATCATTTTATTCGTGCAATAGAATACTCAATACTGAGTTTAACCTTAATCTCCTCCCCTATACCTCTGAATGAAGACTTGAGGTGTACGTTGTCAGAGTTGAGAATGATTCATGGGACTTTGTTGAAGGAACAACCCTGAGGCTGACCCTTTAGCCCAAATTGTCTAGGCTCTACAATCATTTGGCTTCTAGAGGTAAAGTGAAATCACAACGTCTGTCTTCGGGTGATGTAGACGTACTAATACAGAATCGCTATAATCTTATATTTCTTCTCATAAAATATGAATGCAATGCTAATTGTGAAACGACTACCATGGAGCATGCCTTCGATTCTCGATAACGGCTTGACCTTTTTCTACTAGACACATCTTTTTTACCACCTTCGTTGTTTTTCGGTTCCCTTCGCTCTGTGCTATAAAATTTGTCCAAAACTTGAGCCCGATGAATAATGTTCGAGTTGCAGAGACAGCGCTATGATTGAATGTATTTGTTTCTTTGCCCTTCAAACAAGTCGAAATCATCGCAGCCAAACTTTCAGCTCTTCGTTTTCTTTCACCAGCTCCCAACAGTCCCGTATCAGACCAGTCATCACTCATTTAAAGCAAGGGTCAACACTTTTCAGACCCTTCATAATATTGGATCGCGTTTCAATCTCTAGACTCCATTGCCTTGAACATGAGCCTGACTACGATGAAGAATCATGATTTTGATATAGCTTCTAGTCGATCCGACGACATCTGGTTTCCTCGTTCCTTCGGTCCCATACGGTTTATCTTGACTGGGAATGCGAAACTCGGACGATCTAGCAATGGGAACTTTATAAATGCCATTCTTACTGAAAATCGAGTACATGGCGCGACCCATGTATCATGAGAAACATGGAACCTGAAGGTCATCCAGATGACTGCCTCTAACTTGAAGGTGGATCCACGCTGCCAGCTTCTGTGTGAAGCTGCACCGGTATCCGAGTGGATTCTCTTTCTATAAAAAAAATTTGCAGTGGGCCTTCAAAAGCTGGCTCTTTTCAACTACTAGCTTATCTAGCCCAATTGTTTGTATCGGACCATTTCCATTGTCTTTTCAATTCCAGGCGGGAGGTCCCCTCCAGACCAATATGTATACGTTACCATTCATAATCGTCTCACTCCATCGACGTAACTAGTAAGTTTACCTGAAGCAGTCAAATTATTCAAGAAGCAGAGCTAGCACGCGATTGCGTTCCGTGCGAGCGCCATCGAAGTCATCCTAGACGAGATTCTCGACGATACTCGCATAAATACGTAATAAATTCGGCCAGATGACACGCGCCAATGGGTCATAAATTTATTAGTCGACAACTCGTCCTGGCTGGACAACACCTCCTCCGATCGCTGTCGCTAAGTTCCCAGCCGTCGATCCGTTGAAAATAGAGACCAAGCTAGCTGACGGGACGGTGAAGAGTAACAAAGCAACGAGAGGATGAGTCTGGTGCCATCCTTTTGGCTCTGACTCCTCTTCTGCTTCATTTCATATGCAAACTGGTAGGGTGGTAATTAGTCCCCTAGAAAGCAGGTTATTGAGTGCCCTGGATGCGCCTTTACACTTTGCAACCCCCCTCTTTGTTGAATTTGTTTCCCATTCGGAGGTAGAGGGCAAATGAGCGATTGAGCATTGCTTTTTCCGACTCATTTCTTGTTTATGAGCCTATTCGAGATGACATGTGACTGGTTCAATTCCATTGTGTGGTAAAAGAACCAATTTTCCTTCATGAATTTACAATTAAGGATATTCATAGAAGATTTATTTTCCCAATCTATTCTAGCGCCAACAAATTTTTAGCCCTGTCTCTGCCTGCAGATTCATTTTCGGGGGTTTTTTCCCGAGCAGGCGTTACCTACGCTTATTGTTGTGATTTTGGGATTCGAGCCCATCAAAATGAAAAATGATGGGGTTCCTTTCTTCACTGCCTCCGTTCAGAGCTCACTTGAAGATGTCTGAGCATCGCGCTGTTGCCCTGTTGGCCGTCCTGGTGTTCGTTTGACTCCCGAGGGATCAAATCGCCAAAAATTCGTATCATATTCAAAAAAATGAAATGAGAATTAAATATTATATAATGTATGATTACTCGAAAAAAATTCCTTTACTATTAATATCATTTGATTTTTCCTTTTTTACCCCGTTCTACAGTAATCTACTACAGTGCCGATGTGTATGACAGGCTCAGACCGGGACGGGAGACTCTTGTCACAGTTCAACTGCTTTTATCAGCTTGCTCCTAATCCTTTGAATTTAATGGTCAACCCTGATTGAATGCTCCTAAGTCCTTTTCTGAGTCATCCAATTCCCTCTTAAGACATTTAAGCCCTTTTCCAATTGTCACTGGTGTCTTTATGAAACCTAGAAACGTTCATTTCACAGTGGATGAAAAAATCTGAATGTGCAGAGAACGAGTCTTCCGAATCTACCTATAGGAAATTTATTTCCCTGAAATGTACTTTTTCCAATTAAATGCAGTTTTAAATGCATATTTAGTGAGATCACTTCCAGTTCAGTTGGTATGAACCCTTAATACCATCTACCATACTGAAAACCCAAATAAGTGCCAACAAAATCTGAATAGAGCATTAAAATTCGAGATTATTTGTTTGTTTGCTACTGCGCTTGCTTGTTTACTTATTAATTATTTACACAATCCATCCTTCATTGTTTGCTATTATTACAATCGCAGATACTGCTACTGGCTTCACCCATATTGTCGTACAAGTATTGCTATCAGTGATTCTCATTCCTCTAAGTATGCCCTAGAAAGGTCTTGGAAAGCTTTTGGTGAGGGGTGGGTGGATAATGAAATTCAACATCTCGGATGACGATTAAACAGATTACGTGAAAGGAACAACACCGACCATGTGGGAACAACACCCACGATGTGGGGGAACGGGCAGTAGGAACGATCCATTCCATTTTCTTTGATTTTCCACAACACTATCCGAGAATTTTCGAGGTAAGGATAGTAGAAGATACTCTGGACGTGTTATCCAAAAATTAAACCCCTTATGTAGGGGGATGCAAACCATTGCATGGAGCAAACGTGCTCTCAATGGCCATTACCTGGATGGATTTCGGATGTAGGGCTCATCCAAAGGTGGGATCAATCAACTGGGACTAAAACTTCATCCTCTTCACCATCGAAGCGTTTTAGGGAATACCCCATAACAATGCTTCACATATAGGACCCGTTCATAATAAAGGCCCTAATAAATGATGTGGAATTCGAAATTGTTTCACGGTTGGTTGCTCAAAGGTTTTCTTGCTCTGGTCAAAGTAGAGATGAAGGATAAAGTGCAAGTTGTTGAGTTCCATTTTGTTGTTCGTTACGTATTCCACGTCACTTCAGATATTCACGTTCTAAAGCTATGCCGAGCTTTCGAATTGACTCTGGCAAAGAGGACCTGATTATTTCCCATTTGTAGATTTTCATCCACTTGCCATAATTATTTATTTATTGATTTATGTTATGTAAAAAGGGGAGTTGTGGTTTATAGCAAGTCACAGGAAAATCTCTACTTACTCGTTTGATTACCAGGACGATTTACATCTTCAAGAGCAGAATTTTATGCAGTATCACCCCGAAGGTTGGCACTTGCCCAAGCTGAACAAGCCTATCATTCCCCAGCTGAGCTGGATAATAGGTTCTTGACTCGTCTGGAAGGATAAAAGCGCTGACTTATTTATCGTCTGGCCCAAGCAATTCATTGCATGCCACATACGCATTCGAACTGCCTCTACGATTATGAATCGAAGTCAAATGCAAGGGCGCATCCTAAAAAAGGAATCGATCAATGCCAAAGACTTCCCCCTCTGTTCATTATGCACAAAGGAACCCTACAATTACTAAAAGAGCAAAAAAGGGTAAAAAACAAATGCAACCCAAAAATGATGACTTAAAAACGATGGTGTAAAATTGTTGGACCAATTACTATCCAATCAATACCGATCTCTTATTATATCACACTCTGGTCTATTCTTTCTCTCTTTGGGCTTTTCGAGCTACCTGAGATGAAAGAATTGTTTGAGTTGACAAAGAGCGGGAATGAGATGACCTAAATGACCTGAAAAGATCTTTGCGATCATCTTATGCTGCCCCGAGAATAACTTTAAAAGTAATTAAGAAAAAAGGATTTTTTCCCTAATGTGATTGAGGCTATCCTTTTTGTTTACTCAAGACGGTTCAACATCCTTTCTGTTCGTTCTCTTGAGCTTGACCTCATTGACTTTACGCTTTCCACTAGGGCATTGTTTCCACATATGGACGGAGCGGCACAGGCAATTATCCTACGCTTACTAGCATGGATAATTGCTGTGGCATTTCGATTAGAAGCAGACGCTGTCAAACGAATTCAGATGACGATTCAAATTCATCATACAGCCTCTAACCGCGGTAGTTAGGCACCTCCCTAGTCGCCCTCTCTCTCGCTTTGTTGGCTATTGATATGGAGGTACGCCATAGCAACAAAAGAATACTGAATCCTCCAGCTCATATCATCAGTTTGAAGCTAATTCACAAGCAATTATTCTCTGCCTCCCGGACGAATATGGATAGAGCGGCCTGATTTTGGAAGAATTCTAGCCTTTCTTGCTGGGGATAGACGATTATAACACCCAGACCATTCGAACAATAGCGCCATCAGACCTTACCCCTCACCCCCCCCCCATCCCCCGTATTTCACCATAATCCCTGCGTAGTGAATTCAAAAGCCAGAGTTTTCAAGCGGCTGAGACAAGTATCACTTCGACTTCCGAAGATCACTCTGGACTGTCAAATACTCATTAAACTCCTCCAAGGAGTAGGCGACTGAACACAGAAGGCCCTCCCTATGTAGTATCCGCTCCGCTGGTGACAATCACATGAAAGTCCAGTCGTGAAAGGCCTCTATCTACTTTTTCGATTGTTAAGGCAGCTTTATTCTTTAAAAGCACAATTTTATTTTCTATTCCATGTTATATGGATTATTATTACGCCCTGAATGGCCCTCGACCTCCACTAAATTGGCCAGCTGGTCTGCCATGTATAAGCTTTCCGTGAAAGCTTCTTAGAATTGCAGCCACAGCAATAAGTTTATACTTTTCTTTGAGAATTTCTCTCTCATTTCGAAACACATCTAGAAAATAGCAAAGCATTTTTTCAAAAATCCTACAATTTTCGCTTCCCGCATACATTTCTGTTTTTTTTTTTGACATTCTACATTTAATAAATTGACTTTCCTTTTACAGGAGTATCGATTTTTTCGGATTTTACTCGAAACTCAATTCATCCAAAGAAATCCAAATTCAAAAAGAATGTTCCTTCGTCACAGTCTGACTCTTTGCACATTTGAAGCAAAAGTCAAGTGTATGGCGCATTTCGAAGAGCACTCAAAATACTGCCTCATGTGCTAATCCCTACCTATTTTCCACTTGTATTGATCAATTTATTGCAAGAGCTCAGTGAAAAACGAGGACAGGTAATGTCTTTAAGTCTGACTGAGTTCATTCCGGCCTAATGGAGACTGGCAATAGCTCGCATTAGGGAAGCCAATCTCGTTGTAAACGTTGCTTTCATTTTCTTAGCTCATGAAAAGCCTACCAATAGAATTCCGCTGTCCTACTGGTTGTCTCAACCTTTCATAGAATCGGTCCAATCATTTTGGCTTTCAGAGGTTCTCCTTTTCGGTGCTCTGGAAAGTTCTCCTCAAATTCTCGCCGCTCTCGAAGCCTTATCTGTATATGTCAGCTTTAATTCACCTCGTTACTACCTGACCGTACCTCAATTTTCGTTAAAAATATCTGAAAAACTGAAAAACGAACGCGAATTTTTTCGAAAGTTATCGATCATCTCCGGGATGCGCCATGTGGTCGATTCCGGAGTCAGGACTGACGTACCGGCGTTTCAGAAAATCTTTGTACTAAGTGGATAGTTCTGAAGCTATGGAATCATCACTTGCTCTCAGCTTATAGTAAGCTCGGTCAATCGGTCTACGAACTATGACCGCCATAGCGGAATTTTTATCACTGTTTTATGTACCTCACATGTTTTATTTTCTCGCTGACATTCGGTCATTTTGAGAGCTGCTTCGCTGTTCTTTGATAGGTATCGGCGGTAGAGAAATACCCAACGTCATGTACAAGGGAGGCAGTAATCATTAAGCACCCGCTTGCTGTTTATGCACATGAATTGCCACCGGAACATAACCGCCCAGGCCAACCTAGACTTCATTGCTTCAAACGCGAATCGTCTGGGAAGATAAAAACACTGACTTGTACAAGGGCTGGAAACCACACCCTACTGTATGAACCACTCACGCGATTGAATCGCCACTACGATTCTCAACGCAAAGCGACTCAGGGCGCATCCCAAAACGAGCAACGCCGGAACATTTTGTTCTTGGAACGCATTTTGGGGTGTGCAACAAGATTATTCTCTTCCCGTAATACAAAAATTACCTCTAAAGCTTCTACAAATACTGCGTAATTACTACGTTGGACTCCCTAGGACATTGCGTAAGACAATGAGGCGACCGAGTACACATTCAGTAGGGCTTTACAAGTACGTAGACGACGTTTTCCTTAGTAGAGGCCATTTCCCGACTGACTTCAAGCATTATTCTCTGACATAAGGCGTACTAATGTGTACTTGTACACATGAGTAAGTATGATTTAAGTGTTCCCCTAAGAAATGGGCAACACTCATCGACTCTGCTACGTATTGAGTTCTCAGCTCTATATGACTCTCTCCGTTCTCGCATCACTTTCTTCTGCTCCTTCCTGCCACCACCAGCATCGGCAGAATCAAACATTAATTTCCTGGGGTTTTTTCCGTTCTGCTTTTAGACAACTGCCCTTTCCCTCTCTCTCTCAACTCCCATCTATGTAGAGGTGGAGATTTATTGCCGCAATGGGCACTGACAGCAACCCCCCTACGAATCAGTCATTGTTGCAATAAATGACCGCTCAGTTTTCCTTGACAGAGCTCCAGATGTTCCTGCTTTCTACCTTATTCGGACTTGTCTGCTGCAAGGTTATGTTCTTGCATCCTTACTTCCATTTATTATAATTACTATCATTATGACTAATACTACTACTATTACTTATTATAATATCTACAAAAACATCAAAAAAATCAGAAAAAATAATTTGCTATCTGAATTGCTGCTCTTTGTTTCGAATACTATTCATAAGAAAGCTTATAAGCTCACAACAAAGCTTCTGATGGATTTGGTTCGAATAATTTATTGGAATACGCCGTGAATACAACATTTGCTGTCAAGCGCAGAACAGTTCGCGTGATGAGGTCCCATCAAATGGCTACTCAAATCACTGACCAGTACATGCAGACTCAAAAAGGATTCCAAAATCTTGAATAAGGAGTAATAGTGGGTTTGGGAGCCAGGTTTGAAGTCTGAAAGCGCTATCCTTGCGAAGTTCGATCTAGGGTAGGATTTGAACCACGCATAAAGCAGCAGCGCCTCTTTCTATTGCTCCACCACAAGATCTGCTCATAACCAGTTGGTCTAATGGTGGAAAAAATGGATTAAATCTCGACCACATGATATTTAACATCTGAATTCCGTCAGTTCTGAGAAAGGAGGTGGGTTGTGAGGTTTTGTTAATCAGCTCAAACCCTTTTTAACCAAAACGCTTTCTTTTCGAATTTCTTTTTTTTCAGTTTTCTTAAAGTTCCAGCTTCAACGATGACTAAAGATCTTTTTGCTCAGATGTTCCTCCTGAAATCGAGACCAAAAAACGAATGGCCTCAAAAAATCTCTTCTATTTCGGCGAACATCATTTTTTGAGTATTTATCATCAAATATCGTTAGTACTTGACTTTTCAGAATCTCTTTGAAAGCCTTTTCGAGTAAACATTTCTCTCCACTAATTTTTTTATCTATACGTCCACTCGGCTCTTGAACGAATCATTTACTGTACATTCGCCATTGATACAAGGACGCTTTCTTGGGATTTTGCGGGCTTCCGATGATTTTTCTGATTTTTCTTTCGAATTTTAGGTTACAGAGCAGAGAGTCAGTTCGACTCGCAGTATCACCCATTTTATCATGTCCTCGCTAATCTCCCCGTCCCCCAGGTTTCTGATAGAACATCATGCTCTGTTCAGAGGCAAAAAGCAAAAATCATTGCTTCTTCATATTATTGATGTTGCATGTTTCAACATTGTTTACGATTTCGCTGTTGCTTTGTATTTGTTCTGACTCCCTGTTAGCTGTGTCATTTTGTCTACCGGCGTTATCTATAGGGTATACATGAGTTTTCGATTGAAGGATGCCTACCTCATCCTCGTCGTACGACAACGTTTATTGTGCTTTACTTTCCTCTGAATTCCTTGTGATTCTTTTCAGCCACAACTTCATCTGAACTCGTGGTGGCCGCCGACGACGTTAGCGTTTCGGTGGAGCTCAATTTCCGCTCGCAATGCTCCGATGAGGCTCGTCGCCCTTCTTCTCATTATGGTATCGAAAAGTGAGTAGCTCAGGGATACTGCAGAGAATTGGAATCAACTGTTGCCCCATTCATTTTTCCTTTTGCACACCTTTACTACTTCACATCCTGATACTAAGTTGTTTATTAGCTGATTCCCTTGACCGACCATTTTCGAATGTTATACTGAAATTCGGTTCGGGATTACCAATAGGATGTCTCAAAAGTGGTCAAAATATCTCCAATGATCAGTTCTGCATTGATACGCCATGCCTTCAACATTCATTTACTACCATTACAGATTATAAATCTAGCTCAGGCACGTACACCGATCTAATAAAAGCATGTTCCTGTCGACATCAAAAAAGTTACTATACTACACCTTCTAAGGGCTGATGATGTGCAAGCAATCTACATAATCGGAAGTAGAATCAGCATTTCCACTCTAAAACAACCCGACCATCCGAAAAACCCGTGAATGGCTTCCGCTCGATCTATAGCGCCTTACGAGTATAGTGTTCTCAGGATAGGTTTATGTAGTCTCTGCTGCCCACGAGGTCAAAAAAGGAGATTACTGTAACGATTCGAAGGGGTTGGCAAGAAAAATGGAAATCTCTATTAAAGGTCCTGTTTGACTTACACGTCATTCGAAAGGGTTCAATCATGCTGATTCTAGGTACGAGGTCTTATTTCAAAACAATTGACTTCAAAAAGAATTGTTGGATTACCAACTCTGGAAGGTGAAATTTGTGAAAGCCATCCAAACACTTACAAACCTAGCGATCAATCTTATCCGCAAAGACGTCTAGCAGTACGAGTATCATGTTAACTGCCCACTTCAATCTGAGATCCCTCTCTTGTGTGACCTCTCCCAGGCTGTATGCCTGCATGTTTCATAGCAATCAAATTTGTTTTCTACTTCATCGCTAAGAACGTAGGCAGCAACAAGTCCGGTGATCGTAGTTGCTTTGATTGCCCGAACTTTTTGATATTGATCCATTTTCTCCAAAATCAATATTTGCCTGGAAAAGAACGCACTTTCAGGTCTCTGCTTATGGTGTGTTGACGGCAGCGACTGCGATTCAACCTGCTCATTTTGTGAGGGTGCGGCATGCCTTCGTGTGCAAAGGTAGGCTCTTTTGTCGTTGTTTCTGTCTTTCGAAACTGTATGAGCCCCACTTGTAACTAATAGATACGTTGTGACGAGCAAAATCCAAAACCCGTTAGAGCTCCGGGGGATTCGATCCAGGACCTGAGAGTCGTGAGTACTGATGATAGGAAGAAGTAGTCATAGTATGGTCATAAGTACCCACCCGCTCCAAATGCTCACAAAAAATTCTAAGCAAGAAAATATCACTTTCAGGCAGCATCCGATTCGAGGCGTGACAACGGCAATGACATGTCTACCCCATGATTCTCTTATTCACGCTTATCATCCCGAAGGATGTCGAACAGAGCTATCGACAGGCGAAAAGCTCTGTTTATGTTCGGGACGAGACTTTTGCAACTCGGCCAAACGATATGATCTTTCATTCGTTTTCCTTTTCTTATTTATATTGCTCTTATAAATCTGTTACATTTTTTTTGATTTTTTTTTGTTTATTTATACCTCAGCGGCGATGAATGTGGAAATAATAAAAATAAAGATTGCAATGAAATATGCATTTGTTGATATCGGAAAGTACCGAAGTGAATGGATTGGAGAAAACTGGCAATTTCACAAAAAATTACAGAAATATCTCCCAAATTACTGAATTCCGATGAGAGGCTCGTTGACCATGAAATCAAGTTTACTCAAAAACCAGGTGATCAAAATTACTCGACTGACTCGGTAAGGTAAATCATCGTTTTTTCTGCGAAGTGAAGCTTTCCAGTTAAACCCTTTCGCTGTATAGAAATGTGGTAATACCATTGCTCTAAGCTTGTAAATCTATTCCTGAACATCAAACATGATATATCCTCGATATAAAGTTGTTAGATTTTACTTTTCGTTTTCCATTCCTTTCTTTGATACTTGCGAAGCCAATCAGAATTGCACTTTGTATTGCACATAATTCATTATCTCGACTGTCATCATCACAACGATAAATGCTGAGACCGGAAATAAACTCATCAATTTCACAAAAACAATAAGCAGTTACCATGACTGAACAAAAATAGAGGCGATTTAAATATTTTAAGTGAAAAAATCAAGTGTCACGAGAACTGAGCTCACATCGATATGCTTGAATAAAATGCATTAAAGTGTTAAATAAAACTTGCTCAACTAAAAATTAAGTAAGAAATAGAAGAAGATTAAGTAGATTTTTCAATTTTTCCGCAGGCCATAGGACAGGTTGTGACGCTGAAGCGCCTCTTTTTTCAGAGTCGGTCTCGTGACTCTCCTGTCCACCACGTTGACCTAGAGATCAATTTTCCTTTCGAAACTGAACGAATTTTGAAAAAAGCGATATCAAGAAAAGCATTAAACTCTGAAATATCCATGTAAAGATACAGAAGCAAAGTTGTTGGAATCGGCAAAAAAGGACTACAAGATTATAAGTAGCCAATAGTAAAAAAATGGATGCGAGAGGTCTTAGCCTTTCAACGGTAGCGGTAGTCAAACAGGAACGATTTTTCGCTGCGCAGTATTTCATTAGAAATAGCTCTTATCGTCATTCCTCTTCAACGTCAACAAGACACCCTAGGTTTGAATACGGCCGACTGCCGAAAGTTAGTCAGTAACCCAGGTGTTTCGAACACCGTTTTGAGGAGAGATATGCCCACATATTAAACATCCGTTACGCATTAAGAATCAGCCCCCCAATAGTAAAAGGCAAGATGGCAAAAGTCAGAATGTGCTACACTAGAGAATTTACTAAAGCTAACAAATCCAGCAGAGCTCACCAGACACTATCTTATGAATGAAATCATGGTGCTCCAAATATAACTTGAGTTATTTACAATGGCTTTGAGATTAATTCAGCTATATAATTCCACTTTTCTGGGAACGTATGGATACATGGACAGGTTACAAAAGAGGTGATCTCCAGCAGTACAATGCTAGAGAAAAGTGGATAAGTGAAACTAAAAATGTAAAAGCCTTCCAAAAGTAATAACTGCCACAAAAGACTCACCACACGAATTTCTTTGGGTCGTGTGAAGATAAGGTAAAGGGAAAATACCAATGCTAGAATGATAGACACGATGACAGCAAAGAAAACTATCAACGTTATAGATAGACCAATACTGAGGGCGACCCAAATTCTAAACAACATAACTTAGTAAACAACAGGGAAGAGAGAAATAATGATTAGAAAGAATTAATTACCTGTAGTGACATCCGTCACATCTGATGTCACAAGAGCGTGGTGGATCTTGTCGAAACACACGAAAATCAGCACAACCAGCATTTCCTTTAAACAAATATTGGGAAAATAATGAAGCACATGATAGTAGGGATTCACTTCGAATTGAACAAGTTGAATGGATTCTGAGAAATTCGCAACGAAAACTAACCACAACAGCGGAAAGTGGTCTGTAGATGATCGAGAGATTCCTGCACAATACCTGGACCCTGGTAGTAGTGCTGCACCATATAGTTCAAAGCATCCGATAACTCGACATCAACCTAAACATTGCTTTTTGATGATGAGACTCTCTATGGATGGAATACATACACCTGCTTCTTGCCCCCATCACTGAGAAGCAAAACGCGGACTAACCGAATCTCTCTTATAGAAAAGATATATTCCACAGCTCAAAACTGCTATAAGAAGTAGAAACAGAGCTACGGAGTATAATATGAGAAGAACTCGACTGCCATCGTTACCGGCACAGCAACCTAAATACGAAATAATATAATCGAACATGATTAATCGTTTGTGAACATTAAATTATTGGAGTCTACTTTTCCGAACAGAAAAAGAAGAATACTAAAAAAGTCATGATAGATAATGATAGCAAAAGATTATTAGCTCGTGGAATAAGGAAAACATTTAATTACACAACATCTGCTCTTACCAAAGATTGATATAACAATCATGCAGCAGCCTAGTACGATTATTATATACGAGAATGCATATAATGTTGGAGCTTCCCAAAAAGCTTCTCCCACAGCTTGGCGGTACCTGAAAAAGGAGAACGGTCCTTGAAAACGTTCTAAACAAAATACGAAGATTCGAATGGCAGGAGTAACTACTAAATGCTCACCTTTCACTGACGAAATCTCTGAATCTGCTATCCGTTCGTAACCATACTCCCATAGCCAGCAACGGGCCACCCACCACCTAGAGAACGTCTACCTCATAACATTGTGAATATATCAAATGAACAAAGTGAAGCTTCTTTAGACGGAAATAGAGAATTCTCGCACTTATGAGACAAATATTATGTTGTCCCATAAAGATTTGGCAAATCTTTAAATGCAACCAAAGATCTGTAGTCAATAAAAGTGTAAAAAACGCCCCTCAGGCTCCCTTCTATAAATTTATTTTTGCTAGTAGGCCATCAAACGCTAAAAATTTCTTCAAAAAGCAGACGCCACTACAATTCTAAGACAAACATGATGACGTCGCTTACCAAAAGAACAATATTGGTTGCGAATATTCCATACTTCAACCATGACAAGCAGTTTGACTCGTCTCCTTCTGTAGTCGCACTGTACACGCTGTAATCGCTGAAAAACTCTTTTTGTCTATACCTAATGATAACTTCAATAGGAAATTAGAGCACCCATTGCAGCCAAAGTTACGAAACGAAGAGGCTTTTTTCGTAAATTTATTGAGTTTTAGTAGAAGGAAGGATTTTTTTTCCTCCATGAACTCAACAGTACTCCTTCCGGTATACTTGAAATAAGCTCTTCAGTAACTAAACGTTTAGCTGCAATCCCAATAAACAAAAACAAATGCTTACCTTCGTGAAGATGGCAATGAATGCTTGTCATGTAATGATCCGCGATCGTGTACAGATACGTATCGTTTTTTGTTACGGACTGAACGTTCATAAGAACCATCACGGGGATTTCCCATCAATCACGACGGACAACCAGCCGGGTCGATGACCAGCACGCGACCAAAGCCAGGTGCGACGTAGGTGTCTCTGGCACTCTCCCATCACAGAAGCGGCCCATTGCATCTCTACGCCGATACGCCAGAGCACATATAGAGCCTTCCTCATGGGAGACAGACAGCAAACGGATGAATCAGCAGACCGCCATCGAATGCACCTACGGGACATGCTAGATATATTTTCGTCATAAACGAGCGGCTGCGTTGCGGCGTTTGAGCATGGGGCACGTTATTCTATTCTGTGGACCTAAGGTCGAAATCTCAACAAGGCCAAGTATGAACGGAAGAGATCGACCTGCTAATTTTTCTAATTTCACTATCTTTAGTATGTGTGCGTAAGTATGAATATAGGTAGTGTACACTTGGCCAAAAAATGGGGGAAGGGGCCAAAAAGTGAATGCAGTGGAGGGGAGGGAGGTTGAAGCTAATCCTCTTTCAGTGCCCAGTTAGTTCGAAGCTTCGAGTGCTTTTCAACGAAAATCCATCGCAATCACTGATTTCTACCCTTTTTCATCTCTTCGAGAGGGTCCGAACACTTCTTTAAAATGGGGATACTATTATTCTGATCTACAACATAAAATCACTTCATTAGAACTGAGAAAAAGTTTTCTATCGAGGCAATAAAAACAGCAAAAGCACAAGGCACAGCTCAACCCGCTACAGCTAAATGATTTCTAAGCAATCATAGAAGGAAACTCAGATTTTAGCTTTATTACTCCTCTTTCAGAGGAGCTACCATAGAACAATACCAACAATAATAAAAGTCGGTATGTAAAGGTATAGCTGGAATAGCGCTTCATGAATGAGCTAGAGATAGGCTCCAATGGCATGACGGAGAATACTTCTGTACAACAATTATATGGGTAAATGCAAACTTTATTCCATTACAAATGATCTATATAGTTCTTATACAGTAGCGAAGACATGTATGTATAACAGCACATTGGGCTATACACACTATATTACAGTAACCTGATGGTGTAGCTTGGGGGTTCATGTGTATAACAATACATTGGACTATACTAATACCATTACCTTATCACATTATAGGTTCATGACTCCTATCAGATACCAGGCTGATCAAGCCTATGTATCTGACGAGTAGCGGTGTTATTAACTCGAACAGATAAAATTAATAGTTTATCATTATGACATAAAGGGAATACATGGAGGGGAACCCAGCCTACGCCGAGGAGGCGAGGCTGTGAGAGGAGTAGCTGGTGCAGTAGTGGAAGTAGTCCAAGGGACCCTCCTTGTTGGTGACAGCCGCTCGTTATATACCCTCGCGTCGTACAGTGCAGCAGTTGTCGCACGGTTGCCTGTGCTGTGACAGAAGTAGCATGTAGTGGTACCCCATTATAACAGTAAATGAGTTATTTATTTCGAAAAACTGAGGGTACACTGAGGGAAAGGCCCCTCATAATCTAGGTAATCGGCTACCGTAACAAGCAGCAAAAGGAAATGCTTCAGCTTCTCTATAACTATGTTCCCTGTAATATTTTTGCAAGCGTGTATCAGCGATAAAATGTTTTAAAAAAAGTATCAATGTAAAAAAATCAAATAGCCACTCACATAGAAGCCGTCCAAGATCTCCAGATTACCGTATCGTTAATCGTGTAGATTTTATCAAGATGACGAGATTCGAATGAAATAGCAGATTGCAGTAGTTCAGTGGAACCTGATGATGTAGCTAGGGAGTTCATGTGTATAACAAGACATTGGGCTTTATTACTTTTCCATCACCTAGATGGGGGAGTGGAGGGAGTGCGGGTGAGGGGGAGTGAAGGTTGTGGAGAGGTGGCAGGTTGGTCAACAGCTGGCTGTTATATGGACTGCAATCGCGAGAGAGTGTAATACAAAAAGCTTTGGCCTGCTGCTACATTACAGCAAAAGCACCATAGAGGATGTTTAAGAGCATGCGAGAACTTTCTTTAATTATAAGACCTCACAAGCAACGCTTCTGGACGATTTACTGGTAGTTTCACAATGTGAACACCTCCGAGGCAATGTGTTCGCGTTCCTATTTTGGAAACCATCTACGGAAAAAAACGTGGTTCCTTATATTTTAGTTTATTTTATCCACTATTCATTTTTATTTATTTACATTAATTTGTTTTGATTTCATTTCTTCTGTCGTTACTTTTTTCTATCAGGTCTCAGCGCAGAACGAGGAATGAACCGCAGACCAGGCGCTCTTCAGGGATCTTTTCCAGTAATGTCTTTCTTTATAAATATCTTTTCCAGACTTGTAGATCGAATGGTGATAGTTCACAGTAGTAATACAGTACCGACATGTCGAGAAGAAAAGCCCAGAAAAGCTGCCGCATGTGTTTGTTTTGCCACTGCTTAGCCATCAGAGGAAAGTTGAAAACCGATTAGCTTGCGGGGGTATAGCTCAGGGGTAGAGCGCTCGCTTCGCATGCGAGAAGTCTGGGGTTCAATTCCCCATACCTCCAAATATTTTACATTTAGTGGTTCAACACTGTTGCAATAAAGCAATGTAGCCTGATCTGCTCGCGGTAAATAGAAATTTGCAGAAACTTATCCTACTAACGCATTCCTGGATGACAAGAAGTTCGTGTAGTACCGTCTCTTATGGCTCAACCTTAGATCTTCCAGCGCTGAATATTGAGATTACCGTCAACATTACTGAGAACATGATACTGTTTATTGAAAATCATGAGGTCACGAATATTTAGAGCTTTTTCAACAAATTTAAAGAGAAATAACAAAACAAGTATGTACACAGAAGATCAGCTGGTGGCGAGATACTTTTCCATAAGTTCCCGCTTTTTCCTCTCGATAATCATTTCTTCGATATCACTCTGAGTTGGTACCTGAAAGGACTCTTCAGGTGTACACAGCAGCTGCAGAAATAGCTGGGTGAAATTCCATAAAAAAAGAAACTGTGCTTACCAGAACGTGTCTGATGGTCATCTGTTTTCCATCTTCACCAACAACTATAGATTCTTTTGTGTCAATGTCTTCACCATCGGAGTCCTTAACAAGAAATTTTCGTTGGAACTCTACAAATCGGAAGGAGCAAAGATATCAATAGTACTATGATGAGGTCTGATGGTTACAAACTTAGGCATTTCAAACAGTACGGATCTACTTTCAAGAATTCCTCGTAGAGAAACCTGGGCAGTGGTGAAGCAGCACCAAACAACTCAAAATCCGTTACTACGACAAAACTATTAATGCTAATGCTAGTGTGCCATTAATGCTAGTACGGTACGGATCGCAGTGATTTTAATTTGGAAGTGTGTGAAAACCAGCTCAAATGCGTGCCTTCACACGAACTTCCAAAACAAAAATCACAGCCACCTCAAAGAAGTGCGTCTCGAGTTTGAACACCTAGAATTTTGAAAGAAAATGAAACACCCACATCTTGAACTTTATAAATATCTTCATCCATGTCGTCTCCGAATTCCTTCTGGAAACGCTCAGCTCCATGTTCGGCAAAATACTAAAAAAAGTTGTTTTTTAACAGTCGGCTGCAGATTTGCGCTTTTCTGTTACGATAATTGTCAACAACCCAGTCCCCACATGTGTTTTGTCTACAAATAAACATATCTTGGTGAACACCCAGTTCATAACGACCACAAACCTTTTCAGCTTCTTCAATGGCTTTTTTCTCTGCCTCTTTCTCCAAAGGAATCAATAAACCATCATCATCGTCCAAATATCCATAATAATCTGCATCGACGTGCTTCATCAATTCGGCCCGTGTTTTTCGCATTTGCTAAAATATTCATTATCACCTTTCCAAGGCTTATTAACAGAAATCATTTATTTGAAAAAAAGACCGATATACCTCTAATTCCTTCGACTCTTCGAACAATGCCCGAACACCAGGTAAATCTTTGGCTGCGCCAAAATACTTGTATCCTCGATTGGATGCAACCTCTCTTCCTTCTTTATCAAGTTCACGCGCTGAGATTTTCCTAAATTACACTTCTAAAGCTCCTATAAATTGTCGGGTGAGAAAAACCAAAACGACGAGTTACTGAAAACCACCATGATTTGCAGAGTAGAGCACATCTAGGGCATAGGAACGACCACTATGATCAAGTCCTTACCTATAGTCCATTCCTCCTAGCTCTCGTATCCGCATTTCCCAGGCATATTTGATCCTTATCATTTTATTGATTTCGTCATTTAAATCGCGGATCTTGAACTCTCCCAGACCAGGATTTTGGATAAGAGCAATCTTCTTGGCGATTTCTTTTGCAATCTAAGACACAAACAAGTATCGAACAACGTTTAAAACGTGAAGCGTCGAAGTTAGATGTGAGAGATGCGTCTATACCTCACGACGGAATCGTTCTGCATCGTTTAGGTTCGAGCAAAGACTTGTGTCATGTGGTCGTTTTGCTATTGGACCCTGGAAAGCTGTGTTATTAGATAAAGACAAGTAAAAAGTATATAGGAGTGAAAATGAAGGGAAAGCTTTTTAATGGTGTATTCAAAGTCGGGACCTATGCCAACGTTAACGATAAGCTGCACAACTAAATCTTACGTAGGGACATTACGAACCTTTTCTTCTTCTTCTTTCAGCCGACGCCATCGCGCCAAGGCGGTCATGGCCTTCTCAGCATTTCTTGCCTAGAAAAATAACACTTAACTAATTGCAAGGAAAAGCTAACAGAACCTCAACCTACCATTTTTCTGCAGAATCGATGCCTCTGATGAGCCTCTAGAAACTACGACAATCAAAAGTCCTCAAAAGAGATAACAAAGAGCAGACGTGAGAACAACACAGCAGAGAAGCACAAAGCGCAGACGTTTGAATTTTCGAATAACGAGCAAGTGGTGCCGTCGCGTACAAAGTGAGACGAATGGCGCCAAATCTGCCCAATTAATTTGCTCCCCAGGCAGGTAGTTTAAATTTGAGTGGTTTTATTCGATTGCCCTAGTTTTTTCCTCCTTGTAAACTTCTCTTTTCTTTAGTCTGTGATTGTATGTGGTCTTTAACCTGTGAAGATCCAAAGTCCCGTCATCTTTTCCAGGACTTGAAGGGCAGAAATGACTGCTGAAGTAGCCAACTCGTGCACAGAAGAAGACACCCATTCTAGTTTGGAAGGTGATCGATCTTATGAGTTTCCGAAATTGATCGCAGCAGATTTTTCATGATTAGCTCTTTAGATGGTTCAGAAGGTGAAGAGGGTGAGATTCTTGATACCGACGATTCTGGTTTCATACCACTTTCTGGAGGTACGTTCGGTGGGCTCAGGTTCTTTACGCAAATAGTATCGGGATAGGAAATTTGCAGCAAAACCCGCCATCGATGACGCTCAAGACTCCTCAAGCGATGACGAGCCGCCTGAAGAGATCTTGAATAGGGTTGCTAAGAAGGTAAATACATGGGTATTTACTACGTTCCACATTCAAGGATAGTTCATTCTCGGGCATTGACGTTTTCTAGAAAGCCGAGGAAAATGGATTGATAGAGCCTGTAGTAGATCTGAAGTTGTGCGCGATCTGTCAGAAAACTCCGCATAAGTACAGGTCGGTGCTGCTTTGAATCGGTTTTGTACACTGGGCAGTATTGTTACATGTGTTCTTTCTAGGTGTCCAAAGTGTGACATAAGGACGTGTTCTGTAGCTTGTTCTAAGCAACACAAGAAAATCAAAAACGTTAGTCTTTTGAGGTCGATATTATTTCTATTGTCAATGAAGTAGTCGCACACAATGATTCTGAGGCAGTGCCGCTAAATAATGAGAGCAAGATAGCTGAAGTTCTTAAAAGTATTATTTGGTGCTAATGAGTCCGTAAAGATGCCAGCCACACACTGAGGTAGATACACATGAAGCAGACATCTTTATCTGTATATTAAAGTGATATTTCAGTGTGACGGTGTCCGACCACCTTTCCAAGCGGTTGCCAAACTCTCACAGTTCGATGCTGCGAAATCAATCCAAGATCAACAGTTTCTTCATACTGTTCAAAATAATTTATCATCGGTCAAAGGCCCTCCGTCAACTCATGCACAGTATCAGCTTGCTCATGCGGTTCGCTCCAGTCCATTCTAGTTTGAACGTTTGGTGCTCAGCATGCGCCTAATGTGGTGAGATTATGAGGTAATTAACGAAAAGGGTCCTTGTTAAGGCTTCTTCATCCTCTGGTGAAGGCAATGATCCTGGCCGGTCAGTGCATGATCGTAACCAAGGTGACGAGGAGAATCCGGACCACATTCGGCACAAGGTAATTCTCAGTTTTATCCATCGTGACCTTTCGTTATAGAGATTGATTTTTCACATTGAAAACAAATCTTGATTGGGTTCAAAAGGCATACTTAAGTTAGTATTTTGACAATGTTATTCTTTGAAAAAATCCAATTTCAAGATATTCAGGCGAATTCGGCACAGGAGCGGTTCCTTATACAAAATGCGATACGTCGCCGAATCTGGCTCTCTTTCAGTGACGACAAAGGTTTGGGCACTAATTTCAGCTTCACTGTTTCGTATTTGATGCTGTTTTGAACCACAGTAATGCTGCACCGTACCTTTTGCTGGCAGTAGGTTTTCCTTGAAACGACTTAGCGATAAATTCCATTGTTATGTTTCAGGCGGCGAAGACTGTTCACGCCATGAACAGTATTCCGATACAATATTTTGGTGTATTGATTTTGTTTTCACTAAGCAGCTAGAAGATGGATCGTCATCGGAATATTCTTATCGTGTCCAAAATATACCTGAAACGATAAGGCTTGTCACAGTTAGTCCTCTTCTTCTTTTTGTTTGGTCTTCTCGGGTCCTAAGCCTATATTTCGAGCCGTGATTCCTCCGGATTCAACAATTGTCCTTATATTAAGGTCCTGAAACAATTCCTCAAACCTCGGCAACATGGATGTGTTGTTTCGAAATCCGATTTGGATATGGATAAAATGGCTCCTTTCATTGAAGCTGGAATGGAAAATATCAATGGATTCATGTTGGTGCCCAATTATGAGCCAGAGAGGTAGTGGTAATGATTTTAAAGATTACAAGCAACTGACTCGAATAATCTCAGATAGTCTTTATCTTTTTAGGTACTACGTGATCAACTTCGAGAAAGATCTTTTGCATAATACTCGGAATAGGGTTATTGTCAATCATCCAAGAATTATCGTAACCTTGAACACTGAGTTTATTTCATCACATCAGGTGCTGTGTAAATTCCTTTTCTTTGTTCATTCATTTTAATGGCTCGTTACCACTTTTCAATTTCTTTTCGCAAACAAAATTGTGGCAATTCTTAGTCAATGAATTAGATTTACTAATTAGAAATCATCCTTGCTCATTTTTAATTTTGCAGCTAGTTTCGGAAGCGGAGGCAGAAGAAATAAGAGAAAAGCAGCGTCAGTCACGAGCAATGGGCCAAGCTGCTGAGGAGGTTGAATGTTTTCCCATTCCTTTTATGGAGAGCTGTTTTTTCAAAGTACCGGTGCAAAAAAAAGCTATTTTCCTCCTATGAGGAAGTGATTATAGGGTTGTGGAAGTGTGTTTCATCACGGCGGTAGGAGTGGCGGTTTTCGAGGCGGGCGCGGAGGACCTCGAGGAGGATTCCGTGGTGGTTTTCACGGAGGTTCTCATGGTCACAACAATCGTGAAGCGCAAAGAGGCGGCTCAAGGGGATGCAGGGTATGGCCTACTGTCATTTATTATAATTATCATTATGATTATTATTATACTTATTATTGTGTATCGATTATTGTTTCGAGCAAGTTGTTTTCAGGGCCGCTTCGATGGAAAAAGGACGAGAAACTTTGATGACGATGATACTTGTTTCCGTAGCAAAAGGGGCCGAGGTGATAGGAGCGCTAGGGGACGCTCTCACAATTACAGGTTTGAATATAGGCATTTGTTCGGGTTCCTTGATTTAGATCATTCGCTTATTCTTATCTTGGCAAGGGTTAGAGCTTGAGGCCGTGGATGCTATCCTAACGTTTCTTTTCCTCTGTTTATTGCTTTTATTGCTTCATTTAGGAGTTTGGACGATGAGTTCGATCCATTCGAGCCGTTCGAAGGGCCTGTCCGTCTGCCACGTTCTTATTTGGGTAGCAAAGAGAGTGGTAAATCAGAAAATGGTGCAGCTAACAGCAACTCCTCAGCAGCTAACACCAACTCCTCAGAAAAGAAGGAGCAAGAAAACATCGGTTGAACCTTTGAGCACATTTTTATGGTTTGGAATCTGATTCAGACCAGTGATGGTTTTCTATCCAGTCTCCCTTTCAATCTCAAGCACATACGTACCTTTTTATTTGGGATTGTTTTGGTATCTTGCCATTATATTTCCCAAAGCAAATGGTCTCTTTTTTCCTTGCTAGTTTTTACTCTTTCATAATTTCATCTCGGAATGAGCCTGAAAAGTTCTATTTGCTCCTTTACTTCTACTTTCGGTTTTCCTGTTGTGTTGTTGTTTCTTTGTTACTAGTTGTGAGCTTGATTGCAGGTTGTACATTACTAGTTGACATTAATCACTTGAATCGAATAGTTTAGTGACTGTTGTTTTATTATTGTTATTTTGTTTGGATTCTTAACTCTCACAGTTCTGAAATTGAGTAGAACTAGACATTCTTTGTTATTATTGTTGACATTTTGTTATAAACTTATTGATTCCGCTGGTACATAAACGACGCGTCTTTTTAACGTTTTTATTTATACTATCTTTTTTCGAAGTTTGAATATCTCAGCGAGTGGATTGTTCCTCACATTTTTTTTAGAGAAAATGGCAGCGTTTAGGGCAGTGCAACAGCAATGAGTGGCGATGCCACGGATAACTCTGATCTCGTCGAACTTGCGTCGATGGAACCTGTAAGAATGTCAACGGGTGGTCAGTGAATTTTTACTAAATGCAGATTGTACATAGTATTGCTGAAGAAGAAAAGGGGGTGGAATAGGGCATTCTTTAGATTCTGGAAGCGAATATACACCTGAGTTTAATGGTACCATAGGTGGAGTGGATATCTCCAACGAAATCCTTGGTAAGACTTTCCTATTATGTGCTCATTTTTCATATAGCTGATAGTTTTTTGAATTTTTCCAATGAACATATCGAAATTGATCGTTTTCCATCGCTGGGCACCTGGATGCCTTATCATTTGCATGCTTTTAAGGATCTGGAGAGGATGGCGATTACGATCGCGCCCTTGGGCGGTTCATGCGCAACGAAATAGACTACGATGAGTTCATGAGGCTGACTGGTGGGCAAACACTTGAGGAGGAAATGGCCGCTGATGGTGGAGGTAGGTCGCCTTAAATCTTAAGCGCACCTTTTGAATGAGTATCTCATCCGCGAAATATACAGGAGAATCCATAGAGGACGAAGACGATGAAGAAGATCCAAGCGGTGATAATGCACAGGTACTGAGTGTTGAAGAATTGGAACATTTTCAATTCTCAGATGATAGACAAAGGAGTTTTAGGAGTTCACCGTTAAGAAAGAATACGCCACGGAGTATGGTGGTGACCTGCCAGTTCATGTCAGAAATCTTATGCAAGAGGTAAGGTTTCTTCAGGTGTCCTTAGTGTTTGAAAGGAATTCTTTTCTCATACAACTTTCTCACAAGTTATTGACCTTACATCTACAGGTGATATGAATTTTCAATCGATAATAATCTTTCTCAGATTGTTAACGACGAACTTGGAGGCTGTCGTGCTGATGTGTTGTCAGCATCAGTTCCAATGGAGACGGATCAACCGTCAACATCTCAAGCAACTTCAACCCCGGAACCAACCGTAGAACGGGAACGAATACCTAGAAAACTTAGTAAAACAATGGATGCTCTTCTTGGTCATGCTAATGTCATCTACGCGAAGGGCAACACTCAAGAGGCTCTCGCTGTTTTTGCTCGAGGTTAGTCTTCATTTTCTACTTTTTCACCTTTCTTCAAGCTGGTTTTCAAAAACTGAGGTTCCACCATATTGGGTGTTATTTCACTGCAGGTAATTCGACAAGAGCCTCGTAACGCAGCATCGTATCGCCAGGTTTCCGATATTTACCAAGAACTAGGAGATCCACAGAAAAGTTTACAGTGAGTTACTGATATTCGGGAATTTAGGCTATGCTTTGAAATTTTTCGTAAGATGCGATCTGTGGGTAAATGAGCATTATGCAAGTGACTTTACTTACAGGTATGGACTTCTTGCAGCACATTTGGATAGTCGCACACCCGCTGAAGATTGGGCTCACTGGGGAGATGAATCCAAGAAACTTGAACTCATTGAAGAAGCAGCTGCCTGTTATGGAAGAGGTATCGTTACCGGTTTTCTTAGGAGTTTCCCCCTTAAGTGGAGGTTTTCATCTGATTCGGAAAATCATTGATTTTGCAGCTATTCGACTAAATATCACAAATTGGAAGTATTATGAAAACCGTATCGAAATGCTTGATTTGCTAGGTGAGCTAATATTTTGGTTTTTAATTTTCTCTTAAGTAGAAGCATCCCCTTTTCAGGGCTTCGTCCGTTAGCAATGCGTACTCGTTTGCAAGCTGCACAGATGATAGATCCTTGTCAAGCAGGCGTCGACTTTGAGTGGTTTCACGAACTCATTAAAACGGTGCGTACTGAATTTCAATGTTCTGTGGTAGTTTGGGAATCTGACCGTTCGTTTGCACCCCTCGTGCTATTCTAGTAGAGGCATATTGTATCTCTTTTTCTATTGCAAAAAGTAGGGGAGATAAGTTGGAACATTCTGAACAAAGCCATATGGGATATAACTCCTAAGCCTACTTCAGGACCTCGTTCATTCTTGTTTTCGTTCAGGTTGCTCAATATTACATTGCCATTAATGACGAGGACCGAGCCATTCTTGCGCTTGAAGCCTTCGTTCTTCGCAGTAAGGAGTTCGGCAGGTCCGCGGAGAATCAACACGAAACGTTAATAGGTTGAACTTTTCTTTATCTGTTTCTGAGTCACCATTTCTTATTTTTACTTCTTTTCTTCATTTTCTTGGAGCTTCAGGTATGTGGATGGCGAAAAACAAGTTTACTGAAGCAGCAAAATCCATTTTTGCCTTATGTGATGGAATCTTCGTTACAAGGAAACCTGATAACGAGCCTGCTTTGACGGTCAGCCACTCCAAAAGTTGTTCTTCATATGTACAACCTCTTCCCTTCCAGCATTCTGTTCTTTTTAGATCACTTTGTCACACGGTACTTATTCCGTGGAACCGTTCCCACCCGACAATGATGTACAATTTCACGTAGAACCAACGTTCCCTACTATCACTTTGTGTCGGCTGATTGTTTGTTTCATCGGTTTGGGAAAAAGAGAACTAGCAAAGGTAATCCTTCTGTAATATTCGCACGTTTGACCATAAGTAAATGGTACAAGAACTTTTCTATTATGCCCTACAGAGGCTTTTAAAAAGCAATTGTCTGCATCTTTTCGAAACAGTCTGTTGTAGATGGGTGGCAACTTAACCGACAGACTTCTCCAAAGTGCAAAAATTCTATATAAATAAATATATCCATGTATATATATTTTTTGAGTTTTTACATCGTATTGTGATTTTCAATCTCAATAAAATGTAAGATGGGATCATGTAGGAATTTCCGTATTTGAATTGTTGCCATATTCCAGCCTCTCAAAGCGATACTGCTCAACAGGGATTTGTTGTCCCACGAGGATGAGCCTCACGTGTTGGAAATTGCCAGAGCATATTACAATTGCGATGCTTTCAAAACAACGAAGGTCCGTTCTTTTGCTTATGCTTTCGATGTGGTTTCATATTTTTTAGTCGGAATAAATCGCAGAATTACATTCCGATAATCTTTTGACCATGATCACGGAAGATTTCTTTTTTGTAGCTCTTGTATGTTTCCAGTTGTTTTTGGAAACCTTACAAGAGTGGAATAACTACTGTGACAATCCGGAAATGTGGTTCATCTATGGAAACACAGCAGCTGTGAGATTTTGCTTTTCACTTTACTGAGTTAAACACCGCTGATTTTCCAATTTATTAGTGCTGCAAATTTGCTTAGGCTCTCAAAGACATTAACACGGCTATGGAGTCATTTGAGAAAGTGCTGCAGTTGAATCCAGGGCATGTAGATGCTCGTATTAATCTCTCCGGACTGCAGCAAAAGATTGGTCAATCGGATAGAGCGCTTGAGACTTTGCAGGATTATGATCTGGACACCTGCACCCATTTGCCGGTCAGAAAATTTCTATCGTCAAGCTTTTTGTTCGATAGACAATAAGTATGGTGCAATTGTAATTGAACGCTTATTAGTAGTGATTGAATTTTCATAATTTTTAGGATGAGCGATTACTCATTCGGCAAGCAGATGTACTTTTCGACTCCCAAAAGACGGAACAGTTCATTCGTTGCTGTCGTATGCTTCTCACGCCCCATTTCTACGAAGTTCACAGAAATCAGGATAATATAGGGAAAAGGCGGAGCACCAAGACAGGTTCTTTCGGCTGCTCTCATTGAACTTTTATTTGACCAGGCCAACTCACAGATCAAAGCCCTCGTTCTTCCCACGTTCAATCTGCTTTTGAGCACTTTGTTTCCTTTTCTCTATAATGAATTATACAGTTCTCATGAAGCTCAGAATTTCTTCGACGAGTCAAAGTTTCATTTTTTAGCCGTTCACCTCCAATCCCATATTCAATAGTAGTGATTTAGGCTTTTTTCTGAGTAACACTCTACGGGTTGCTGCAATCAATGCGATAACTAATACAAACTGGGAAAAGTTTGTTCGTCGGTTAGGATCGGCGGCAGCGAGTGAACGACGAAGTGTGGACGAACTTGATCCAGCCTTGGTGAGCTCCTAGTCTACTTAGGACCTGCTCATTTAGATTTGTTGAAAACCACAGAGCAGCGATTGTTCTCAAGCTTCGATTTTGTGGAAGACGTTATGCTATCAATACTTATTACAGCTGCACGACTACTGTCTGAAACTGATCGAATGTCTCTTGGCAAAACAGCGCTATCAGGTTGGTGCAAGCGGTTTGTCTCTTGTGTCCATAATCCGTGTATTCTTTCTGTTTGTTCAGGACATGTTGATTGTCTGTTGCTACGCTTTCCTACAGCCTAGAATTACTCGCTCGGAGAAGTTGGTTTATTTTTTCATGAATTTAACATTTTTGCTGTCTCACAGGCAAATAATGCAAATTATTGATTTCTTATTGCTTCAGGTCTTCAACTTTCCAAAATCTTCTGTACTTTTGTGCAATAAAAGCTCAGTGCTGGCCTGTTGCTTTTGAATACGTGCGATGGTATCACACCTTAACAAACGTTCGTGATTTTCACTAGGTTTTGCTACTTCACTGATTCATCTGCATTACTTCCAGACCGCCCATCAGCTAACACTCCCTAACTGTAGAGAAGTGTTGTACAAACGAATATTCAATGCTATGAATTACGTATTCGTTCACTCGCAAAATGTTTCCTATCATCGTTATGTTATGCGATCTCTTTCGAAGGTGGGTTTGATTATGGAAAGATTCACCACTTTTTCTCGCTTAGCCGCATATAGTCATGTGTTTTGGTTGTTTGTGTTGTGTTGTTTTGTTTTTTGTTTTTTTAAGAATTTTATGTTTATGTTTGTCTTATATTTTATCTGCTTTTGTTTGTTGTGTCGGATAGATGGAAAATATCGCTTTGATTTTTTAGTCCCTGGAAATCATGCGCTGCAAGCCATTTCTGGGAATAATTCGCTAATTACTGGGTCCTATCGTCACGCTCTAGGTTTAAAGCTTTCTTGTTAATCTTTTCTGGAAGGCACTTTGCAATAGATAACTATTTCAGGAGAATATTTGCGTGTATGGAATGACAATAAGAAAAATCCGATGATATGTTTGCTTCTTGCTTTGACTTTCACGCACATGGCATGCAAGAAAGATATCAGTAGCAGGCATATGATTGCAGTGAGGGTGAGTTTGCTGAAAAGCTTCTGGAGGTATGAGGTTACTGTTAAGGAACCCTGGAAAAACGGCTGTTTTCATTGAAATCCTGGCTCTTTCTGCTTCATTAGTTAGATCGAATCTGTGGATTGCTTCTTGGTTTTTTTCCTCCCATTGTGATTGACTAGCGTTCTAACAAGCACTTTTGTCAGGGTGTGGCATTCATGAAATGCTACGAAAAAAATCGTGCATGTCGTCAAGAGTGTAACTACAATATTGGGCGAATGTTCCACCAGCTTTCCTTGACTCCTCTGGCGATTCATTTCTACAATAAGGTGAGTTTGAGGTTAGGGTTCAATCGTGGGCAACTCTATTGTGATGAGGAGAAGCAAATGACACCATGATCTTTTTTAGGTCCTTGCCGATCCTCCTCCTGTCGTTTTCTACACAGACGATGAGGGAAATGAAGCTGAACGACCGAGTGAAATGTATGTTTTTTTTTTCAAAGTAATCATTTTGCGTCTTTTTTAATAGACGAAGACAGGCTGAGCTAATGGCTAGAATTGATTAGGTCTAGCTTATACTTTGTGTTGCTAATGCTGTAGTACTGTAGTAGAATGGCTCGATTTTTTTTGTACTTTGATTCACGAGACAGTCAATTTTACCACGGGGGCCAATTGCCGTACCATCTCTCTACATTTCAGGTACGATGTGCGGAAATTCGCTGCACACAATCTTGCTCTCATTTACCGTGCAAGTGGCAACGACTACCTAGCTCGAAAGATTTATGAGAAATTCCTTGTTGTATAAAGTAGCGTATTTATTGTTGAAATTGATCTCTACTATGTTCATTTCAAACATCTTAAAAGGATCCATTTTGCGTTCCAAACACTTCAAATTGCTTTCAACTCCAACCATGAGCTCACTTTAGCAAAAATATTAATTCTACTTTTTGTACTTTATTGTACTCCTTTCAAACCTGTTGTTGAATTTTGCGTGACCTGCCATTGATGGTGGGTCGGTATATTTCGATGACCACACCTTGTTACGTCTATGCCCTTCCTGCCCTTCCGGCCCTCCCGTTAATTAGGAACAGCAATCCTTTTGGAGTATATAGCGGAAAGAGTGCATTGTATCTTGAGGTCTTCGGAGCGTCGATTTTGTTTTTGTTCTGTTTGTTGCAGAGTTGTTCTGAACAGCGCTGTTGTTGCATTTCATTTTGTCATCTCATCAGAGCGCATTTATAGTTACAACTTTCTATAAATGCACTTCGTGCGGTTATTAAATGAATAAAACTTATTAAATATCAACTTTGAGTTCCTTTTGTTACCATTGAGTCGTTGCAGTCCATGTAGCTCATATTTGGCAACATTTTGTACAAAAGTTTAAATACATATAAGATTGTTAACAAATTTCATGTAGAAATGTTCGTATTGGCATTGCTTGAGGATACAATAACCATCAAACCTCATGAATTAGGGAAAGAAATTGGATCTGTAAGTGAAGTTGGAAGCTTTGAGATCCTCATTGTTCAAGTATGTATCGAAGCGTTGAGGTTGTGAGACGTCGCATTAATCAACGCCTTTCGAATAAAATCGTCCCTGATCTGGGTTTATGCATATGTGTGTATGATCTACTCGAAGTTGGAGTCGCCTATATTCTACCAGGAGAGGGTAGTGGACACACGAGGGTGAAGGTAGGTCCGAATATTGTATTTCGCAGGCTTTTTCAACGAATCCCATCAGTACTGCTTTTTCAAAGATGGTTTTATGCATCAAAGTTCCAGTTTTGTGGTTTTGTGTAAATTTTCTTGAAATATTACCATAATAGTGAACTTTGCTGTAGTACTGTATTTGATCCAGTTGCAGTTCTATGTCGATTACTTTGTGATTAAGCGAAGCAGTTAGGGTTAACATCACATATTTCAGTTCCGACTGGTGGTATTCCGACCATATGTTGATGAGGTGATTCAAGCACGTGTTGTGTCTTCAACAAGTCAAGGACTCACACTTTCAGTGGAGTTTTTCGAAGATATCACAATCCCTGCTGAGCGTCTACCAGAGCCGCATGTGTTCGAACAGAGTGAACAGGTACAAATATTACTCGGTTGGAACTTTTAAAAAATTTTTTATCCGAGTTTTCGCCAATTCATTGCGCCCTTTGATATATTATTTTGTTGTTGCTTTTTTTTCAAATGAGTTTCCTGATTATAATTACTCCTCGAAATTTATTTACTACTATTCGTAAACAGAAGGAGGAGCGCAATATTCCTGTATTGCTGATACTGATATTTGCAAAAGGATGCCTCATGCTGGAATCGAACCAGCGACCTTCTGTTTACTAGACAGACGCTCTGCCCCTGAGCCAATGAGGCGCTGGCGGAGTGGTCTCTGCAACTTCTCTCAAAATCGCTGCGCAGAAAAGTACTCGTGTGTGATATGTTTCCCACATGTCTCATCCACCGATTGCTTAATGCTACGTTCGCCGAATTGATAGTCACAGTGTTCAGATCTGGTATTGGGAATATCCGTCAGAAGACGGAGAGCCTCCTGCTAAGCTCTATATGGATCCTGGTAAAACTGTGCGATTTCGGGTGGTGGAGAACATCTTTAAGTAGGTTTTGTAAATTTGCTGACTTCTAACTAATTGTTGTTTTTACTTTTATTTTTTTGTACTGAGTTACTCTGATACTACCCAGTCATTTTCAATCAAATGTCATTGTTGGCTCGAGAATGGGATCATTTAACTGGCCTATACCAGCCTTCATGTTCGGGTAAATAGATGACTAGCTATGAAATTAAACAGATAGAAAGATTACACAAAATTGTTTGCACTGCGTTGTTTACTTGCTTTTTGTCTTTGCATGCTTCTCAGTTTTCAAATTGTCTCACTTTCCTCGCTGGAGGTTTGTTGCAGTCATTGCTGTCACTTTCTTGCAAGATCAATATCAATACTGAGGATATTGTTTACCAAAACATACATATGTGTTCTATATTCACTATACCATTCCAGAGACGTGCAACCGAATTTGACACCAGAAGAAGCTCAGAAAGAAAAGTCCTATGAAATTATCGGCACAATGGCTGAAACCGGTCTAGGCTGTGTAGCGTGGTGGTCGTCAGGAGGCGAGGATGCTGTTGAAGAAATAGAGGACATGGATGAAGAGTAAGTGGAAGAATGGACAGAACACTGGTTTGCTTGATGAAACAGTCGAATTTTTCTCATGGTTACCTATTATAGTTATTCGAGGTTTAGGTTTATGTGATATAGACGAAATGATCTTCTGTTATTTCATTCGGGCAGTTGTTATTAGTTCTCGTTTTTCATTGTTTTCGTTACATTTGCTAGGTTAAGTCTACCTTTTAGAATTTTTGAATAAGAAATTTCTTCAAGACAAACTTAGTTTGCTTGTGATTAGTCTTTTTTTGTTTTTTCATTTATTTTTAGAGAAAATAATGTATGGTCTAGCGCTCTAGTAAATTTTGCTCCCATAGCTGATGTAGATTAGCATGGAAAGAACTTTTCCTTTGAATTTGTGGAGCGGTATTTCCAGCAGTAGATCGGAACAGGTGAACCCGTTGGTACCACTGCCGTTCGCGACTGGTTACAGCTGTGCTTGGTTTCATTTGAGTTTTTAATCGGTATAATCGAATACAACTAACAACAACATTTCAGATTTAATGACCTTTAATAAGAAACATAAATAAGACAGTTTAAATTCCATAAAGCCTTTTCTGAATTGAAATCTGTGAAACAGCTCTGGAGAACGAAGTTTTCTCTAGTAAGATTCCTTTGATTCCCACAATTTATTCATCTCCGGTTTGATCTCCTCTATTGCTGTTTTGACCTTTTACCTGTCATCAAACCCACCAGTCTCCCCTTTTGTTTGTTCGGTCTGCTGGCTCGAGTTTGGTAGTTTCTTAGCGCTGTATGGTCGTTTCGTAGTGGTCGAGCTCGTACCGCTCTACCAAGCTTTCCTTGATATTTCCTTTTAGTAGATGACGGTTTCCTGTTTATTATTCTCACTTGTATGGGCTTTGAAGCTTTTTTACCTCCATCGTGCTGTTTTCGTATCCATATTCCCTGTGGTGTAGGTTTCGCCAACAGGGTAGAATCATCTCCGTATGGGTCGCTCGGGGTTGTGTTGGTATCGCCTTTATAAGTAAAGCTGACGTTGATGATGGGTTTTTGGGTGGTATTGATCACAGAAGCTTTGGTTGTGGAAGCTGCCTGCGTGAATTTCTCTCTTTTGCGGCTTTGCTTAGTTGTAGAGCTGTTCGTAGTCTTAGATTTTGTTATTTTTAGTGTGGATTTGAAAAGACCATTGATTGACGAGTTTTTCGTAAGGTATCCATTGAGAGTCGTGGCTCTAGCTTTAGTGCTAGCGCTGGTCGTAGTTCTTTCCGTAGCACTGGTCGAAGTTCCTTCCGTTGCGCTGGCTGGAGTTGTGCTGGTTGACACTGTAGTGGATGAGAGAGTCGTCGTTAATCTGGGAACTGAAGGGACTGTAGTACTGATTACGGGTCTTGTAGTAAGGGTAGTACTTGGTAGAACGGTTGCAGAAGTTGTTGAAGAGCTAGCCGATGGTGAACTGGAGGGGACCATCTCTGTTGTTGACGTCTTGAGAACAGAAGGAGCTGTGGATTTGGGAGTAAGTGAAGTGTTGGAAGTAGATGCAGTTGTCGATTTACTTGCCAAAGTAGTAATCATTGAAAAAAATGTCGTTAGAGTTGGATCAATGTCAGACGTGTTTGCCGTCGAAGTGGGGGAGGTCACCTGAGTCGTTGAAGAAGGTGCTGAAGATCTGGGTCCCGAGTATGATCCATCTGGGATATTTGTTGAGACTTCTTTCACTATATTTCGATCTGTATTCGTGGGGCTAGTGGGTTCTAAATATGATCCTTCTGGAGGCCTGGGTAAAGGCTTTGCTACCGTTGTTGGACCAACGAATATTGGGGAAATGGGTACCAAGTAGGCTGACCCCGGTGATTCGGTCGAATTAATCTTCGGTGCTTCGGATGGTACCTCCACGTCACTAACTTGAAGGTCGTCGTCTGTCGACGGCTTTTCGGTGGTGTGGGTGAGTGGAGGTAGGGGCTTATTTTTCGAATTCAATGCCTTGAATCCGTCGATGATGTACTGATCACACAGCAAATGCGTGATTCGGATGTTGTTTTCGGGGAGTGTCCAACTCCCGTTTTTGCACTGGATCTGAAATTAAAGAATTTGCTGAAATTATGGGAAATTTTGATTTCCGATGAATTGTAAACTGAGGAACAAAAGAGCACTGGATAACTATTCCCGTGTTTGAAAAAACAAAAAAAAACATGGAAAATAAAAAATTGTAAACATGAAGAAAATAACTACCAAAGGTGAATGGGTAACATTTCAGAAGGGACTTCAAAGCACCTTTCCAAGCTGGAATAAATAACCTTAAATTGAACTTGATTCATTACCTTCGTGTTCAACGAGCCAACCCTTCCTTTAGCCAAATAATCGGGATCTATGCCAATTCTGTTCGGTGAGTCCGGGAACAGCATCAGATACAATTCACCACCCAAATCGTCCTGAAAGAACAATTATAGGCCTTGTGCGTGGCAGCTGACTTTTACGGAAACCAGGTAACATTACTTGGGTACAATCTACCCAAGTGAATGTCAGTAAAACTAGTTTTGTCGGTAAGTGCTGACCAGTCGAAGACATGTAACAGTGGCGATGTCTGAACAGTGAGTTACCGTGATGGATGGTAGTTCACATCTCCATATATTAGGGTTATCCGTCCATATAATCAGCTTTTCGAGAGGGTGTCCGCACCAACCTGAATTTCAACATTTCAAAGCTCCAGTGTTGATTGCTAGACTTGGGTAGAGTTCTTTAGGAGGTTACTACCCCTTTTGGAAGGCCTTTTTGTAGAGTCGTGGTCCAGTTTCTAGTATGCAAAGAGAGGGCATGGTTGGTAACTTTTGACACAATTCGAAGGTAAAGAAAATCAACACATTACCGAATTACGGAATGTTTCTTAGCTGAGAGTTTTTAAAGTCCTGTATTTGATCAATCAAGCTTTCCCAAGAACCAGAGGAATTAAAAGATGATAAAACCCCATTGGAACGACACGGAAGACCGGTCATTGCTGGGAATTTGAGGAATACTTTTGGGTTGGTTTGGTGTATGATGATCATGCTACTGAGATGAAAAAAAAGAAGAAAAATTCATAACTACCAGGGCATTCATCAGTAGTCGCTGTGATAAGTCGAAGTCCGAAGAGGAACGCATAGAACCTCAGCATGTGGCGTGTCTGGGTGTCAAGAAGTCCTCGATAAGAATCAAGGAACTGGTCCAGATAACTAGTAGCGCATGTAAGCCGGTTATAGCCGCTCATTTGCCTCATTTCGGTCCCGGATCGCAGCGGAACTTAGTCTACCCTGTACATCGACCTCGTTCGCTATACACCTTTGACAACAAGCTTTTGTCCTCCTATCTACGGTGCTCAGACAATTTGGTCCCATTCCTATTGGGAGCGAATAACTTGGAAAATTCTCATGCAGTTATTGATCGTACTAATAGTTGTCGTGATAGCTTCTTTGGCAGAGGACCATCAATCAGGAAGACGATGTGGATGGAATGTGGACGGGCTTGGACAGGTGGGCTAATTCTCTAGGATACACGGAAATAGGGATGTTTACAGCCCAAGATTGTAGATTATTGTTTTGTAGATCATCCTACATTGCTCCTATTATTCCTCTTTTATCTCTCTCAATAGTCATTAGCTTTTAGGAGGTTGAAACAGCTTCTGGTGCACTCCATCGAGCCGTCCAATTTGGCGACAGCGACACCATTGCGGTACGATGTTGATTTCAAAAATATTTTGGTTGTACCTGCTGAGGTGATCACGTTTCTTTTGAATAGCTGAGAATCCATACCGAAACGGTGGTTCGAAAAAATCAGAAAAGATAATACGTTTCGAAAAATCTAGTGCTATCCTGCTCATGGAATGAATATGTATTGACTGATTGCTTGAGGGATAGTTGAGCCAGTTGACAATACCTTCATAATGTTACTACCTCATCGTGTATTGTATCAATTGAGCCAGTTGATGACCACACCAACAAACTTGCGAAATTCAGGAGTGGAGAAAAATTGATGGAGCAATCAAGGATCGACGAGTAACACAGTAATTGCTCTAAAGTCATGAAATGAGGGTAACACCACCAATGAACCCACCATTTCAAAGATCTTCAACTTTTCACGTAATAAAGCGTTTTAATGCATTTTTTTATTAAAAACGAAAACAATTTTTCGATAAAAAAGATGTTTATACTAAACGCCGTTGCTCCATGTTGATAAAAGTTTCGCCGAGTTCTCGTCAGAGCATTTTCAACTGTTGAAGGTGTTGAAATGAGAATGTCTATTTATTTGTTTGTTTATATGTACCACGGGAACTGTTATATTGTGCAAAAACCTAGCTGGCATTGAGCACGAAGGTAAAACAAAGGGAAAATAACAACAAGCTTTGCAGTCATTACAATAAACTTCTACGAATTGGAATGAACTCACCGAATCGATGTTTTTCAAGGTTATAATAAGGTGCTGTGTACTTATTATATGAATTATGTATTACTTACATGAGTTACTTTTATGACATGTTACATTTTTGCCATATTACTATTCTACGTGATCTGATCCCCTCGCATTTTGATAAGAGACCTACGTTGTAGTAGACAGACGGGCTGGCAAGGAATTCGTTTGTGCTGATCAAATAACCTTCCCAATCAGGCCATCGATTTTTCAATTGGTCTTTGCTGTTTTGTTATCAGTTGTTTATCAGTTGACTTCACTACGTCGCACCTAAGAGGTCTACAGATCAGACTTGGTTATTATTCGAGTTCTTTTCGATTCTTTCTTCATCCAATCACCGATGCTGATTGTGGCGGATATTCATAGCAATCGATAACGTTTTTTCTTTATTTTCATTTACATTGATTGGACCTGGCAACAATTGTCGTTTTTTTATTCCATCGCAATTTTTTTCTCAAGTGAGCTTCAATCCTTCAAGACTCGCTTACTGGGTGATAGGGTTGGTGGCACTGAACGTCCGGAGCAAAGTCAACTAGCATGGCTATTCCACTCATGGATCCTGTGACAACTTCTGATCGAGTCGAAGGTCCATAGGATCCGAAGGTTTTGGTACTACTCGCTCTGAAAAAGAGAAATTCGTACACTTGCAGATCGTGCCTGTGGTTGAATGGCTTCGTTACCCATTAAAATACCAGCATGATCATTGAACGGTTTCCGGGTAGACGGCGCATTTCGGAAAAGACATAAACATCCTGAGTACCGAACAATTCCGGCTAAACGGGGCATATGCAGGTGTTGCATAGGTGAAGAATTGCCCCAATCTTCCGTCCATGATCTCTGACCGGCCATGCCTTTAAATTGATTTGCTCAATTCATCTACTCTGGACCACCTGCTCTGCAATGGGCCCCTGACCGCGGCTACTGACAGCCATCTTTTCCTCTACTGACAGTTCTCAGGCAATGAAATCAATTTCTATTTCTTCTACTTCTCGTTTGTCCTTTCTGTTGATTAAAGCCTTCGGGAGGGGGGGGGGGGGGGGGGGGGGGGGGGAAGCAGATTTTTTTTCATATTGAGGTATTGATCCAATGAATTTAGTTAAATATGCCATGCCATCATGTCGTCTTCTTCAGAAGTCAAGTTCTCCAGAAAAAAGTACAGTGGGAGGTAGACCTTGTACCAATCGTCGCTGAAGGCCGTACGAATCGATTACTCACGCGACTTGCTCCATAGTGCGGGCCCATTTTACCAATCGTTCCGTTCTTGACTTCTTTCTGAGTTGTTCTGATCCTTTCCTTCAAACTTTTTTTGCTCAAAAAAGGAATTACTAGACAATTTCCAGTAAGACGGGTAAGTGGGATGACTTTATCAGGGAATGGATGGCTTGGAATGGTTAAATTTCAGGTTCTTAACAGCAATCCGTTGTAGCATCTGAAAGTTGCAGTGTCGGGAGGGAGTGATTCGGGGAAGGGAAGAGCAAACAGAGTAATCGCCCCCACCACTGCGACAGATCTTTTGACGGTCTTGATGGAAGACAGCACTCCAGACCGTTTTGGGAGGTTATTTTTTGTATTTTTTGAATTCGCCAATATTTATTGAGTAGGACGACTCTGTCATTTTAATCGTCACTTTTCTTTCCAGTGTTTTGAAAGAAAATTCCTCTTATGTAGTCGGTCTTCGACGAAATAGGTTACGTCTATTGCGATTTGAAGAAAAACTCTAATAAAATTGTAAGACGTTGTGTATGACTCAGAAATTTTTCTCCTAATATTTTTGTGCCCTCAGTCTGGCCGAGGCTACCGAAACTTTTCTTGTCTTCAGGGCACAGACGAGGCAAATTTGCTTCTCATCCGCTTGGCACCGAGTTCATAGAAGACGGTAAAAAGCTTAAAGCCCTTCAGTTTGCTTTAATAAAGAGCAGTATTGCTATTGCGCCAATACTGTGAGACGTTTTTCTGTTTTATTGGGCAGTTAAAGCGACCAGGTGGTAGGAAACTTTACTGCAATCGTTATCATTCCTTGATAAGACTCTGCTGTTCCCAGGCATGGTGCTATGAGCATAACGTAACCTCTGTTCCGTAACATCGTAATGAAACAATCTGCAGCTTCAGTTCAGATTTGGTAACTATATAGTATTGGGTGATGCTGTTGTGAGCGTGCCACTGAAGTATGGTATCAATACTACCCACAGCAACTACTCCGTGTTAATGAGTGTTTTTTGAGGTATTTTCTGACTACAGCCATCCTCCCCTAACTGGACTACTATGCTCTTTTGTTCATTGCCGTGCTCACTGGAGAGATGTGAAGTGAACATAGATGGGTTCAGACAGACCGCACATGAAAGCAGCATGTATGATCTGGGTGAATCCACGAGCGAAGGCTTCCAATCTCCCGTGATAGGTTGTATCACATTTGTTGGAGCGGATATTAAATGGAAGGGAGTACTGGTTCCAATAATTGCGAAACTGAATTATATGACCCACGCTTGCCAAGCGTTATTGTATTCAAAATTAAGATACCATAACCAATGTAGGCATAATTCGAATGCATGGCGCATTGCGAGAATAAGCACAGTCAGTGGCTCAGTGGCTGGGTTCTCTTGCAAAGCATCTCATATGCTATCGATTCTTTGACTACATTTTGCGTGGGAATACTTTGTGAGATGGTATCTGTCACGATATCTGAAAATCTAGCGAACATTAAAGATTAGAGCGCACTCGATCTTCAAGAAGACATCGATCCCAATCTCTTCGAGAACTTATGAGCTGATTTTTTTTTTGGAGTTTGCTGAAATAGTAAATGCTTTACTTTAGAAATAATTTTTATTTCGGTCACTAAGAAAGCTTGTCTCCTTTTCAAATCAATTTGTACGATCCACTGATTGGTATTTAGTATATTCGGCATTAACAATCGAATCATGTTCCATTTGGTTCACACCCTTTTAAGGACTTCAATTTTTTTCCTACTTTCCTCTTTCATTCCTTTGATTGTCGGTTATGCAAGTGCTGAGCTTCAAGTTTTATCACAGGTTTCAGGGCTCCAAGAGTGCTAACAGAGTATTGATTACTAATTAACTCTCAGTATTAATTAATTACTTTCATTGGCTCAGTATTGTCTACTTCTCTACTTCTCTATTTCGTAAACAAGAAAATTCCCTTTTACGCTAAAACCTCATAGGCTATACTCTACCATTTCATATCCATAACCATCTCTTCATTTCGACTTTTGGTAATATGCTCGTCAGCTTATGGAAGTTCATTGTTATCTTTACATCAAAACTGACTATCATTTTTATGGTTCGGAATTCATCTACTTGTTGTTGTTGTTGTTGTTCCAATTTATTTAATCCGATCTCATTATCTATGTACATCATATTCTGCAGGTAAAATGGTAACTAAACTTACTAGAAAAGAAGTTGCCGACCATAATTCGAACAAGTCGACGTGGTTCGTATTAGGCAACAAGGTTTACGATGTCACGAAGTTCCTTGAAGAGGTTTGTTTATTTATTTATGAATATCGATACCTTACTAGAATTCTCTGACACGCAAATCTCTTTTTGTTGGCGTGTCATTCCCGAAGATTAGATCTCTTGGCGGTGATGGCATCTTCGTAGACTGAAAATGTCGTTTCGTTCTTACCCAGGTTTTGTACAAAACGATTGAAACCGTTTTAAATTGTTGTTTTTTGTGGTCTTACATCGGGAGAATAATCCGATTGACATTTCACATTTCCTGAACCAATTTTTCTGCTGGGAACATTTTGATCCAGCTGGACTACCTGAAAACTGGACCATTAACTTAGATCTATTTTTGGATAGGACGAATGGCCATTGGAAAAGTCATTTTTGTGTCCGTCGACTTTTATTCTATTTTATTTCTTCTTTTTTGAACTTCAATGGCTGTTTGTGTTTGCTCAAAGTGTATGGTGGTAAACTCACGACATGGGGCCCCCACTTCAGAGCGGTTGGCTCATAGTCTGAATATTTAGGAAAAAGGTCTTTCTGATCTAGTTTAGCGAAATCCCGGGAAATGTTCCATGAACTAAAAATGCACTTCCTTTTCTCGAAATTTCTTTTGGTATTGTTTTCGGGAAATCGTCGCTGAACTGTTTTTCTTCCCAGAGCTGTCGTTTTGTGTTTTGTGTCCAGTGTGATGTTGTTCTTTGCGATAGACTTCTCGCGTTCCTTACACTCTAGCCTGATGGTCAAAGTCCATGAACGGCGATGCTGTCGTGGCAGTCTGCTACCCACCGTAGGCGTAACTGATTAGTGTGAGATTCAAGTTGTCGTAGAGTGAAGGGGCGAAAAGAGAATGATCTTTCATTTTGATACTAGGGTAAACTGATTATCTGTAGAAGCCTTTTTTTGAGAATTGACCTCACGGTGACTTGGGAGAGCCTGAGTTACTGTAATGTCAATCTCAAGAAAAAATTATGTTCAAATTTTGCTGTTCAGCACAGCTGCGCCTCACTTTCACGGCATTAGTTGGCTTCTTTCCCTTCAATTGTGCAGAACTGGTTTGATGAACTCCTCTTCAACGGCGTAATGGTAGGCACTTCACAACGGCCAACAGCCTATCTGGTATACATTGGACCGAGTCGTGACCATTACCAGGGAAAATCTGGAAAAAATTCCTTATTCTTTTGAAATAATCGGTTTTTGAGTCCAATAATAATTTCTAAATATGTTCTCTAATACAACAAAAGATTATTATGTGGTATGTGAAGCCCAAAGGAACGGCCAATCCAAAGTCCTAGACGAAGCTCGGGAGCAAACCCCTCCAAATTTATTCAAGCTAATGGCTAGTCCAAAAAACGGCTAGGAAAATTAAAATCCTGGATTGATTTGCGAACTCGACTCAATTTCGACTTCCGTAAGTGAATGTGGACAAATCATGCATTCAAATATATTTCATTGTCAGAGAAAGCCGTATGCCTGGCGCAACCCAAAAAGCTCAGCCAAAGTCGAAATTTCTTTTCGTGTACAGTGTCTCGCGCAACAGATTTCATGTAAACCACAGTATAATTCAAGCAATTTAGCATCCTGGTGGCTGCGAGGTGTTACTAGAAGTGGCCGGTCGAGATGCTACCGAAGCTTTTGAGGACGTTGGCCATTCCACAGATGCCCGCGAAATGAGGGAACAATATCTTGTTGGAGAAATCGTTGAGGTATGTGTTGTATGAACTCCTTACATTAGGTACTTCGTTGAAATGTTGTTGGTATTCAATCACTTTCCCTTCATTTCATTTCCCCGGTCTCACTGAGAATTATATCTGCTAACAATGGAATGAATGGAGAAGAAAGGACAAAAAATTAAATTTGAAGGGAGAAGTATTTCGGTACATACTTCATCCCCTCGATACCTCCTCGATGGAAAGACTAGAGTTATAGTATCAATTAGGAAGACCGATTGCTGCAATGCTTTCCCCCCTTCCCCCGAGTAAGAGAGCCATGCTCATTAGAACAGAAACGAACGTTATTTGTATTTATGCTGTGTTTCAAGAACAATTCCATTTTAGGAAGAGAAGCAGAAGTATTCCTACGATAAGAAGGAATGGGTGTCGAGCCCCTCAGATAATAAGCAAAGGTAAGCAGTCAATTCATCAGTCGGTTTCCTGTGACGATATCCTGAGACGGCTCTGTAATAGGAAGATATAAGTATAGTAGGCCAAATGCTTCATAAAAAGATCTTCATTTTCTTACTTCACGATTCCGGGTAGAAGCAGAAAAACATCACGTGAAAATCGAATTGGGACATGGTTCTTCCCAGAAAGCCTGAATAGGAGTGTCGGGATATTCCAACTAGAAAAAAGAATTTTGCAAGGAATACTGAGAGATAAATAATTTTCTTTCGGGTGACATTTCTCGAGGCTGGCAATATTTTCTTCTCGTTTCCTTGGGAATGAGAAGGGAGATTTTATCCTTGCGAAATTTTTTGTACCGATCCATCTTACAATATTATGACCGCCTAGAACATAGCTGCCCACTCGGGTGTGGGCTAAATCGGCGGGTTTCGAAGTCCAGTTTCCCATTTCAATTTCAATTTTTCCAGGGAACCAAATCCTTGGGCATCGTTCGACAAGTATATCTATCCGGCTCTGTTCGCAGCCGTCTTCGCTCTCATCTACTATCTTATAACAAACTAGAGTTTTTTTTTTTTGTTATTTTTGCATTCCAGTTGTTTGCATGATCACTTGAATATTTCACATTTGTTTTGTACCGGTCTATCAGTTTCTACCCATTATGTGATATATTAATATAAAGGTTTGATGGTAAAGCACTGTTATTGTATGGAAGTATATAGATGATTTGACCCTGGAGGACCCCTGGATCGAACCTCACACTTGTTCCTCGCCATTATCTCTCACCAATCCACGTTTTACCATCGATATAAATTCTCAGTAGAAGTTTATTGGGGGCCAACACTTGCCACAACAAATGTCGTCGTTTTTCCCTCCGACGAGAGCGGCGGCGCTTGGCGCTTTGCTTGTTCTCTGCCTATCAGAGACCATGCCGTTACACGTCGGTTGTTTCGGGAGGCATGGGAAGTGTAAAACTGGTGAGTGGCTGAGGAGCTCGTCCACTCATTTATACTTCTGTCTGGCATCAAATATTCCCTAGCCGGCTTCCCAGACATCAACACTTGAATGGTTCCTTCGTTGACCCGTTCAAGTATTAAGACTCGGTCTGAGCTGCAGCGAAACCTCAGCAACTACCCTTTCCAAAGAGGTCTACGAAAAATTATTCCGAGCACGACGCTCGATATTTCCTCAATCTATCCTCATTCGAACGGATCAAGGAAAGAATCCGAATACACAACGCCGATCCGATCGCCTACAGTATGAAAACCTTTTTTTTCTTCAACTGTAGTAAAAGCGGCCTTCAGCTCCCGATTGATGTTCGCCACTGGATTTGACGATTCCTGAGATCTACCCGAATCGTACGAAATGGATCATTAGAACGCGAATTTGGTTCGTGTAGCGAAATCGAATCAAGTAGAGAGTCACTCACTGTGGGGAGGAGCGTACGCTCAGAGGGGCGGAGCTTTGATCAGATGCAACCGCAGGTGGATCCTGCGCAGCAAAACAACAGAGCGAATAGATGAAGAGAAATCTGGAATGTATTATATGAAAAGGCAACCTGTAGTATTTGATGAATATTATTTCGAAATAACCTTCAAAAAACTATTATGTGATCAAAAACGAAATCTGGTGTGTTATGAATCAATAATCGTTACAATGTAACATAATGTGATGTACATTATAACAAAAATCATTTCAATACAACAGAGACAACAATCTTGCTGGCCACTCTTGTTTTCTGGTTAATCAGCCAGGAAAACTTCTTTCCTTGGACTTTTCCGTAGTTCTTGAAGATTACCCGACCTCGCGCGCATTCCAGCGCTTTCACTAAACAACCCAACGGTTGTGTACAGTCTCGAGTGGAATTCGGGTGATGTGCAAACATTCCAAATCGCCACTAGGTCCCCTGTATCGGACGGCTATGGACCGCGCCGAGCCACGAGCGCCATAGTTTTGATCTACACTGATCGATTGATAGAGCTGTGCGGCGGCGTCCTTCAATCAGGTCGTCGTTGCGTCATTCCTTATTTTCATTATTGATCGTTTTTATTCGCAACCTGGTTGATTTTGACTTTTCTATCGGTTTTATCATTATTTCCTGATAATTCACTGCATTCTCTGATACTTCTGCCTTGTGCTCCCCTACATCGGGCTCTCCTCCAGCTTCACAGTTGTGATTGATTCGAGATTTTCTAAAGTTGATCTCTTGACTTCAGTGTAATAAGTCAAAAAGCCAGCATACACCCCCTTCTAACAACTGTCTCCAATCAATTGAGCGATTAAAAATCATTATTTTCTAACTGCGGAAACCACTGGTGCTCCTATGATCCTCTTGCGTTTATACTTATCTGGTTCTTGCAAATACCTCAGATCAATTTAGAAAATATTGTCCACTTTTGGTGGTTCAACGATCCAATTGTTGAGCAACACGAGTTATGAATATTCATTCTACCCCTTTAAGTTACTACCGTACTAGTATTAACTCCAAAAAACAATCATTCAAACAACCTCTAGTCATAGAATAATGAGGTATTTCTTTGAATTTCTCTAACTATTATTTTATTAGTAGAACTTAAATGGAGTAGTAATTGATGGGCTGATGTTGAAGTCAATCGAACTTTCATAAAATAGCTGGAATCCAAGAGGCAGAAAGTCTGGTTGATCTAGGCTGATCTTCATCCAGGATTTTAGCCCATGACCATGGGTTTGTCAGAGACGCTGCTGATTTCGCCTCCACGTTCTTGGAGTTTTTTGAAGTTAGATGTAGGGCTGAATCAGATTGAGAGACCATCATTCAGTTGGGAGTGTGGAGGCTGCGAATGAGAGATATGTGAAACGAGAAAAATCCTTGGAAAACAACTGTCCCATCTGGCTTCCCGCAAGTAAGTCTACCTCTCCTCTTGTGAATTAAACGGTGATGTTCATTCTCCTCAATTCTGAGGATCCATAATATTCGATGACTTGTTGGTTTATGCCCTGCTCATGAGTTCTTACTCATATCGTCAAAGTATGTGTTATGTTCCCTTTGATTGTGGAAAGGTAAGAATTCAAGAATTCAGAGAATTTTCTTGAATATTCTGAATGCCAGCTGTACCACGGCTTGCTATAAAATTGAGAATTTATTGAAACGCTCCACACGTTCAGCTCTTTTAAATCCATTTTTCTATTACTTTCCTGTCACTGAGTGTCGTTTAGCCTGAATCTTTTATAAGTGAGCTGTCACACTGCTTCGGTTTACTGCCGACTGTCGTTACGTATGAAAACCCTCAGACCCACCGAATATTTCGCTTATACATAGTAAGGATTAGATGGTAATTTTGCGCGCGTAAAATCGATAAACATAGCAAAATCAGATGGACTGATAGCGCACGGTGAAAGCAACATGAACATGAATGCACAATTAATCGTAGCTCATTTTCAAGTTTTAACAAGTCCTAACATGTTAGAACCATTGTTGAAACTTGAAAAAATCGATGACGTATGCCTTAATCAATTTAAACTCCTAACCTTAAAAATCGAATGTTCCAGAATCAATAAATCGATAACCAGTATTTTGGGACAATGTCTAAATAAATTTTTTGATTCTGGTTGCTGGGGAGTAAAAAAAGTAAGCATTTAAGAGTGTTCTTTCATTTTCGCCCGTTTGCGATTTCTTTTTTAGCGAACATTCATTTCATTCATCGAAGGATGATCTTGGGTTCAGGTAGCTGGTTTTTATCGTTGAATATCATGGGAATGGGAGAAAGAGAAAGGCTGGGGGAAGGGCGATGCTTTCCTCACTCAAACGCTCAACAACTGTCTCGTTCCCTCCACCCTCAGCTTATGTTATTATGCAAAGCGGCTCCAATTACTGGGTAAACGGTAAGACCGGTATTTCTACGATAGTTGGCTGGATTTTATGTTTATTCCGCGCTATTTTGTGGAGATCTTGACCACCCAATCAAGTTCATGTACTCCACGAGAAGCGATAACAGCTTAATTGTCTAGAGTGCGCCACGCACTTGATCAGTTCAGGACTGTGGGCTATATGGATATAGCGTATGCAATATGGTAGCAATGGAGCCGCCTTTCGGGTTTGTGTTACTGACATCCCAGACAAATTAAATATAACAATCGTTCTAACAAGTAATAATGTAACTCTCAACCCCCAAAATGGATTCCACCACGTTCGCCGTCTAGAGTGTAGGAGCGCTTTTTGTTAAAGGCCCACATCCGACCATTAAGTCACAGTAAATTGATTTAAAGTAGGTCGTCAATCCGAACGTCCAAGCGCCTTCGTCGCCGTCGTAGGCTCAACCGGTCGGGCAGACGCTAAAGGGACTTGGTGGAATGACATTTTACAAGAATGTTCGTGTGTAAACATGTCAATCACGAGCCATTGATAATATGATAACATGATTAACACTCACAAACATGCAAAAACACGAAATACATTAAAAAACAGCTTTTAAGTTTTTTCAAAGGTCAAGGTGCCCAAAAGGGCGTTCAACCTTTGCGCACGTTCGGAACGGGCGACGGGCGTAGTCAAAAAATCATTCGTGTCTGTGCTGCTCTTTGTTTCTATTGACTTTAACATTTTACCATTTTACTTTAACATCTTTCGAGTTTTCCCAACGAAAAGCTCTTGTGGGCAAATCTTCTGTGCCAGAAATTTTGCAATAACTTGAAGTACTCATTTTATAGTCGTTGGCGGTGCTCGGTTTGAATCTCCAGGAGGTAATGGGAAAAATTGGATGGTTCGAGGTTTCGCTTTCCCGTTTCTACGGTTTTACGAGTTCATCGTCTGGCTTTGTGATGGTGCATGTAATAATGAATATGGAGGGATGGAGAGAGAAGGCGCATTGATTCAACATCTACATTAACAAATATTACTGTCTATATGAAGCATATTTTAAATAGCTCATTGGTTTCCGAATTCCCTCAAAAACGAAATTCAAATAGGTGGATTCTCTGCAGTATTCGTGAATGAGTTGCTAATTCTTGAACTGCAATTCGGGGAGGAAATCGGAAAAAGTAGCATCTTATACGATGACTGTGAGGTTGCCAGACAACCAAGTGAGCAGATGTTTCCAATTCGTTGCGTATTAGCTCCATGGAGCGTATTAGCTTCAAAACTCACAGACTGGTCGACTTTCTATTCGTAGCCCAGGCTATGCACATTAATAGCGGATTACCTTTGATTCCGGTCTACATAACGGGGAGAAACAAAGCATTTTCGAATGGTCCATACGTTAACTTCGTGGGCCCGATTCCTTGTTCTCTACACTGATTTCTGTCGTAGCATTCTTTTTGATTATCTTTTTTTGGACTCTTGGTTTCCTCGGTTCACGAATGTGAAGTAGTGGATGGTTATTGAGCTTTACGTGCCGAAAGCACGCCAGGAACTGGCGTGGGCAGACACGCAGTAGCTCCAAAACCACTCTGTTTACTGTAAAGTTGCACAAGAACTCTGGAGCTTTGCTAAAGTCTTTCTAAAAATGTGCTTGACTAAATCATATTTCACTTAATCCCTTTTTCCGTACAGCTAATGATAAGTAGGTAACTCGTTACTGTTAAGATTCTCTAATGGTCTTATATGGCCTCGCTCCTGCCATCACCACATTTCCAGCTAAAAGTTCGTATCATTGAAAGCGGTGGTGTGTTAACAAGCTGCACTATTCTCATTTTCGAGGTTGGAGATACGGTTTTTACAGATTTCAATAAGTCATTATGTTTCTTAGGCAGGTCAATCCGTTCCAGTCCTGTTTTGGAGCATGAAATCAATGAATTGAGCGACATTTTTTAGTTGAGTGTTTTATCCAAATACCAATAGAATGCCTTTGTTATTCTGATCGAAGTGGAATACATGACGTATCTCAATTGCATGAAATCAGCCTCGAAAATCTCTCATTGATTCTCTTCTCTGTAGAATAGAGGCGGTTAGTACAATGGCACAAATTCATCTGAAAAAAACTTCTTCATGCTAAACCGATGCCTCTCATACTGCTCTGGGTCTCACTTATTCATCAGGTATTACTTATCAGTTGGTTATTTATATTACTCATCAATTAATTTGATATTTGGCTGCTTATTTTCATTTGTCGATCCATGGGTAATCGACTGGAATGGAACGATTCTGAAATCGTCACCTTTTTTGCGCACAAACCATTTCATTCTATGAAGGAAATTCCTTAGAACAAACAACATTCTTTCCCGACGAAGTTCCCATGCCATTTCGGATGCTAAATGAGGCGCTTTCTTTGATGTCTGCAAAAAGGCCTTCTCGATGTCGGTTTTTCTAAAAGTTTTTGAAAGTTTTCCTTCTAGTCGACGTTTAGTCGTTTCCATTTATGTTTATTTCATGTTTATTTTGCTAGTGAAGTTCTCATCGTTATTCAGGAGTACTTTACCGTTTATGTTCTACGAGATTTTACATGAAACTTAATTCCTCACAATGACGGCTCCATTTTGACTTTAAAATAGTTTTTTAATATTAAAATAGACAGAAAGGAGAAGTGCCAAAACAAGAATTATGTGGATATGCTTGAACGAAAAACTGGCAGTGTAAATGGGTGGGTTTGTTGAGTTTGACCGAAAGGCTGAAAGGTTGAGAAGGAGCTCTCTGGATCTGCTACCCGCTTTACAATCTTCTCTGCTTTCTGCTTGAGGGATTATCTGTCCTTTCCGTGTTTTTTCTCATGATTGTTGTTTTTAATCTTATTATATCTATACCTTTTTCTGTAGCAAGTGAATCTGAATGCGGCTTGACCCGTCAATGAGCGTAATAATTGCGATGCCTCAGGTGGAAACTATACTAGAAAAAGGGAATGTGATGGCTTTTGAGGTTCCACTGGAAGTGTGGGCAACTTTTTGAAGTGCATCACGCATGCGTAAAGCAAAGACTCGGAATCTCTGAGGCTAAATGGTGGAGAATGATCCATCTGGTACCGACAGTGGCTGTAGCGGTGAACCGTATTCTTCTGCTGAATGTGATACGCTCGCAATGAAAACCTAAAGTCCATCTAATGAGGGCAAGAATTTTTTTCTTCTCAGGGTGCCATTTTCATTTGTTGTTAGTGGGTGGCAGCCTCGAGTCAAGTCGTCCCTTTCATTCCAAAACAAAACATGAGGTGATTTTGCGCTCGGCTAGGACTCCTCTTATGAGGGTAGCACTGATTTATGGTACCATTGGACATAAAGAATCCAAGGGTCAAAATATGTGGTACTCCCACAAATCAAAGGAATCAAGTAGTAAGTCAGATTCATTAAATAAGTCGAAAGTTCGCGAATCATAGACGCGACTGATAAAAATCAAAAAGTTTCACAGCGTCAGTTACGATATCCTTTTTTTCAAAGGATAGCGTACATTTCAAGACTCTTCGGTATCTGCCGGCTCCGTACGATGGTCGTTCATTCTCTTCCTAACTCCACATCTTAACTATCGGAAGTGATGAATGTCAATTTAGTGAAGTCTACTTACTGGTTGATGTATGTCGTGTACCCCCTCAGTCTGTTGAGTGGATATATCATTGCAGTCAAAGAGAGTAGCGAAAATGTCCATGACTAATTCTTTATTCCTTTACTTTGGAGTGGTATAATATCGTTTAGCCTCCCTACTACATCCTGTATCATTCTCTTGTCCGTCCCATCTTTCATTGTTCAACTTCGTTTTTCGACCTTATCTCCACAGGTGCTGGACAAAGCCACTTTACGGAGGTCGCTCGGATGGGTGGGCTGTTTGCCGCTCGGATTTTCGCGCCTTTTTCTCTCCACTGCAACGTTCACTCCTTGACTGCGCTCTACCTTACGTACACCCGGTACGTTGTAATTTGTCCGAATAACTCCTGTTCACAAGGGATATTCAAACAATTTGAACGCTCGGTCCTTGACTCCTCAAGCATTCGGCCACTTACGGCTAACTCGTTGTTTATGCGGTGTATGAGCTTATAATGGTGGACAGACTGGTTTTTTTTCGTCGACGAATAGTCTCTTCGCTTAAGTTCAATCCTACTTCTGGTTTTTCTTGTTGTCAATTCTACTAGAAAGACGAGAAGACATCCTTGACTGACATGCCTATGGTTAGTTACTTAATGCCATACCAACTGGCACTCTAGTTATGTTGCCTTCTCACATGCAATTTGTAACTAGTTCTTTCTAACTGGTGTTGTGAAATGACTTTTGGATTTTAATGGCTTATCTAGCGAGGAGCCAGAGCTTTTTGTAGTTTTGTATTATAATATCAATTCAGAGTTCATTTTTCACGAGCACCCGAAAAAAATGGCGTCAAAAACTTGCTCTTCTAGATAATTGAACTCAATTAAATGGTTAACTACTAGTTCCAAAATGGATTTCGATGATTATCCAAAAAAAACCTTTGAACGAGCGAATGCTTCTGTTGCATAAATATGACCTTTTTTTGGAAGAGCTCGATGGGTTTTATACTGTAGAGATGAGTCTGCTAGCTGCTGGGCTTGTGTATCCTGGTACCATAATCTGTGAGAATCGACTCTTACGCAGTTGCGCGTTTCTATCGTTTTCAGTTTATCTTCATTCAAAACGAGTTAGATTGCATTATTGCAATATCATTAGGGTATTTTCAGTGTTTTTTCACTAAAGGAGTAGGAACTTAGCTAGATTGAGACTGTCCTAACCTATCAATTCAAATCTTCAGAGAAATGTTCGCTATTGAGGGCTTAGACTCATCAAATGGTCGAAAAGAAGAAAACTCTGGAATCTACTACCTTTCAAGCTCTCATGGAAGCCAGTGTAGACGTTTTCTGCGTTCCATTTACTATACGACATGTGGCACGTTTACATCGTGGCATTTACACATGCTGGGGAATGATTGGTTCTGTTGGAAACGCTTGGCAGATGTTTCTCGAAGTATCCCCCCAATCTATTCTTGGTTCAGCTGATGGTGAAACGCAAACATCACCGTCTGGATACCTGCGTGGTTTATCGCAATTTTATTAGCGGATTCGTGGAGAAGTCGCGAGAATTCAATCTTTTTTAGTCACAAAGCCTTTTTTCTTCCTGAGGTACTGCAATTCATGCCGGCGTCCAGAAAGCTTGACTTGTATAATACATTCTCTAACTTCGGCAATCTAGTTGCACCATATAGGATGGTTACGCTAACTCATGCTACTACAACCCTGAATAGAAGTCATGTGCGCAGCGCATCTCAAAGCCAGCATAGCAAGCCATAGGCCACTCCTCAGCAGTAAGCTGTATTGGAAACCCTAACAGCTTCACAGTTTCTGACCTATCTGCTTTACAAAGCACAGATATCCAATTTTCATCAATTATACCAGGGAAAAGGTGTGAAACAAATATGACTTGACCCGCTTACACCGATGAATCTCTACCGGACTTTCTCACGAAAACTTTGTCATAACTGCCCGACGTCTAACATTTCGATTTCGATGAGCCCAGTTTTAAGATAGGATTTGCAGGGTCAAATGCCGCCGTTGAAGGTTAAGAGATCCACTATCCCGGCATTCAGTAACGATTAACCCGTTGCGTTCGCCACTCCCGGATTCATCCAATGCGGTCAAGTCATCTGCATAATCTGCACTTCAACGGATTGCGCTAAGTGCTTATGAAATTACGGTCACTTTCGATATTCTGGCTATTACTGATAGTTGCGGAGTAGTAATTATCAATTTTTCTAATAATTTTATTTTTCTACCACGCTGAATCTGATGGGCTTCCTAGCAATCCAATTCTTCCCTAAAAAAGTTGTCATTCGTTCTACACTTTTGAATCGGTTCTATTTGACACTATTGGAAATTCCTCAAGGTTAAGGTCACCTTAGAGAAGTGCTCATAATCTATCCATGGCTGTCGAGGGATAATCTTGGGTGGCACTACGAAGTTTTTGCGACCTGTATTTCTTGAAGCTTGAGCTTCTTTCCTAATGTTAAGATCAGACGAGGGCGACGGGTTCATCTTGTTCTCCATAGGTCGGGTATTGTTTATTTGAAAGTGCGAAGCATAAGGCTGACAATCGAAACAATACATACACAGATCGGAGGCGGTTGTGTTGGCGGCGACGGATTGCGTTCCACACGACCCGCAAATAGGCCCGGTGGGCCAGTCAGGCTTCCGCCATCGCTCACTTCCCCTCAACGGCGCGTACACATGCGGTATCTCTCCGAGTCTTGACGCTCATCGGCCAGTTCATTACATTTCATAGATCAGGACTGAACTCTCCTCGAGTTACCATTACGTGAGTAGACATCTTTATCGAGAGAATTAAATTTCGAAAGGCCTCGATATCGTGCTTTTCCTGAATTTTTTTTTGTTAGCTGCCCCCTTGTTTTTCGTCCATTTTCTTGTGCCTTGGTGGTTCTCTATTTTCAAATCTCTGCATACGAAAAGTATGCCTAGTATCAAATTTCCTCAACTTCCTTTCTGCACTTGATTTATCCTCCTTCTCCGAGTACATGTTACTTCCAAAGCCTTCTACAATATCTAAAATCGGTTTTTTTTTGACTTTTGATCTCAGTGCAGTGTTAAAAACTCGGACTGACGCCAGTATCAGGTTTTACTCTGAAAGATTTTGTTGAAAGCTTACTTTTATCGATTTCTTTCTATTTTATCCGATTAAAAGTGCTAGCAAAGTTTTTTCTTCATTATGGAAGGATATGAAAGGCAGTGTCAGTGTCTGATTGATTAGCTTTGCCTGCTAGTGCATATAGGGTCAGGTCACAATTTTACTCTTTTATTACGAACTTTTGGAGGAATTTATCTCTCATCAGTGTAAGGGAATGCGCTTCTGCCAATCAGAATGATAAGCGCAGATCAACGTCCTGTTCTATTCAACTAGTCTATGATCCATGCATACTTCTTCTCCCAAGAATTTCTTCGGTACATCCACGCAACCATTCTCACTAACGTCCCAGATCTCTTTTTTTTTTATTATTACAAAATCATCAATGTCCATAAAGACCGTGTGAATTTCTGGAATTTTTTTTCGTTTTACTACTCTCTTTCTTAACGACTTTCGAAGCAGGGCAATCTAGTGGCTCTGGAACAAAAGCCTTGAAGCTGAACAATACGTAGCGAATTTCAATGAGCTTCCCCAAAACTGCGCTCAGATGAGGCAAGTTTTAGAATGTCAGAGAATCTTTTCACTAAAGAGTCCATTGGGAACATCTTGAAACGTCTCGCTCGCTAAGTCCAGCTATGGGTCGACACGGAACTGTCCAGTGTCGGAGCACTTGAAGAGTGTCGGTCGTCCTCATTTCTGCGTCTTCACAACTTGATTTTCATTATTCGCCCCCACATTCACTTAACGCCCATCTTTTTCTAATGGTGGTGCCACTCGAATGAGTTTTCGACCTTTGAAAAATATTTTTCGCTGTTCCATTTTATTGAGTGTGATTTTGAAGACTTCAAACGTGAAAAGATGATGAAGTGGCGTACTTCCCAATTCTGACGTATCCTTTCCTTCTGAATTGTGCCGAGCACTCTGGTTGCTCTGATGATTGTTTAAGGATAGCACAAAATCTCTGTCGATATGTTTTGCTTAGATTTTTTTTCGCTGCTATTTTTAGCCACAATCCACCGTGTGAATGTAATCACAAGAATCCGAGTTGTGGGCAGAAATTTTGGTTTCAAACAGGGTTCCAACCCGCATCTATGCATTCTGGTAGCTACAGTTATCCATTACACTGTGAAAATTGCATGCTCCTCTCTTCACTCCTTTCATTTTTTTCGTGAAAGGTGATGCATAGGGTTTTCGTAGTTTGATAGATAAGGGACAGCTGAAGCGCTGCGTGTTTAACTACAGTTTGATCATCTCTTCTCATTTGGCCCTGCATTTTTTGCAACGATTTTTCTGATTCACCCATCTTTTCATAAGCGAATATTGATTGTAAATCAATTCAAGGTGCTAAATTTGGGTTCAATGAGGCATGAACTTGGTATAATGGACAGAGATAGGGTGTTGTGGGGAATGTCAGCGACGATGTGATATAACTTACATTCCGAGTAAGACGTGCAGGGGAATGTCAGAGAAGCTTGAGCTCCTTTCTTTGCTTCCTGTTGAACGATTATTTAATCACTACCTGCTCTGATGGAATATGCTCTAGATCTTTTACTCTAGTGGAGTTCCCTTTAGGTTTTGGGCACTTTACAATCGGGACTTTCGAAATGAATTGTGCTATAGGAAATATTATGCGCCATGATAATATGATGTAAAGTATGGATTATAGCTCTTATGTTAATTTCATTCACTCATGCTTCATTAATTGATTTGAAGGTACATGCACATTGCTAGTTCAATGATGTAACAGCGAGGCTTCTTTCCGTGTTTATCGCATTAAAGTATCTCTGCTTGAAGACCCCTCTTTCGACCTGATTGGTAGCCTTTTTCTTGTCGTTCTGTCAGCTGGAAAGTGAAAACGTGACTGATGAGCGGAGCCATCACGTCTGGATTTGGCCACTTGTAGCGCAGTTTCTCTTCGAGTACGCCCCGACCATCATAGCACCCATACTGCTTGACCTTGTTCCTTCTAGTCGCTACACTCCGACAATCTAAGATCTTGTCTTCCTCCAAACTTTTTATTGAATGTATAGGTTCAGCGAAGATTTCAAGGCAGCTAGGGCGAGGACCAGTCATTTATTCCTCTTAGGTTATCTTCTATAGTGGGCTCTTGAAATGAGTAACGTTGCTAACTTAATATTTACATGATGATCTCTTTTTTCATACCGTAGTGGCGATGATGCCACTGTACCCTTTACTCCCTTTTCTGTTTCTGTTTCCCTGCTTAGGATCTGCGCGGTACTTTTACGTGAACACTGTGATTCTGCTTCTTCCTCGGAATTTACGACTTTTCCACGACACTTGTTGAAGCAATGAAACCATGTACTCTAATCGGTGTGATGATTTCATATTTCATGAGTTAGATTGAAGATTTTGTCGCTTAGGGTTACGCTATTCGGGTACAAAACTCGAAAGAAGCTTGTTTACTTGGTCGGTTGAAACTACCTATTATTACAAAACTTCGTAACCATGAAAAGACGCCGGAGCTATGTCGTATAGAGGCATTGAATACCCACCTGTTCATGTTCATAGCATAGTTCTTGCGTGGAAGTTGTTTGTCCCATCCCGTCGTCGTGACTCAAATTTTATGTTTTTCCTTTGAATTGACTCGTCTACGTCTATTTCTTAGAATCTTTATAAAAGCCTGAGCTTAAGCTCCGATCTAAATGCACATCATTCTTTTGCTCCTATTGAAGACATTAGTATTTCAAGCTTCAATGAATTCTGTGGGCATACAGTAAAGCAAGCAATTTCACTTCTTTATGTGCTGCAATCTTGTATAATGCCAGCTGTTGGGTTGATCCGGTTTGGCAGGTAATAAATGCAAGAAACACTTGAAAACTTTATGGTTGTATATATACAAGTGCACATTGAACCCATACATTTAATTACTTGCCTGGTCCAGGTATGTTTTATACTCTTTAGATAAGAATGCAACCCAAATATTTCCATAGAGACATGAAGGATTAGCTTTAGCACAGCGAATTCCATATCGCAATTGGTAGTTGCCAGAAATATTTGCTAATGATCTCGTTTCTGAGAATTTTTGTATTTGGCGTGAAGATAAGCATCATTTGAACTTTGTATTAACCTATTTAATAAATGGAACGTGCTAGATAATCGTCGCAGTCATTCCACGTTGCACTTGATTTTATTTAGCCCAGATCATAGTTTTAGAGAGGTCGTGCATCTGAAAGTGGGTTAGTGCCGTTTTTCCTTTGAGTTACAATTAATCTTATTACCATTCCTACGTTAGGAAGAATAAGTAGTAATTAAGCACTCAACTGAACCAATTCCGTGTTGTGTTCGCAGTTACATTTCAAATTTGTATCTCTATTGCAGTCGAAAACAGTTATTTAGTTGAATTTTACTGATTTCGTTCGCTGGCACTGAAAATAGATGATTTCATTAAAATTAATGATTTCATTAAAATGCTCTGTAACAATATGGTAGTTTTTAAGTTCTCGCTCGTTGTACCTCGACATGATAGCTCACGATGGTAATATTCCTGTCTTGCGAGGTTTTCAGATGGGCCTTCTTCTGAGGCCCATTGTTTCAGTGCCCTCTAAATTTGCTGGATCCATTCTGAATGCTTTTGAACTTCATTCCTGCCATCTATCTCCTCGAATATGGGTGGATTAAAAGCCAGTTTGGTGAAAATGTAGTTGGGGGAGGAAGAGCCCTGCTCTTTTTCAACACTGAGCACTATAGCGTAGAGGAGGAGGGATAGCCGACTTCGCGAGCCCATAATGGTGCTCAGGAACCTTTTTGGGAAAAAATAATTTTTTTAACCTAAGCCTTAGGAAGGGAGGAGCACCGAGTTTGTGCGTCAACTCAGTTTTAACATCCCTTTAGCTTTTTGCCCGAGGTGTTCATCTCACCCGACTCTCGATCTGTTTCACTCTCAAGCTCTACGTGAAAATGATATTTTTTGGACTCAGAACCGTCTCTAAGAACAAGTAAAGTTGGCTACTCCACCTTCACTGCGCTGTTAAGCTGAGTGCGAAAAGTAGCTGTGCGTCCTTTCCAACCACATTTTCACCGCCGGTTCTCTCATGTGGGCCCCTGTTACTTACTGTTCCTATTTTCAGATTTTTAATGTCACATTAATGCTTACTTGGAACATACAATAACTTATCGGGGTCAGTTCATCGTCGTGTTAATGTGATGGTCCGTAATCGAGCTTGGAGCGAATACCATACCCCTATGGTAACCCTATGGGCTGAGGAGTTCGGTATGCTCGAACGGGAGCCACCAGCTTCCTTCAAGTTTTGCTTGTCCCGTTTAAGTGGGCCGCCGTCGAAGGGTGAAGGACTTGATTGGTTTCGGGGGCCCAGCAAAACAAGTAACGGGTACAATACTGTGCCCAGCCGCTGCCTTCCTCTACGAGGATAAGGATACGTCTAGTGACGGAGTGTAATAAACTTCTCAGAAAACCTGTCCATCCATCAAGTCCTGATCTGGTTCTTGTATGATTCAGGCACTATGTGGAAGGAATTCATAGAGGTTTACTAGTTGTACACGTCAGTCTTGCCATGCCTCAGCATAGGGCACTATTCCCGAAACCACCGCCAAAGTATCAGCTAGGAGGATGATAAAAAGTATATGAATACCTCTCTTCTCTTTACTTCAATTTTATTTTATCTTTTTCCTCGTTTCTGAGGAGGGGTTTTTGATTAGATCATGCTGCTTCCAGTAGCGCCGAAAATGTGCTTAATAGACGTATCAGCGTGTCCTTATCAGCTAACATCTGACACTGCGACATTCCACTTGCCCTTTTTGTGGCTGCAACTGCTTAATGGATAGCGAAAAAAGTTCGAAATTGCAATGGCGATAAGGTGTCTGACATCGAAACCGGTATTCTGCTACATAGGCTTTTTCATCTTAAACATCTGCTTCCACTCATTTCTAGCAAATTTTGTAGTCGAGAATAAGACTTTTCTCGTGTTGTTGTAATATTTCTCATGTTGTAATATTTCTAGTTTTCGAGCTTCGGTAATTCTTCCAAGCAAATCACCTCTCTTTCAGATTTCTTAGAATAAATAATATTGTCTTGCGTTTTAGATAAGTTTTTCGAAGGGAAAAATGTAAGAGAAGCTGATATCGAAAGAGCGGATGATTGGTAAAATATTTGTCGCTGTTGGTAAACATATCAAAAAAATCAATTGGTATTGACTCATAGACATCATCTTCTTGTAACAGAGAGGAATGGGGTCTGAGGTCTTGTAAGGTCTGACGGTTCCGACGGAATGGTTGTGGGATTCGACCCCGCAGATAGCTCTGTACCACCCCGCCCTCCCCGACACTGCTATACTAACCGTGACAGCTGATGGGCTCAGTGGTTTTAAATGCTTGACTTGCTCATCCTCAGAAATCGACGAAAAGTTTTCTGAGAAGAGCTCTCCTCTATTTACACTTTTATTGTTGATCATTCTATCTGTGGATGTCAGAACCGCTACTCATCTCCCGCATTTTCCACTACAGATAGCGACCTCCGAGTGAGTACGGTTTTTCTCGAGATATTTGTACCGAAGTGCACAAGTACGTAAATATTGCTCTTTGGGATTTATCGATTTCTCATTGGAAGTTCCCTGCTCACAAGTGTAAACTGTTCGATGCTTAGCTCTCCCTTTCTCTCTATCGTCGCTTCTTCTGCTTTTACAACATGATTAATAGAATAATTAAACAGTGTGTTGGGCATGTATTTTCTTTGAAACGCTCGACTTTGCTTCATCATGTTCCGCATTCCTACCTATCTTGATGATCTGTTTGGTCGTTGTTGGTACTCAACAACTGCCTTAGCCCTTGCCACTGGTAGGTACCACGAACGGGGTTGTCGGTTTCTTTCCGGACTGATGGTGAGCTGGGTATTTGATGGGATAAACATGGATTTGTGTCACGATACTTCAAAGGAAAAGGAGAAGACGGGAAATAGCTGGTATCATCGTTACTGTACTTGGCAGCGCATATTTCCGCTTCGAATCTAGATCTGTGTCTACTATACATTAACTCGTAGGGTCGAATCTCGCCCATGAATCGAACTTTGCCTACTTTACTGTCTTTTATGGTGCTGAAGTTGTCCGGCAAATGGAGAATGCTGTTTTGGACCTAGCCTTACTAGGAACTCGGACGCTTTTGAGTCTTAAGTGCAAATCGAGTATGTCACGTACTGCGAAGGAATTATAGGAATGTTCCTCGGTTATGATTCGAGTGCTTTTTTTGCATCAGTTTAAGTTTCAATATTTTGATTGTACTGCTCTTCATTATCAGTAATTACGACTCTACAAAGTGATTACGGCTCTACAAAGTGATACTGAATCTAGTTTGATTGTAGCCTAAACAGAGTGTTCGGTTCATCTATCGGACGGTTTTCGATAATGCTACTACTTACTGTTCGGGGAGTTTGACTGGATAAGCTGAAGGGAGTGTGAATTACTATAAGGCCGATTAGAGACATGATTTGTAAATTTAGCCAAATCTCTCGAAAAGGGTACCCCTCGAAAAGCCTTGTGGTCGACACCTTTCATATCTCCACGAGAGTAACCCACAATACGTTACCGTCCGTTTTCCCACACTTTTTTTTGTTCTCATGTGCATTTAGTTTAAGCGCTAATCGTGACCAACCTTTCGATATCGTTTAGTGGGAATGATTGAATTTATATGATGGCCACCTCAGTTTGCAACATCCTGGTCGTTGTGGACCTATTATTCTTGAATGGGCCATTTTATGCGGAAACAGGTCGCTCTGAGTCATCATGGCCCCCCGACAAAACCTCTTCTCGACAACCAGGTCCGAATAATCCACAATACCGGTTTGTTATTTCGCCGACGTATCAGATCTTTCCGCTAGCCATGTGGCAGTTTTCTGGAATTTAAATGCTACAGAAATTCAATATCTTCCATGCTCCCCCATGTGAGCACTAGTTCTTACTTCCCTCTTTATTTCCTTTCACTTGGTCACCCCTAGTACGGGAGCTAAGTGCTCTTTCCAAATAATCGAACCACCTTCTTGAAATGTTCGTGCTAACTCCATAATACCAGAAGCTCTGTGGACATGGCAACGAGCTATAACTTGGATGAATAACTTTTGTGCCTTCTCCTGATTACCCAGCTAAAGAGACATGTGACATCGATTCCGGTTTTTCTAGATGATTCACCATTGATGAGGCCTCTATTAAATTGTTTTTAGTAGGGTTATCACTGAATATCCGATCCCGGGTGCAGTCATCGAGCGCTCATCGTTGATCCGCTTAACTGTGTCGCCATCCCTTTTACGCCCGATTGACATGAAAGTGTTTTTGAGATATGGGCATACCATGGGTATTGTCTTTTCTCTTTTATTTTTTTTGTTCTTTGTTCTTATCACTGCCTTCTCAAATTTGTGGTGTCCCTATTAAATTTTCCGTGATCTATTTTATTAGTTAAGTGCTGCAGCGAGATGTAGCATATTTTCAGACCATCGCTGGGGATAGAAGCTTTCAGCAAATTGTTTTCTTAGCGTATAAAATTAGAAAACAGTGACGCGCGATATCGTTGCCTCAAATAGCGCTTTACGCTTCGGCGCTTGGCGAAACCGTGTCACTACTTCTGATTTAATGCTCAAAAACACAGTTTGATGGGGGCTTCTTTTTTAGTTTAAATTCAATTATGCTGAGTCACGCATAGTCATATTACTCAAATTGCTACCCTTTTCGCTTTCTTTAAGGTAAATGTAAAGCCAGTGTAATGCTCATACTGCGTGCTGGATCTCGCTCCCAAAGAGCCAGCTACAAATGTGTCGACCTCAAGTAAAAAAAAAACATGCAAGTTAGCCGTTGTGAAGTCTCTGGCACATGGCAACAGGCATTGTTACTGGTCCGTCTTTTCCAAGGTGTCCGACTCGCGGTAGTATTAGTGCCTATTGCCAGCCCCACAGGTCTACCGGTTCTTTTATCCCCAGGATGAGGGACAGTTCCAAACTTGAAAGTCTCACATCGAGGTGTTTTGATTGGGAACCAATGTGTTCCATTTCAGTCCATAATGCAAATGTGTTCACGTTCACTAATGCGCAAAATATTCGTGCTTCGGACATCGAATGGCCATGCATTCATTCGTTTCGTGCACCATGCTTATTCATTGCCCCACTAGGACCTCCCTGCACCTTTCTTCACCCTTCGCTAATATTGACTACCTTGCACAAGTTGTATTTGTACATTGAATACACCTGTTCGAATGTCTCTATCATCAATGGAAATGAAGTGTGTGGTGCATCCCAATTAAATTGATTCATGACAACGACATTGGTATGTCGACTTCATATTTTTACGGTCTTTTGGTTTGAAATGCATTCACAGTTTTTATTTTCTACCGTTTTTCAGTGTACTACTCTTTGTGACCACGCTCTCGAATGGTCATGAATGTAACCTAGGGGATCGGTCTCTTTGGTAAAGTTAAAGTAAGACATCCAAGTGCTCAGACAATCTGGGAGAAGTTTGGGAGCAAAAGTCCTCCTCACGAAAGTTGAACCTTACAAGACCGATTCTGTAGTTGATCCCATACATCAAAACTTCCCCAATATGTTCTCCATGATTCCAAATCAGAATGGGATTTTTAGCGCGTTTGATAGAAAGCAGTTGAGACTGTTTTCCATTACTTTCATCGGTCATAAACAGCCATAGATGTAACAGCTGGATAAACAACAAAGATCTGTAGAAATCGATACCTGTAGGTGTTTCAGGAGTATCATATTATCTGCAATCCGCCTCCTCGTTGTGTTTTTTCACCTGAGTCCGCATTACACTGATCCGCTGTCGTTTCCTCACACGCCTCCAGCATTCAGCTCATTCTGCACTAACTAAGACCGTTTACCAACACACTGTTTTGGCTGGATTTTTCTATTTTTCGTGTTTTTTTTTCTCTGTTCTAATAATTCCTTCTAATCGCTGGTCATTCGCGACTTACCTAAGATTACCTATAGAAATTGTGGGTTGTTTTTGTTCCCTGTGATGCATATATTATTCAGTCGAAAGTCATTCCTAGCCCTCTCCAATTATGTGCAGGGAAGTCCCCATTATGTTGATGGCAGTCGAATTTGTGGCGCATTCGAAGAGAATTTTTGCAGGAAAACTTCTCTCCTCACGTCTTTGGGCTTTCTTTGATAACCTACCTCTGCATCCTAGATCCTAGAGTGTTCTTTTCCTTTGTATCAAGTAATATTATCTGGTGACGAATGATCGATGCATGCCTACATGCATGCTTTCCTGCCTTACACTATTCTTCACGTCAGTCGGTCTATCAGCATGCCATGTCAACATTCTGCAGGTGTTATATGAATAATGTTGTTGTCTTGTTGATTTATCTGATCGAAATAGTTTTTCATGGCATAGCAAGCGTTGTGTAATGGGTTTAGCAGTGGTGTCTAGGAGGTTTGATTGATGGCTAACTGGTATGAAAATGATTAAAAACGAGCTCTCTTTACAACTTTCTGCTTAGAGCTCGATAAATCAGTCCACTTCGCATGATAACCTCCCCCTCTCATTTAAAACTTAAATTTATTTCACCTTCAGCGTTTCGGAAAATTCTTGAGGTGCCTACACATCTTCCCGCAAAACTTTAACAAATGGCTGTTTTTGTGTTGTACTGGCATAGCATTTAATTCCCATCTGGAATTGTTAAAGTATCAGCATGCGGACTGGATCTGTACAGGCTTTGCATAGTTAGATAATTGTCTGTGGTTTTGTTTTGTTCCCCAACTGGAATAACTCTAAAGCGAAACGTTTATGGAAATCCAAAGTCGGAAGAGGTCGTCTCTTCGAGCAAAGCGAGAAGACACTCAAAATCCGCCATGATAAGGCCATGGCAGAAAATAGGGTAGTGTTCAAAGTGAAAACATAATAGCGGGAGTAGAAGAGGTGAGCTCAAGAGGCGTCAGCTGAAAGTGGTGATGTGAGGTTTGTGTTAGGGTAAATCGCATAAGAATTATCATGCATTTCACAGAGGGGCAACAGTTGAAGGACGAGTGAAAAGCGTGGAGGAATTCGAGTTGCTCAGAGACTGTGGAAAGGATAGTCCCAGCGTATCAACTTCCAGCACATCTTGGAGCCGTGAGAAACGTTCTGAAGGAAACCAGAGAATACAGAAGGGAGAGAAGCTGACAGAATTCTTAGAAACACTGCTTCCAATACAATGGCGTGCATACACCCTGCCCTATCTTATCTGTAATGAATTCATTGAATTAATTATTCGTCACAGGAATATTGATTCCAAAATTTAACTTCAGTATTCAGCGATAACTTGCAAACGTCCCACTCCTCTGGTTTAAATCGCACTGCTTTGGCTAGCCCATGTATGTCCATAAACAGTTCTCACTGAAATTACCGTGGCAGTGTCCTTGTACGTTAATGGTCCAGTCAAATTATGTACTTCATTACCATGTCTGTGTCTCTCGATTAACTGCGGTCCAACTCTGACTACCGCGTTCTTTCACGCTTTTGTTTGATTACGTTGTTGTCGAGTGGCTCTTCTTGTCGTGGAGCAGCGCCGTTTCCAGGGAGGCCTCCACGGGTTTTTCGACCTGTTCATTATCCTATCGATCAGGAACACCGCAATATCCTATTCTGTTCTGTTATTCCGTATCATATCATATCAAATCATATCATATTTTACCACATCTTACCATATAATATTTCTCGCAGGAAAACTTGTCAACCAGTAAGGATTTCGAGCGCTGAATTTATATCCAGGTCCATCAATATTGTGAACCATTGCGGTGGGGAAACCACGAAAACCAGATGGTTACGAAACCATAGCTATTATCGACTGAAGAAAACTGATCTTATAGGGGATCACGTGCGGGCGATCTTTCTCGACTGTTTGCCCTACTCCTTTGACACATCTGATTCACCCCCATTCCCTATCAAGATTTTGACGAACGTGTTTGATTTTTCTAGAATTCCTGGATGACTCGATGGGTTCACCTGCAACAGCTCCGGAATTCGTCACGGTTTTGTCACGATGTAGCACCTTAAGTTACCCAAAAGATCTATGTGAGAACTGAATGTCCCTTGGTTCAGTGGGTTGTCACGTTGGAGCGTTTATCCGTTTGCTTGTTAGGGCCACAAGGTCCCTTGGCTGTCAGGGATGCGTAAATCTTCCCTAAGCCCTGTCCTAGCTGTGCATCTGAACAGATGGCCTGAATATCTGATCACACTCGTCGGGTAGATATCATCTTGTGGACCCGTTGGAATTCCAATATGAATTCAATCTTGCCTATTCAAAGTAGATCTCACATTACTCTCGTACTGCCAACAACTTGTGGAATTAATCGTTCATTTTCATAATCCTGATTAACTGCTAACTTTTCGTTGTTCCTAGTTTTGAAAAATGAAATAATTTTCTTCTGCAGGTGAATATTAGCAAAATATCGTAGTTATCTCTTTGGTCACTACAACGTAGTCGAAAGTACAGGCAGATGGAGTGTTAGTAAGATATCATAATAGTACAAGTGGCTGGTAGTATGATTTCAAAAAGAGTTGAAGCGGCTCACCCGCTAGGCGATGTCCCTGCGGTGATCATCCTAGAGCTTGTTCTGTTTTTAGGGGACTAAAGTGCAACAATTGAAAAGCTTGCCCATGCCCTGATACGTCTTCTACCCTTCTGTGAAGGACCAAAGATGAGTAACAGAATAGTTAGTTTTTTTTTCTATCTGCCCACAGGTTTCAGGGTTCCCTTCCGGTCTCTGCCACCGCCATCCACTCCCACCCCCCTCCCCCTCCATCTTTTGTTGCCCCACGGGATTTAAAACGTGAATAACGTTAAATATTTATTTAATTCATCTCTGTTTTCATCTGTGAACTCTTATTGTCCTATCCTTTTGCCACCACATGTCGATTTTTTCTATCTGTATTCAATGGCCTCATCTTCGTCTTTGATTAATTTGTTGCCAAAAAGAACAATGCACGTTCATTGTCCGATGCATTTTGTTGTAGGTGCCTGGGCGATGGTGGACTACTACGCTGCTCAACCGGCGTTCCACCAACATCAGACGTCCGGATACGATTACACGCAGCAAGAGGAAGAATGGGATCGTGAAGGCTTGCTTGATCCGGCTTGGGAAAAACAGCAGAAAAAGGTATGGTTTTGCGACCTCTAAAGTATCGCGTTCACATATTCCAAACTAAGGCGTTCGGGGGATAAAGTTTTTTACTGGGAACTCAAAGGGAGAGGAGGGGGGGGGGGGGGGGGGGGGGGGCAGTGAAACGCGATCTTAGCAAAGCTTTTCGGTCCTCCCTTTTTTCTAATGTTTGCTGACCAGTTGTTCTTTTTCCATCGGGTAGATTACGTAGTTCTGCGTGGGTTCCAAAGACGCCTGAAGAAATCATCTCACTGGGGTGAAGAGGACGAATGAAAGTGAAGCTGGAGTGTGACTTGATAAGATTCCCCCTGAGCAAACGTGCTTTTTTTGCTGCTCTGAATAAATTTTTGCCCTTCCTATGAAGTGTAGTTGTAACCTGAAGAAGTGACCCCCTACGGAAGAACTTGGGAAGCCATAGTATTGTGAAATGATATTTTTTTGTAGCGATTTCCCGTTTGTTATGACTCTCCTGCTGGCCGTATTTTGATTGTTCGTCGTTCCAGACATTCACTGCTTGGTGTAATTCGCATCTAAGAAAAGCCGGCACAAGTATCGAACTCATCGAAGAGGATTTTAGGAATGGTCAGTCTCGTTCTTAGTCCCTAGTGAAGGTTATTTTAGCAAACGATTTCACAGTTTCAATACGGCTCAGTTATTTTGTTCGTTACAGAGAAATACAAAATATAGGTCAGTCCTGGCTGTTTGGGGGCACACTGTATTTGGAGTGATTGGAATGCGGGATTGAATGCCCTCAAAAGGTCATTGTTGAGTTAATCGCTCACTGTAACAAGTTTGACGCCTACGCAGTAACAGTCATTTGAAGTGAAAGGCTGCGTGATGCACTTTGTCGTAGAAACATAACTTTCTGGCCATGGGTTACACCATTGCAGTTTTGTGGGCCATATGGCAAAGTACATATTCAATGTTATCCCATGGTATGCACCAACTATTAAATAGAAGAATTTCTAGACGGTTTTTTATACCCCCCGTCATAATCGTAAAGTGATTGGTGGTAGCCCTCGAGCTCATGGCCACAGTAATCCGAATGGCAGTCAGGATCAAAGGGCAGTTTATGAGTGTGCAAAATATGCATAACTGGGACATGGAAAATGTTAGGAAAAAGGGGAAGGATGTGGAGGAGAGGTGAAGTATAAATGATGGGATACGGAAAACCTCTCGATCATTTTTCTAAATCCCTACTGAGAAGGTTAAAATGGGAAGATTTGACCAGTGGAATGAAAAACAAAAATCCTTCTTATTTATCATAAACATAAGGATGTGTAATATTACAACAGTATCTTAAGGAGTTCTTTCGCGACAAACCGTTAATCCGATAATGGAGGAGCCTTACGAGCGCCTTTTTAGGAAAATAATGCAGGTGTACGGTAACGTTCATACTTTTTGAAGGTACTCTGTAAAGTTCCAACTGGAAAGATGTTTCTGTATACTGGAACCCATCGTTAGATTGCTCTCCTATGGTTATCGTGGAACGATCAGTAGCAGAATTTCTTCAGAAAACTTCCAGAAAATTCCATTCAAGGCGCCATTCATGAAGAAGATATCTCTAGTATTGAACAAGTATTTTTCAAGGTCTGAAACTTATGCTCTTGCTGGAAGTGATCTCTGGTGAACCGCTTCCTCGCCCTGATCGCGGAAAGATGCGCTTTCACAAGATTGCAAACGTGAATAAGGCATTGGAGTACATCGAAAGCAAGGGTGTCAAGCTGGTGTCTATTGGAGCAGAAGGTTTGTGCCTTTTTTTGGTTCAGGGAAACGAATGAGACTTATCTTTCTGTCAGCGTCCCTGACGTGTTATCAAGATCGAGTCGGCATGAAATACATATTTTTCATTCTCTTTATAATTCTTTGAAAGCAATAGAGTCGGCATGAAATACATATTTTTCATTCTCTTTATAATTCTTTGAAAGCAATAGAAAGGCTCACCTTTGGCCAGCTTATCTAGTTTCATTGAACACCTACCATCAGAGCCTGTCAAAGGAGAGGCGCCCATTAGTGGGAAAGCGTAGCGATCCAAGGGAACTCTTTCAAATACTACACGTTTGTTGTCTTCGAATGAAAAAAAAAGTTGCGCCCTAAACGTTCACATCACAGGCGTAAAGGGTCATCGACCATGGCTCTATGTGGGATGGGCTCTGCTCTCGACTTTTTTTAGGATATGAAAAACGTTTGGCAGTCTATCTGGTTTGGTCAGTGACTTAGGATAGCTAGTCCTTTCTTAGTTAATATTTTGATCTCATTTGAAAACCGTTACACTTCGTGGTCTTACTGCCAATTACGCTATCTCTGTGGTAGGCATTTAAAGCCTCTATATTGCAGAAATCGTTGACGGCAACGTGAAGATGACGTTGGGTCTGATTTGGACGATCATTCTTCGCTTTGCCATTCAGGACATTAACGTAGAAGGTTGTCAAATCTTCACATTGGATCCTCCCTTACGTCGATTTATCGTTTCACCCTTGGGAAGTACTGTTTCTTTTCAGAACTCTCTGCTCGTGACGGTCTGCTTCTGTGGTGTCAACGTAAGACGGCACCGTATAACAATGTGAACGTTCAGAATTTCCATACTTCTTGGAAAGACGGTCTTGCTTTCTGTGCTCTTATCCACAGGCACAGGTGAGCAATTAATATTTTGCTTTTTTTTCTATCAGTTACCCAAGTCCCCTTCAAAGAGCGTAGCAATAACAATTGAAACCAGGACCTGAAGGTAACAGTTTATTCAGAAAATCGGGACATAAGTGAAGATTTCATTTCCCCACTTCGGTGCCGTGGTGGAATCTCTTACCATCTCACAGGAAGTCTGTATGCTGTTGCTCTATCTCCCAGTCTCCCTATGCCTTTGCATTACACCTTGCGTCCCTACCGCTTCTTAATTCAATTCAGGTTGCATTTGTGTAGAAATAAGCAATGTCGTGTTTCAGACCGGAACTGATTGATTATTACCAACTTCACAAGGGCGATCCAATTTACAATCTCAATCTGGCTTTCGATGTAGCCGAGAAACATCTTGACATTCCACGAATGTTGGATGCAGAAGGTACGAGTATTGAGTTGTTTTCAGCAGTTGTAGTGGTCGTTATAGATAGCCGAGAAGCTCCGGCTCTCGCTGAGGGTAAAGAACTCTGAAACCGTAGCAGATCGGTTTTTGTTGGAAGTCATCCCCTTTTGAACATGATGCTTTTTCCACTTTCTCTCTTTTCCCGAAGGCAACTTCTTATTTTTCTGCTATCCTTTTAGTATTATTATATAGTGCGAGTAACATGCACCATAGGTATTTACCTAGCTAGAAATCACGACTTCACGGTTGGTAGCCCTTTTTCTCCTATCTAACAAAAATATATAATAATAGAAATGTAACATTTCCCTAGACCTTACTCATGAGCATAGCCGAAGTTATTAGAACCAACGGACAAGTATTTTTTATATTATTTAATTGGTAGTACTGAAAACACTTACTTAACAGACGCCGCCCGCAATCCGGACGAGAAGTCGATCATGACCTACGTGTCATGCTTTTACCATGCATTCCGTAATGCACCGGAAGTTCGTACACTACCGCCACCAATGCGAGCACAACCAGTGCCGGAGCGCGATTGGCGTAAAGAAGTAAGCAGCGCTTGGTGGCCAATGCAGTGGAGTGAGCTGATTGCTGAGAAAATGGCCTACCTATGTTTAATTGGGTGATTACTAATCTGAAACGAGTGATACACTAACAGGTCCAAAGTTCCTGCGACTTGTCCGTTTTTGTTTCAAGGAAATCAGTTTTTGTTTCCTCTGCAGCTGCGATACAGCCTCACTGGACTCACACCGATGTCTGTCTTGTTTGAGGTGATTCTTTCAGACATGGTGAACTCACACCCCGACGAGAAAGCCGTCATGACGTATGTGTCCTGCTACTATCACTATTTCAGCGGAATGCGTAAGGTCTGTGCCGGCGAAGGATGTTTTTGTTTATTCTTAGTTTATTGTGCCAAGCGTTCTTAACTCGAGCCTCCTAATGGAGAAAACGATTTTCGTGCTAGTGATGTCGCTGTGGTGTGAAATGGCTGATTAGCAGCTTCAAACTAAGATTATTCTCTGGAGTTATTGAACGCAGGATCCTTGTATGCTGATCATATTTAACTTTTAAATAAGCAAAAGTCGCTGAATCTGACTTAATTTCGGCTTAGGGCGCACTCAGATAGGGTAGATTGGTTTCTTTTTGGAATGCGCCACGTCCTCTGCTTATTTAGGGCATTCCGCTCGAAATCTCCGTCTTTTATAAAAATGCAGGGAGTATCAGTTGATTGAAAGTTCCTAAACATTGTTTGATTGAGCTAGTTTTGGAAGTAAAGAGCATTTGAAGGATCCTATGTTCAGTGATTAGGAAGTTTCGAAAAGCCCGAGTTAGTCTCACCAACCTCACCAATTTAGGCGGAAACAGCAGCGAATAGGATCTGTCGAGTGTTGAAAGTCAACCAGGAGAATGAGAAAATGATGCAGGAGTACGAACACCTCGCCAGCGATGTCAGTAGTTATTCTATTTTCAAATTATTTTTTCACTTTATTCGATACTACTGTTTATTTTGGCTGATTACTTTTTTATAATGCTTGTTGATTTAGTTACTAGCTTGGATTAACCACTGGATGCCATGGTTGGCAAATCGAACTACTGACGATAATTTGTCAAAAGCACAAAAGAAGCTCGACGATTTTCGTAACTATAGAAGGTGAACACTATTGCAGCCAGCCAGTAGTAGTGAGCATTTATACTTTTCTGATGGCGATACTTTGTAGACATGAGAAGCCTCCTCGAATCGAAGACAAAGGACGTCTAGAAACCTTGTTTAATACACTTCAAACTCGTCTACGGCTGTCAAATAGACCAGCATTCCTTCCGAGAGATGGACATCTCGTCAAGGTACATTCCAGCACGAATCATAGATTTCCAAACCTAAATTTGTAATATTTAGGACATTAACAATGCATGGAAAAATCTCGAAGATTCGGAGAAAGGCTTCGAAGAGTGGCTTCTGAGCGAGATTATGCGGTATGCTTTCGGAGTATGGAAAGAAATGAATCAAAATAATAAAATGAATGTTAAAGTTTGATTGCATTTTGCTGGTAGTGTACGCCATTCATCGAAGCAAACCAGAAAACGCCTGGCCAGCTAGAATTCAATTGAAAATTCATAACAAGCTTCGTCATGTAGACCTTTCACTACGAGGGGGAGGGGAGCTTGATCTTCCGACGTTGCTGTGAAATAGTGCTACCATCCTGTGAACTACTACCTCCTCTTGAAAGTGATGGTTCCTCCGGGAAGGTGCTGAATACAGTTGCTGCTGAAAGCTATCCCAGTTTTTGCTTTGCAGCCATTTTTAGTGATGCATAAAAGGAATTCAGTGCTCACTACCGTACTCTTCACCGTACCCTATCTTTTCTTCTCAAATTTCTTCATTCTGAACAAAGCCGCAGAAACATATAAGTTTCTTTTTTCTTAGTATAAACTTATTTGTTTGTTAGCTTGGAACGACTTGAGCATCTGGCGGAGAAATTCCGTCGTAAATGTGCTTTACACGAAGAATGGTCACATGGCAAAGAAGAAGCACTTCGTAGTCAAGACTGGAAGAGCTGTGGTCTGTATAAGATTAAGGTCTGTAATCAGGCGTTTTTTATACTCATGCTAAATTACTTATTCGAAAAGAAGCATTCTTCAGGCTCTCCGTAAACGTCACGAAGCATTCGAAAGTGATCTTGGAGCGCATCAGGATCGTGTTGAACAGATTGCCCTTATTGCCAGGGAACTGAACAATCTTCGCTATCCAGACATTGGACCGATCAACGCGCGATGCCAGGTGCGGTTTCAAGTTTCAGAGTTTTTACAGCGACAGCTTTTTACGAGCATGATCCTCTAGTACTTTCTGAATAGATTTCCTGCGGGAGAACAGGATAATTTTACTTGAATTTTTAATTTTTTCATTTCAGTACTTCAAAATAAAATTACCTTTAACTAGGGATTCTACCATAACATCATGCTTATCATCAATACCATGTTCAAATCGTAACTTACTGAAGGACTCTATTCAAGTTGTAAGAGAATTGTAGGGGAGAAATTCGCACCTGAGCTATCCATAATATACAGAGCCTATTGATATATTGAAACTATTTTTATACTTTGCTCATTGTGTATGCTAGAGAAGAATATTGATCGCACGCGCGCAATAATGACTTCAAAATACCCGCCCTGGTATTGCCAGGCAGGAAAAGGATCAGTTTGCCTTATTACAAGGCCGAGTAAGTTGGTTTGGTTTGCTTATCAGTGCTTGATTGCCTTTTGCTGGGGACAGGGAATGACTTTATTCAGCTGAAATATAGCTGCTTCAGAATATTTGCTCGCAATGGGATCGCCTGGGTATGTTGGCATCTCAAAGAAGAACGGCTCTGGAAGAAGCCGAACGAGTGGCTGAACGTCTTGATGCGCTCTATCTTGACTTCGCTAAAAGGTCAGATTTCTCCTATCTTTGCATTACCTAGGTAAAAGATCACCTGGGTCCAAGTTTTTTCATTTCTTCTACGGCAATGTGTTGGGTAGCTTCAAAGGCGATCAGGGTACACCACCTTCAATTTTCGCTGTCTCTAGGATGCTAGCCTCCTATATCATTTCTATGGGCAATCCACAATAAGCGATTTTCTTCAGAGCTGCTCCTTTCAACAACTGGCTGGATGGTGCTCGTGAAGATTTGGCTGATCTAGTGATTGTTCATGAAATGAGAGAAATCCAAGAACTCTGCTCCGCCCACGATCAATTCAAGTCGACCCTAGGAGACGCTGATAAAGAGTTCGCCAGCATATCTGCCATCGAGAAGGTGAGATATAACATGGGATTTAAGATAACTGGCTGGGTGACCTCCACATGACCCCTTACCACCAATTCCTTCCCAATTTAGGAAATTGAGCGTCTTGTGGAAGCTCATGACCTCGATCGTGAACTACTCCGCAATCCGTACACTGACCTGGCAGCAGCCGATATTCGCCGTAAATGGGGTGAAGTGCAGCAGGCAGTACCTAGAAGAGATGGGCAACTACAGAGCGAGTTGCGTAGACAGCAAAGTGAGTTTTTCTAAAGAAAGGTAGCAGTTGAAAGGTATCAAAACTGAGTTTTTCAGACAACGAGCGCCTCCGTACTGTATTCGCCGACAAGGCAAATCAGGTTGGACCATGGCTTGAGAGGGAGCTGGAGCGGGTAAGATTTTCCTCGCAGAATCACCTTTTTGCTGATTTCCTGAGTTGAATAGTATTGACAGCATGAAAGGGGCCGATATATTAACTGAAAGTTGTGAACAGTCATTAGTGGCTCAGCCAGCTACATTCAGAATACGCCATCGTTGTCGTGTTGAAGTTCTCATTCTAATTTCGGCCTCCCAATGGTTTCATTCCATCCTACTCTCGCATAGTGCAACGAAACGGTGCTAGAAGACAGAATGAAATAACTTCATAAAAAATTAGTTCCATAAACCATATTAAAGCTGATAAGTTCACCCAAGACTACCTCCAATCGGATTCGTAAAGTTCCGTTAGATTTCCTGAAGAGAAGGCCTGCTCAACCATACTCCTTCTCCTGGACCCAATTCTTGCAATCTCGAGTAGGTTGAGTTTTTTTTTTGAGAGCAGTCCTTCACTAGTGAAAGATGCATGACACGGAATGTAGTCTTCCTGATCGAATGGAGTTTATCGACACAGAGCATGCCTTAACCTTTGATCAAGAAATTTCCTTCTACTTATCGCGATGTTTCCCTGGACAGCTGTAGTATCCTACGAATCACATTGTTGAGCTCTGCGATTTGTGGGAAGATGGTTGCGTAATAGACCGTCTCGTACTTCAAGTTGAGTACACGCGTGACCACTCGTTCGGGTTCAAAGGTTGCAGAGGGATTTTACCACACCCACTATCTCCGGTACATAAATCCTACCGCTCTACAGCATATTGTTTGTCGAGTCTTCAAGGGATAGGCGTCAGGGATGTGCACAAAAGAGTATACAAAACACAGTACATACAGCTAGCAAATGTCCTAGGAGAGAATTAAGAGGAAGTCTTCGAAAAACCTCTTTCCAGTATGCAGTAGTAACCGTTCTTAAGTTAATGTTTACAAAACTTATGGGCGAAGATTTTTTCAATTTGTAAAATAAGGAAATTTTGCAGTAGGCCAGTCTCAATTAATTCGTTACTACAATTCCAATTCTATCCTAGAGATTTTACGAGCATGTTTATCATTTCGGCCTTTTTTCTGGCCACATTGGGAAGGAGAGGGTGTCCTCTTTTCTGTGTAGTCTTCAGTCTTTCATTCCTTCCGGATTACAACAGGAGGCACTGAAAGTAAAGAACCGTAGCAACATGTCTCACTCAATGTTTTCGTAGATCTAAGATGGCTTCTTTGTCGTGAAAATCGGTCAAGTTTTAGGGTTTAATCCGGAAGTTTTGACTTTTTATGCAATCCTATCCTTTTACTTAATCATTCTAGGTTCTGGCAATCGGTCTTGGTGGTCGTGGCCGTCTAGAAGACGCCATCCATCAGCTCCGTGGAATCCATCAAGATGCACTGAACTACAAGCCAAATCTGGATGAGTTGGAAAGGATCCACCAGGAAATGCAAGAGAACTTTGTCTTTGAGAACAGAAAGAGCAGGTAAATATCTTTCATATATACTAATGCCACGTTGACTCCTACTTTCAAGGTATTCGATGGAATCTCTACGTGTTGGTTGGGAAAGTCTGATCACAAGCATCAACAGAACGATCAATGAATTGGAGAATCAGGTGACTTCAGCTCACTGTTCACGGCTCTATTGACTCTTTTTACAGAAACATTTTCGTTGTTTACTTTGCTTGTGCCAAGGTTGTTCAAAAGCTCTATTTACTCATTGTGTTATTCGTTTTATTTATTTTGTCCATTTATTACTGGTAGCTGATTTGGGGGCTGCTCCTAACTGTCACGTAAGCCATTGTGAGACGTTTAGATCTTGTTGCGTGACAGCAAGGGGATCTCCGAGGAACAAATCAACGAATACCGCGCCTCATTCAATCACTTCGATAAGGACAGACAAGGCCTCGATCCCGAACAGTTACGAGCATGTCTCATCTCCATCGGCTACAATATCCGGCCTGGACGAGAGGCAAGTAACCTTTTACCACTAGAAAATAGTAAATTCATTGCATTCCCTGAAGATGGATCGGAATTTACTATGTGTAAGCTCGCGTATTACCAAATAAAGTAATATTGGGAACCTCTGCAAATCGGTGTGCAGGGCTTGCGAGCCCTTTAGTGAGCGTTAATCATAGCAGAATTTCAGGGTGATGCCGATTTGCATAGAATTCTTTCGCATGTGGATCCGAACCGAATGGGACGTGTACCATTTGACGCGTTCCTGGATTTCATGACCCTCGAAACGGCAGACTCGGATACGGTGGAACAGATGATCGATTCGTTCCGTATTCTGGCTGCTGGAAAGGTACCAGTTGCTTTTGATGACAGCTTAAAGCCAATTATTTTATAATACTCTTGAAGGCTACTCTAGAGTTGATCCAAACTTATTGTAAGGAGTGGTAGTGGACAGTTAAAGGCACAGTTCACCATAATTTTGGGTAACCCACATTATGACGAAAAATGGAAGATAAGATGGAAAATAGTGCGATGAAGGCGAAGGAACTGCGTGGATCGGTGTTTCCGAAGTGAATAAAGACTTCGAAAAATCGTTAAAAAGGGAGCTGGACGAGAATGAGACCAATGTGGGTCATTGCGTGCGTGTGGGTCCCGGTGCAAATAACAGACTACGGTAAGCAAAAATTCATTCACTTATAAGCATAACTAAACAAAATAAACCCTAGTTACAGCGAAAATAGCTCACCTTACTCAGCCTCTTGGGCTAGGAATTAAAAAAAGGATCGTGGCAGCAAAAAGAGTAACAGGGAAAAAGAATGGGAAGAAACATCGCCTCATCACTCGGCGATCAGCTTAATGTGTGTGGGTCCTGGTCCGAATAACAGCAATTTGTATTGCCTCGACACTCGTCTGACGCGACATCGGTCGAGAGGCGGGAAAGCCACTCAAGCCAGCAGCAGGCTCCCAGTGTGCCCTGACCGTCAAGATTTTGGGAACGGGAGGGTCCCTTCTACCACCTATGGGGGCCACTGAGTATTCCTTAGGGAAGAACTCAGTAACCACTTTTATCGTGAACTGTGCCTTTAAAGTTTTAATAACATTCCCTTCACATTTCACCATCTGTTGCAACTTGTTTATAGAAATCTGTATGGTACCTATAAAGGGGTGTAAAGTATGTATAGTGAAGTGCCAAGGTGTATAGCCACCGCTTTTCTCTTGTTTATTCTGAAAATTCGGTTTTCTATTTATTCTTTAGCCGTTCATCACCGGCGAAGAATTACGTCGTGAGTTACCCCCTGATCAAGCCGCTTACTGTATGCAACGAATGGCACCGTGTCACGACCCACAGGCCCCGCCAGGCTCATTCGACTATGTGACGTTTAGTCGAAGTCTCTACTTCAGTCAGTAACAACCCTTTGCACACCTCTCTAATAACATTGTTTTGGAGCTTTCTGATAATTGCGGATTCTTACAGCTTTTTCTAACCTTCCTTTATCTTAGCATAGCTTAAGTTTTATTACTCAAAACGAATCTAGCTAGCAGATATATGGTGCATTATTGACTTACTGATTATTTCTACTTCTTCCCCATGCTAATACCCTATAATGTCAAAAGACTCTGTCACCTGCTGTTGATTAGGGAAGAATATCTAGTCTTATATAATTTCGAATCATCGATTTTCGATATGAATTAATGATATATGATTTTACATTGATTTAGTCTAGGTGGCTGTGTAAATATTCCGAGAATGACGTCATCACTCTCATCTCCCACGTACTGCCTTATTTTTCCGCTTTGACGTCAACATTATTATTGTATGCAAGTGTATTTGCTGTTCCAATGAACGTGTGGTAAATTCGACTTTTTTCTCAATGATCTCATCGAAATCCGCAAAAAATGCCTTTCAGCACTTTTATATCTATGACGGAACCTTTAGATGCCAGGTTTAATAGCCCATGTGTCCCATTCCTTTGAATCGTCAGTAGTCCGACCCCCTTATTCCAAACCAATGGGCCCTAAGTTCTTGAGGCTAAAAACAGCAGAACCAACGCTCACTAAACAACCAGCTACGCTTGTCAATTCTGGAAGAAGGACCAACATAGGTATTGATCCGGTCTTCACTGCACTGTGGAAAGGCCTCGGAGTGATACTACAAGTTTTCGCATGAGCCATGTTCGATCTCCATGGATTCTTCAATTCTTCATGGTATTAGCACCTAAACTTCTCTCCATTACCCAATGTTGCTTTCCTAGCCAAGCTACTGCAGCAAGCAGGCTTTGGGGCAGGAAACTTCCTCAATACGACCTCTTGACCCTGATGGAAGTGTATATAACCACTCCTGACCTTCGCTGTGTTTGAGTTCGTAGAATTGGCAGAATAGTAGCACTTTTCAATATTGCTGATATGCCGAACGACTGCAGAGTTGGAACTAGTAACGAAATTACAGTTGAAACCTCGAACTGTAATCTCAAACTTCAGTATGACCTTCAGAGCGTTTGATTGTGAACGGACGCCTAGGCGGTAGATCAAGGGAGGCTACAGTGTGCTTAGACAAAAATTGAAGATCAAGGAAAAAGTTGTTCCAGGATTCCCTTTACAAATCTTGTGTATGTTTACGAAGGATAAAGTCTTTGGCATGTATCAATCCCGTTTTAAGATGCGCCACTACATTCGACTTCCATTCAGAATCGCACGGGTGTACTTGGCCTATAAAATGACCTTTGATGGTCAGCCGTTATAGAACTCAGTGCTTTTATCCTCCAGTACCAGTCTGGCACCACTTGTCTGGCCTCAGAAAGATGAAAGGCGCAGTTGGTCTGGGCTGATGTTGACCTGCGCGCCTGTAGAAATGTATTCAGTGTTTCCATACAAGTTTGTTCTTCAAACTGAAAAATTTCGTTGAAAAATGGAAAAAATCAATTCGAACTAAAGTGCCTGAAAATGTGATTGAGTACATAAATCCGAACACATACGCGAGTCCAATTATTCCAACATTAACGAATTTGTTTCATTTTCTCCAGTTGAATTTGATGGTTTGAAAAACAGACTGAATATTCGCTGAGCACAGAAATCTCTACTAAGGCATACGAAATTCTTATGCAAAATCCAGAAAAAAAATTGTCGTGACCGTCCCTTTTGTGCTTGTATGGTATGCGGTGATCACTTGATCTACAGTCGATGCCGTCGGCCCCTAGTTTTGCTTCCACTATCTGCGCTCTCCTCGTTTGCCGTAGTGTTTGATTTTTTTTTGCCAGTCCCTCGATCTCAATATGGCGATTGCTTTTTCTGGCTATCCACTGATGTCAGAGATCTAGGAAATTTGGCCACGATCAAGAAATAATAAATCAAGGGCATATTGGTGAAAATGTGGTTGGGGGTGCCAGCGCCTTTTGTGCTCTGCGTCTTTGACACCAGGCGGCAGAGTGTCTAGAGACCACGCTAGAGCGCAGAGATGGTTTTTTCCCCTTCACAAAGTTAGGAAAGGAGCTCAAAGGTGGGAGAGATGATTATCTCGTGCAAAAAAGTTGGGATGGGATGGTTGGAATTGAACATCCAAGTGGTTCACCCACCCCAGAGCTCCTTCTCTAACTTTTAGAAGGGAGGAGCTCCGGGATGGGTGAGATGATTAAATGGGGGTAAGAACTGCATTTCCTTTCTTAATGTAAGGCAGGGCAAATTTCTTATAGTGATTTCCCAGCTCCTAAATTACAACTGTAATTTAAAAATACTTTGATGTAGAGGTAATCAAAAAAGATATAAGGAAAATATTTGGCATCGAATCCCTAAAACTTGTTCCACACTTGGTTTATGGCAAGCATTCAATAAAGCATATGGCGTTCGTCCTCGATTACTTCAGTCATGGGTAGGCCATGCATCCGTCTTCTAACCCAAATCAAGGTGCATTCGAATGCGTATTCACAGTATACAAAAGATAGCGAATGTCAATTGACCAGTTGATCTCCTTGTTCAGAACACATGGAACAGAGGCTTTCATTCTAAATACATTTAGAAACACTTTTATCACCTCTACATCAGACGCCTCAGAATTGATACTCTGCAAGAGGATGATTACAAAAAATCTTCTAAGTTAGCGGCTGTCGTTACTACTGTTCCCAACAGATAGTACCATAATCTTAACCTTGACTTTTTCGAGTTGATCTTGAATTTCTGAATAACTGATGACCTTTTCATCCCAAACACATCGAAAATAGTCTTCCCACTGCTCATACCCCGATCCATGTTTGTGATTTACTTTTTCAACTGGTAAAACACTTGAGAATGCCCTTTCCACCAAGGTCTCTACGTACCCTCAAAACTTTTAGTCTATCTTTCATAGCAACGTCTTTCATTTCCTGCTGAGGTGGAGTAGTGAGGGCCACCTCTCATGCATGACGAGGAGATGACGTTTGGAACTGATAAAACCCAAGCCGACTAAAGATTCCATCCACTAGGGGTCGGTAAATTGTACCAGGATTGTCTGGGGCATAAAAGCAATGCCTTGACAATGGCTGGCCCCTGCAAATCATTGTATAAGTCGCAGACCGATTTACAACCCACTGCAATTCGGGCTGGAAATCCAAACCAAAAGGCAGCAGCGTTTACAGCACAAAACTGATACTTTTAACTTATTGTCGCCTTCTTCAGGATTAGTTACCAATCGATCTTTCCACGGGTGCACCATCAATCAGTCTCTCCCTCCCACACCGCTGCCCCTCGCATGGACCTTTTATTGCCGATCAACCAAATAACACTGACTCTTCACTTTTAATGAATATCTGTTGTTTCCAATTGAAACATGGCTCAAGAAGGGCGTTGGATGCCTCCGTGAGAGTGCATAGCTCGGTCCCTCTCTCACTGCCAGCAGTCCTGGGCAAAATCGTTGTAAACTACGAGAAACATTCCTACGTACACAAAAAAAAGATGCTCGAGTTACGTAAAACTCGAGTAACTCCTCCCTATAAGTATAATCAGTATAACCGAGTCTGGCATCTTGCGGGAATGAGCCGCAAGACGATTTTTTCTTGCAACTCCTTGTGCTCTACTGCTCCATGTTTTGTTCCCATCCTGCGCTCCGCGTTTGGGGTTGTCAAAATAGCAACACGTTATGCCAGCACAAAATAATACCGAAATTCCTGGGCAAAACGTGATTTTAACGTCGATTGCGCCAAGCAGGAGCTTCTTCCCTGTCCCTCCGGCTATTTCGCGCGTATTAACTGGCATCAGACGCAATTGCAGAACACCTCACTAGTTGACGTCATCGTACAAGTGCCGACGGTGGCTAGCCAGCAACCACCGGTTGGTGCGTCTTACGCGTCGTCATTGGGAATTCCTCGCTGCACTTTATCGCAATGTTTCCATCCTAAACCTTTTTATGACAGTTATCTTTGTTGTTTATGGTTACTTAACAGGTGACAACAGCGTTTATACGAAGTCACATAGAAATGATTCCGGGCAATAAGGAAGTTTTCCTGAGTGGTGGTTTTTTTATTTGTAGTCAGATGTATCCTAAAAGAAAAGTACTGGGTTTCTGGACCTCACAGTCTCAAAGTCGTTCGGGGCTTCATTCGAAGTGCTTTATGAATAATGTTTCTGGTAGTTCCGCTTTCGGGCGGAAGTTGACCGTATCAGTGAATGTTTGAATTACTCTTCCGAGTGTCGGAGCAACTGATACGCTTTTTTGCTTTATAATTGGATATCGCTTGTCGATCACTCGCTGTCCGATCATTTGTAATGAAGTCAGCCTTTAACAAAACGGAAGTGTTTCATCTTCTTAAAAATGCAAGAAAATAAGTTGCCTCGAGCTTACTGGATGAATCATGGCTTGTCTTTTTTGCTGTTCTGAATGGTTTGTGTTTTTTTAGCTTCAAAGTGGTTAGCTGCTTCAGAGAAAGATGCAGTAGTGAGTCAGCTTCGGAATTGCCGCTGTCCTAGAGTTCTTTATCAAATATCGCTTTGACGGGATTCTCAAAAATGAATTTATAGTGTGCGGACTTTAAACTTGCCCTTTCTCGGGCTTTCATTCTCTTGCTGGCCACTGCAAATCTGTTCGTATATTCTCCGATAAGTCGACTGCTTGTCTTATTGTCACCTTTCTTTTACATAGCACTGTAAGTATGAATTGTACGTCGGTTTTTCCCTTTTTCCCAGTCTCCAGATTGCGAAACCAGTTTGCCACGAATTTCTTTCTTACTTAAGTTACTAAGGACTTGTGAAATGAGTTGAAAGAAGTGGTCGATTTACCGGGCCTCTCCTGCCCATTTCAACCCTACCGCTGCACAGGATCCCAACGTGTTCTATAACTAACTCTAGACGCTCTTTCTCTTTGAAAACGGAATAAGAGCAGCTCTGAATAGTCGTGAAAGGGAAAAGTAGGGTCGGTTTATGTGGGAATCGCGGTATGGGCGGCATAATGAAGAGAATCCAAGGCGAAGACTCTGGTCTTACATTGATATCGACATGGAATAAAGTACAGCAAGTGCGGAACTTCACGATTAGCAGTAGGGCATATCCCAAGCTAAGGTAACCAGTCTCTTCGTGGTTTTTCTTGGCCCATTGCCAATCTTTTACAGCTTCGTAATTGAAATTCAAAAGCCATGAACAGAGCTATCTTTGTACTAGGATGAAACTTTTGTGTAATAGTATCGTCAAGCCGACAATTTTTTCTAAGGCCGTATAATTACAGTTAGAAGTGTAAATGATTCGTTTTTATCGAAGTGTATTTGGAAACCTACTAGTTTTGGTGAAAATCGGTAATGGCAGGCGAATGACTCGAGCAACCTATGACTGGAATGCACACTCTCTTCTATATAAGGTAGGAATGAAAACAACAAAAACGTTGATGTATGACTTCCCATGTCTCAGCGGAAAAACTGGGAAGAACTTTCTGATTCACTTTCTGATGCATTAATTCCTTTGGAAGAGACCTTGCAGGAATACGGCATGCAAAAATTTGAATGTGTTTCTGTAGTGGGTTCGTGGGTGTTTCTTAGATCGCAGCATGGGAACAGGGGTTTGATCAAGGTAATGCATACAACCTGGCGAATCCCTCTGAATTTTCTTTACTGAAGGGAAGAAAGGATAGGAAACCCTGATCATTGGAGTTTACAAACCAGTTTACATTCATTCAGAATGAAGCTCCAGGACTCTCTCCATCAGCGAGTTAACAAAAGAGTGGCCCTGACAAACAAAGTAAGACTTTTGTTTTTGTCAAGTATTTTTTTTTAAATTTGTCAATCGATTGACGGTGGTGGAATCTTGTGGCAAGGCAGAAAAATCTTAAAACGTCAATGGATCCAGTTCATAGTACACGTGAACTTGAAGGTGCAATGACTTGTCTGTTGACGTTCTTCGAGAAATACTTCGGGTATGTCGGTGCTCTACTCCACTCTACCCTGCCCCTGGTTGGTTGCCTTTAAGTTTAGTTATTTTGTTTTGACTTGAAGTTGAGTTGAGCAATATTTCAACCAAGGGAGGTTGTAGTTGTTAAGATTTTCAAGCGAATTTCTTTTGTACTTTCGAAATCAGTTGAAAAACAACGCGGTATCTTTCCCTCTCCACGTTAGAGTGTCTCGAGTGATTGTCGGACGGACTGCAAAGTGGCTAACAGGGTGACGTGGCAAATGGCAGTTCCATCGTTGTTTCTATTGCTCAATTATCATTTCTGAACTTTGCGCCTTTCATTGCACTAACATTTTTGCATGAACTTATTGTTAGCACTTTTTCGTTTCCTATCAATATAAGGTCACATCCGTTATCATGGCCCAGCATCTCTTTTAAAAGGCTGCATTCTTTTTTCATTAAAAAACTATTCAGATTTGTATTTCTGAGCTTCTTACCTGTTTTTTAAGAAGAGTGCATTGTGAGGGCGAACATTCGCTACTATTTGTCCATCTAGTGAAATTGTTTGGGAATGTGAATACAAATGGGATTTTTTCCTCAAAAAAAGGATGTCCATGTACGGGGTAATGTTTCATGTAGTGATAAGGCCATGTGCCCGAGAGAACTCATGTGGAACTCGATTTGCCGCAAAACGCGGTAGTACGGGACCAGGGAGTACGAAGTACGGGTTCAAGTCCCGTCGAGCCGAAGTTTTGCCCATATTTCATCGATCCTGATGCAAATATGATTGTTAGCTTTTCGACAGTTGGTCATCGTTGTAATCATCGCATGCCTTATTACTAGTGCCCTCCTTACTTCTGTCCCTTGTGGCAATAGCTCGTATTCTTCTCCTTTCGATAATGTCAGTAAGGCTCATTGATTTTTCTAATTCATAAAGTGCTCCATGGGTTTTCTCCTTTAAAATGGTCGCACTGTGAAAGATGTTCATTGGTGTTTTAAGTTCAGTAAGGAAAACAAGTCTGTGATTCAGGTATTCTGATAAAACACTAAAATCGTCTGCGTAGAAAGAAAGTATTTGGTGACCACTCAGTATCGCAACAAAGTTCTATCTATAGACAATCGATTTGATTTGTAAATTGCTCAATTTTATCAGTAAACAATGTACAGATGGTTCACTACTGCACGTATCCATGACAGACATTTTCTACGTTTTATCTTGACCTTTTTTCTTCAAGCTTTCTTGCAAAAATGAAGGTTGTACATATCAGGTTTCTTTGGAATCCTTTCGCTCATCCAGGTGGAGAAGAGTTAGTACTCCAAGTTGTGTTGGCCACAGATGAAATTTTTTTATAACCCATCTGATTGTAGTGTCATCATTTTATCGTTTACAGTATGGTTGCAAAATTAATGGTAGCTCTACTCGTCATTTGTAAAAGCTGAATCCTAATATCATCCACTTATACAGCCCAGAACTCCACAATCAATAAAACCGGCTTTTAGTCATCAAAAAAATGCAGCTATTAGCGCTATCTGGTAAGTTGCGATCGGAAAACGTAGTTGGCCCAATTTCGCTGTCTTGTCTGGCCTCCTTTTCGGCTTGCCGGATTCCGGGCAGCTTTTTGATATAGTATCCTTCTGAACGATTATTACTTGCTTACGATTATCAATGGAGTTTGCTTTTATGCCATTGTCACAACTCAGTGTTTTTTGTTTGTGGCGAAACTCTTACCGTAATAATTCGTTAATTTTGCTGTTATACGTTGAAACCGTTCTCAAAACCTGTGAGAGTTGAAGGGCTTAGCTGGTTTAAGCAGCTTTTGTTTGGAATTTGGAATGCATGTGTTTGGTGGATGTGGCGGATCTGACATGCCTTTTGCCTTTCGGTGATGTTTGCTTCGTTCGTTCAAAAACTATGAAGTTACCCATCATGTGGCTCCGAAATGATCGATGGCAAACTGCCCCGCATAGTTTAATAAAGGTGCGCTTAGGCGTCTTGGAGTTCAACGTTCATCTCCTATTTGCATTGTGCGGATATATTTCTGTCATAGACCAGCTGGGATTTTCTATCACTGGTTGGTTATCCTGAAAATTCATTTTTCGTTGGATTTGATAGGCGCGAACGACCTCATGTTTTGATTCCTGGACTTACAACAGTGCCCTGAATTTTGATTTTCTCCGAAAGCGGAAGGTGGCTTCGTCACAATTACTTCTCTACAGTTCCTGTTGTTCGTGCTTGTTGCTTCTCAATTTCAACATTTCTAACAGGTGATGATAAGAGGAAAATGGCGCTGAGTCATGAAGTTATTACCATTTCATTTCTCGCTTCTATCTCTGGAGTACTCATACAACGTGATGTCACTGGACATCTGGGAATTCTTGTTGATGTTCTTCTTATCTACGACTTATAAAACTAAAACTTCAACAAGAATCGGATTTTTTCTTTTGAAATCCGTCTTGTAGTCTTAAAGTAAGCTTTGAGGACAAATGACTATTGCCGTTGCCGAGCGTGCCGATTGTTGGAAGGTTTTTCTTTCTTTCTCTTCTTTTGTGCGCTCCTTCGATCACTGTTTATTCTGTTCCGTCACTGCCGTGTTTTTCCGAAACTTTACTGTTTGTACTGTTTTCAGGTTTAATTCAAAGTCACCCTAGCATTTTTTCATTACTTATTCTTTTTCAGATGTTAGAGGACGAAGAGACCGCGGAGTTGTTGAAAAAACTCTCGGTTCCAGGGCGAGATCGGCCGCCCGGCTCTCGGTCAATACTGTCCCAAGCTACAACTAAAGAGAAAATACTATGGTTCATAAAGACACCAATCAGGTGACTACAACTCGTATTCGTCAGTTAGCACCTGTATATTTGGCGCATGCTATTTTCAGGGCGGTTATGTGCTTATCGCTTGTGACAGTCTTCTTTTTAACCTATTTCGGATTCATGATCCCTGTAATGTGGGCTCGAAAAATTTGGTACGTTATTCTGCTTTCCATTGCAGTTGAATCTTTTCATTCCCACTTTTGTTTTCCCTTCTATATATTCTCCAATAATTGGAAAAGATCTGCAGTTGCCACTGAAAAATAGAAAAAAGTTGTTGTTTGGTTGACCACTGTTCTTTCGGTATATAATAATACGATTACTGATGTGGACCTGTTCGGTGAAGTGTGGACCTCTATACAAAACTGTGGGCAAGTTTGATAAGGACACACTCTGTAGTAGTAACCATGTCCTGAAAAGTAAACAGTACAGTGTAAACATATCGCCATTGCATGTGATAACGGCTGCAGTTTAGTATCGAATGATTGAATGGGAAACAGCTGGAACGGTTTTTTTTATTCTTACTGTTTCTCGAGCTCCCAAGGGATTGGCTAGCATCTTGTGGAGAGTTACTAGAAGAAAACGCAATTTAGTGATGGAATCACACTTTTTATCACGGCTTCAGAAACGTATATGTTCTGAATGTGTCAGAAGATAAACAAGGAATACCTCACTTGTGAGTTTTCAAAAAAAAGCATTGGGTTTATGGGGAGTTGGCCAGCATATTCTTTGAAGTCCTTCACAAGAGCCCTATAGCTGTCAGCTGATGCGGAGGCGCTAAGCAATTGTACCGCGCAACTGTTCGTTTGATATTGGTGCATAGATCTCTCTGGTAAAATGCGAACAAACATCGAAATTGTAATGTTTAATGTATCGATTGCTAATTTCTCTACTTTTGCCATTTTTATCTTTGAAGGCCACGTCTCTATTGGTTTGTCGAAGGAAAGCTGTATCGATGGTTACAGGGCTTCATCGGAACGTGGGGCTACACAGCTGGATACGATGGTGAGTGTTTACATGATTTTTTATTGCGTTCACGTTTACCCTTTGTTGCGATATTGCTTCTGCAACAATTTCACCCCACGATATTTCTTTTTCTAAAGAGTAGCGATGTGGTACGTCAGTTGACGCTGTGTTGTGTCTCAAATTACATTCAGTTGCACAGAAACCTACTCAGTTTGAAACAGGAAAATCTGAAATTCGTGAACAGACATATCTCGGTACTTTGTGATACTTCCTTCAGCATACCAAATTCTGCAGGAGAAGAAAATGGCGATGTTTAAACAGAACAGCTGTGCAGTTGGACTTCGAGAGAAGCGCTTGTTTCGGAGCTCCTACCAAGGCTTTTAGCAGTCTACCCAGATGCCCTTTGACACGACGTCACGCTTCCTGTCCTCCCCCACACAGCTTCGACATTTATTGTTCAAACAAAGGGTAGAGGGGCTTCTAGATATTCCCTTCCGTGCCAATGTGATGGCGGTAGGTGCTGGCTGAGGGTTTCTCCATGCAAAGAAAAGTCGGCGGAATCAGAGCAAATGAAAATAGACTGAGTATTTGTAGCATATCTCCCTACTAAAAGAGCTATTTTTATTCTAAAAGAAGCTTCTCAGCTTAATATTGTTGAACGTTGTTTCTATAAAGATTATTGCAGTTTTTGAATATGGTGACGATGTGACGAATTACTACCGTGATGAAAGGGTTTTACTGATGTGCAATCATCAAAGCACTGCTGATGTTCCTACATTGATGGCATGTTTACAGAGCAAAGGTGTTGCAAGCAGAAAGGTAGATCTTATTGCTGGAGCAATTGATTTTTCAATATGATGGCTTAAAATTGTTTATAGATGACACATTGACAAAGTTCTGCATTTGTCTTCCTCTAATTCTAGTATTGTGTTTTGTTACAGACGTTATGGTTAATGGATGTGATGTTTCGGTGGAGCCCATTCGGGATTGTTGGTAACAATCATGGAGATTACTTCATAATGCAAGGCAAGGCAACTCGAGAGAAGGAAATCCTAAGGTGATTTCTCGCTTCTGGATAGGCAGGATTGGATTGTATTATTCTATTCACCTCTAGAAGATCTAGTAATTCTTGTAGTTCTGCGTGAACAGGTCTTTTTTTTAAAGAGGCTTGCAGAAAACCTTCCTTATATCAAACTTACTTGTACGCTTTTGATTTTGTGTAATGCACGCTTTTTTTTTGATTATTTTGTATTTTATCCTTATCCACACTCCCACAGCACTTTTTCGTTTTTTCTGATCTTCAAAAAATCCACTTTGAGGTGCTGTTTTCATCACTTAGCAATGAATTTAGGTTGAAACAACATCTTCAAGATGTGTTTTGGGATCGCGATCGTCGTTGGGTGATCGTTTTTCCGGAAGGAGGATTTTATTACAAGCGTGTGGAAAGCAGTCAACGGTTTGTATTTTTCCTCACCGTCCTGTTTTTTGATTAGCATCATTTTGAAAAGGCGATTTACAGTTACGGGAAGTTAAATGGATATCCTCATCTTAAATTCACGACTTTACCTAGGTTGGGCGCAGTGAAAGCTATTTTGGAGGAGGTGAGGTTCTTTGCTTGTTTTTCTCGTTTCTAGTGATTTTACAGTGTTTAAACACTCCTTTTCACAAATCGCGTAAACATTTTCGAATTAAAGTTAGGCCCACGTGGTGACGAAAACGATGAGCCGAGGGAACGTAGCTCCAGCAAGTTAAAGCTCATCACTGATACAGTTGGAGCGATAAGGGAGAAGAAGTATGTCAAAGGTAGGAAAGGCTAATACATTACATTTGTTGAGCTGCACCAAAGTGTCTCAATCTTTTCTGAGATTTTTAGTACGTTTCGGATAATGCTCATTTTTTTCCTATTTCAGCTTATTTTACTTTAGTTTTAGTTTTTAATTTTTTTAGTTTTTTAGTTTAGTAGTTTAGTTTTTAGTTCTTTTTTGAAATGTGATAAGTAATCCCCTCTTTCAATCCGACACAATTTCTCAAATCGTTGATTACTTTCTTCTTCTTTCAAAGATTTGGCCTTACTCTGCTCAATTTTATTCTTCCTGGGAAAAAAACTTGATCAACAGAGTTAAAAAATTACAAAGTGACTTGTTCCCACTTTAGTTCTAAAGAAGTTCTCTGGTTCTGAAGTTCTTGAAATTTTATTGGTGAAACTTGAAACGTCGTTGCAGGTGTTGATTCCTGCCCTCTTATACTAGTTTTGAGTGCACACTGAGAGAAGAGTATCAAGGATAACACCGTAATATTTTCATGCGCAAGGTCGGCCGCAATTTCAAAAACTTTGGACCTTTAAGAAAGTGGGAGGAGAAAACTGCACAGTTGGCTTACAAAATAAGGCCCAGACCGAATCTCACCATGGCCAGTCGGCTTTGCTATATCTCCAGTATCGTTTGGTCGGTACCTAATCCGTTCGAAAGCAATCAAATGCCCATGATTGCATCGGTTTTTAATGGCGGAAGTAGCCGATAAGTTTTATCCTTTCTCTCTGGAACATGAACATAAGGCTGTAGTTGTTGATGAATGTAAATACATTTATTTCCAATGATTTACTAGTAACAATTATTACATGACCGGGTTTCACCGGGTTTTCCAGTGGAATGAGAACCAGTAATGTTCCATTAATCATGACTCCACTACCATAAAAATAGTTCTGAAGCTACTCGTATTCTGAGGTCATATTGGCAGGTGTTGAAGATGAGCTACTCGTTCGCAATTACTGCAGTACTAGTTGTGTCTGCGAAGGGACACCGTACTTGGTTTTATTTGTATCGAATAGTTCCTGCAGCTTCGTGACGTATTCTCTATGTAAATCGTCTATCTGTTCTTGGGTTGGATTTTCGGTCTTGATCACTTTTATCGGTGCTCCCAGAACGGTGTTAACGGGTTTCCTGAAAGATTTCTAGATACTAGTGGAAGTTAACAAGCGATTGCTCCTAGATCTTTCTTACCTATATGGCAGTAAACCGAAGTTGTAATTGAAGACACCTCGACCGTGGAAAACTGGAGGTGATATGCCCACGAAATTCTTTAGTGCCGTTTGAATCATTCTTATTGTGGATCCTTTTGGGTTGTCCGCCTGAAGTCGTTATTTATGGATACTTTACACGAACAAAGCACGATTTACTCTTCGAAAACTCAAACAACATCTTACAAACGTCTCCATTTTTGAGCAAAAATAGAAAAATCGGGAATAATATGCGCTCCTGCCCATTTAGTGCAGCGCCCAATGAGTGCGGGGATAGCGAAGTTGGGGATATTGTAACATTTTCTGTCCTTTCTGTGTTCGTCCGTAACATTCGCTCAGCAACCATCTATAAGCTTTCACCTTTCGCCATTGGTAGTGCCTCCTCATCTTCGACTTTGCGCAAACTACGGGCCAGTTTAATCCATTGGAATCGAACAACTATTAGATTCGCCGTATAGAGAGGGTCGGACCGGTTCCTGCTGGTGGCTTCGAAAGTCCTTTTAGTCCTCATTTCTCACCCTCGGTTGAGATATGAGAAGGTATGGCAGAGATTTTATCTCTTCCCGGAGCTAGTATCTAATAGACCAAAGTAGATAGATGGAACAAGTTCCAGTTATAGTACAAGCGGCTAGCGGATCCAGTCCAAAATAGAGCTCACCTGGTGGAATAAATCGTTTTCTCCGAAAGAATAGCATGGCACAAGTTGAGCACCAGTTTCCAGAGCTAACTTGATGAATCCTTTACGTTTGTGAATAGTTAGAATGTGGTGACCTGGATGAGCGTCAAGTGCTTCCTCAGCTCCACCGACTACTAACACGCAAGCTTTGCCCTGAAATGCGAGTGGCTCTACTACAGCTCTACTTCTATGCTTTGAAGTAACATACCTTTTCGCCGTTGAGAACATGGGAAAGGCTCTCACGGCTACAATCGATCATTCCATGCAAAAGACCCCATTCTCGTCGAAATGGCGTATAAAATTGCCCTACTAAAGTGCAGAGATGAAAGCTGATCTCGGGAAACATCTCAAGAACTCCAGTCCCGTTGGTGGCAAAGTTGATGAATGCTGACATTGATATGATTCCATGAGGATGACTGCCTACCAGGTAGTTCTGCAACATTGGTTTCCGTCCTTTTCAAATGAAATGTACTTGGAGTGCTCACCTCGTCAGGGCTGAACTCTGCTGTTTTGTGTAGTTTTACCGGGAAGTAGTTTGCATACCAGTTGTGAATTCGTTGCCGTAAAAACCAAGTGGAACGGTAAGCACCTCGTTTCGGTGAGTTCCAGTCGTAATACAACCAAACAAAATACGCCGTTGATATCGGCCACAGAATAGTGAATAGCTGAAACGGAATCATGCCTTACTGTCAAGGAAAGTACCCTCATCACTATGCCCTATTTTGTTGATCGGGGCAGTTGGGGTTGCTATTGTTATGTGCAAATGGTTGGTTTACTGGTAATGGAATATTCCAACGATCCCGTTTCAAAGTTCAAAAATCGGACTGATCGGTATTTGGACAGACACAGCATAAAAATACATAACGATTTCACTTTTACCAATTTTTCGACTTTCCGGTATGGTTTTAGAGTTAGTTTGTTCTTGGCTCTTTTTGCTTCCACTGTTTCTGCTTACCCACTGTACTCTATTGTTTCCCTCACTGTGGTATGCCTGTCCCTTGAAGAATAAGCAAGGTCTTGAAGTTTGTTGACTTTTTGAGGCTAATTTTGTTTACCGTACCCTTCTCTACTAAACTTTTACTGCACGTTTTTTGACGTTTTTAATAGGATTTTCAGCAGTTTTTATTTTACTGTCTTCTTCAATCGATGTTTTAAGGAGATCGGAAATGATCTTCGTTCCGAAGGCGTTATCTGAGATTCTGGCGTAAAGTCGGAGACAACCCTCTTAACTTTTGCGCAATTTGGCTCTGATAAAAGGTGACGGGTAAAGACGTAAACATGGTAGAATTTTCTATGATGTTAGGCCAATTCTGTTTAGTTTCTAGTTTCTAGTTTGTCCCAGATCATCTGCGTTTAAGTGGTAAACTATTAGAAATAACAAGAAGTAGTAAGAATCGCCAAAACTTACCATATAAACTGCAAAAATAACCGTCAGAACAGGTAGTATTAAGGAGATCATGAAGAAATGTATTGCACCCAAAGTTTGAAGTCGTCTTTCCAAAGGCACATTGAGTGGTGCGAATTCTATGCCAAGTAATTGAGTCATATCCTGAAATAGCATATTTGAAAATGAGACATCTGAACTGCTAGAAGTGGCTTTGGACTGATCCAAGTGGATTAGTTTGTTCTATACAATGAGACGAGGAAGCGTAATCAATAGCGTGTTTGACGGCTCGGTCCTCACGAGAACACTTACGAGAATCCAGTATGGGAGCAGCGATAATTGAATTGATAGCGCTGAGAGAAAAAAGCCTTTGCTGGCAGTCTGTGCTCAGACTGCCTGACGAACGGATGGTTGTAAAAGTGAATGGTAGAAGAGTAGTTTGTCTACTTGGCCGACAATACCTTCCTCTTAAGGGAGAGTGTTGTGGGGCGTGGTCGAAGTCGGATGAAGGCATTCAAAACATATCGGAGTGTTTGCTTTTGCTGCAGAAAAAACTATGGGTAAAGATCATTCATTCCCCATACTCTATGGAATGGTCAAAGAACATTGAAGTAAACTTCTTTCGTGAGTTAAATTTCTTTGCTGGATCTAGTTTTTCTCTTGACTACCTCTTTTTCGAGGGTTTTTGCAAGGAATTCATGGAGGGTTCTCTTCCATTACCGGTACCTTTTTTGAATAATAATGCCATGCGAGTTTTCCGACCAGTACTTTTCACTAATTTCTTTTTCTCTGGGAAAAAAATTGATCTTCAAGTCATGTTTGTCTATTTGTTTTTACGACTCGACTATGTCCACTTCCAGATTGTAAAGCAACTTATTGGTAATAACCCATACCTGCCTAAAAAACGCATTTTCAAGCGTGTTGGCTTGGAAATTATCAGAAGAGGTGTTCCAGTCTCAGTTTCCGCCTAAGCTTATCTTTCTACGGACGTTCGTATCAAAAACTGTCACTCGGAGATAGCATGCATTCGCGGAAAGATTCATCAAATGATTGTTCCCTTTATGAATCTCTCAAGAAAATCATAAATTACGGAAAAGGGCAAGTGTGAGATGCGCTGCTATCGGTGTTAACTACCAAGAATTTTTTCACAAAAAATTAATAGATTAATCATTCGAAAATGATTCTCCGGAGGAATTGAGATTTATAGTTACCGCAGTCTTAGAAGTCTTGGAGAGTTAAGCTTTAAGGGTTCAACTATTCTTTCCGAGTTTTCCAATTATTGTGGGGATTACCTAGAATCATTTCACCTCACATGGGATAATCTTTACCTAGAAATCAACAGATTCACTTGCTTCATCTTTTTTTTTGACAAAAGATTTGTCATTAACCTAGCTTCGTTTATAATTGCTGATTCTTCCAGAAACTCGTCCACCAATTCGATATGTATTGGACGTAACGATAGCTTATCCAAATGGAATCCCGCTTAGCCTCGCCACGCTTGGCTTTGGCACTCGTGAAAAGTGCGACATTGGTGTCAACTATAAGATATACAACGCGGATGAGGTTGGTGCTCCCGCTCCATCAGAAATTTTGTGGTTTTCAGTGATTAACATACTGGTTTGAATTTCAATATCGGTGATTCACTTTTGGGGAACTGGTAATGTCTGACATTTCGCTTTTCGTTCATGGGGCCTTAAGCCAAAAATTCCTCAGTTTTTAAACAGGCTATTTTGAGGGATTTGGAATCTGAGCTGAGACGTACGCGCTTTTTTTGATTTGGGAAGACGCAGGGTTAAGGAGATATACTCCCTAAAAGGATATACTCTTAGGAAGAGAGTCTGCCCTTTTTACTACTCCATAAAAATATCAACAACTTTGACCCAAAAAGCACTTCCTGGTGTTGTATGTTACGGTTACGCCCAGCAGTTTTTACTTATATCAGTCATTGATGAGATGAGTGTTGTTTGTGCATTTGTCGTTCGAGATAAGAATCTGCTGTACAGCCAGTTTGTGAAAGGCGAAAACAGTAAAAGCTTTACGAAAGCCAACACGAGGCATTCAGGGCAAGAAAACAGGGGGCGAGGCGAATGGAAGGGAGGGAGTCCACTTCATAGGGGTGAGCAAAATGTTTCAAGAAAATGTCTGGTTGTCGGGATTGTGCTCACGTGTGGTACCGGCTCATTTGGTGTTTTCACCGATGGGGATTGCACTAAAGATTTCTAACCCCATCCCATGTTTGCTCTTTCCTCTCTTCATATCTCCTTTGAAGGTCTTGAATAGTTGCATATTGACCAGAGGGAAGCCATCAGAAGTGCTTTTGGGTAATACAAACAAAACATTTTAATAGTTACCTGTATTGCAGGTGCCATTTAATGATGAGGAGAAGCTGCGTGACTGGATGTATAGTGTGTACAAGGAAAAAGACGAGATGCTCGGTAAGAGTTCCTGTAACATTTTGTTCTATTTCTCAGTACTGATTGCCTCAACAGATCTATTGAGCTGAGCTATTTCAATTGATCATCAGAACATAAAAAAAAAACGAAAATACATGCACATAAAAAGTAATGAGTTCTGTCGTAAAGAGCCGTGAATATTTTGAAAAAGCGAAAGTGTTTGTTTATTCCAAAGCTATCAGTAGCATTCTCTGGAACAGATTGACAGCAAAGGAATTTACCAATAATTGAATGTCCCTCGATTTCTCAGAAGTAGTTCGGTGCCGGAAGAGTTGTTACTATTGGGTGCCACGCCCTATCACATTGTAAGCGACTACGGAGATTGGAAAGCTGTCATTTCAAATTGGACGATTTTTACCCCTCCGTAGTCGGTTTGTGGTAAGTTTAGGTTGCAGAATAAGGCTTAGGATTTGTTCGTCGCTCTGCCCTAGGAGGGGATTTTATTGACGAATGCATTTCCTGAGTTATTCCAAAATTTCGAATTCACCTAATACTGGAATATACACAGGAAGCAATCAATGCCGCCCGCTCGATGTTCTGTTTGTTCTTCTAGCTGCTCGCGAATGGCACGCCGAAATTGATCGAACTTTTTTTATTGACTTATTAGAGATGTACAAGTGAGTGTCTTGCGTAGTAAACAAGGGATAATGGAACATCTTGAGTCCACCATGCAATGATGGTTGACAAGTGTTGTCTTCAATTTTAACAGCAGAGGGATTGTGAGAATATCCAATTTATATAAGCGGTCCTTATCAGTTTTCCCTCCAGCCCAGCTTACTCCTTTTTTCCCGATATTCTGCAATACAACGGTGAAGTGGTTGGCAAAAAAAACGTCAACATTAATTTGAGAAATGACTTACTAGACTTGTGCCAAGCAGTCAGCATTTATCCAGTAGACCATCAAGGATCTTATTGTTCGCTGTACTTGCATTCGGAATAGTTGCGATTTCCAAAGGTGAGGGAAGGGCTTTTGAACAATCAGGGCTGTTATTTTAAGAGAGTAATTGAAATGCTCAATAAATGATAAGAAGTAAATACCTTCATATTGGAGAAGAATAACACTGTTAAAGCGCGGCTGACTTTCACTCTTTAGATGTATCACTTTTTATTAAATGAAAATTAGTCCCCCACTTTTTGTTCCTGCTATCAAAGGGGTATGAATAGGTCCGATATTCTACCATACTGCTTCTAACTCAGCACTTTATCGAGTTTACTCAGCTATATTATAAATCAATATGATATAGTAGTAATCTATAATCAATGCTTATAGCAATTCAGCTACTTTTACACCAAAGCAATTCACAAGTAAAGATGACCTGTACTTATTTACTGCTGCGAGGTTATTTCGTAATGTAATCACTGAGTATTCAACTTCATGGATGGGTTTTCCATGGAAATCAATCGATGCGAAAATCAAACGATAAGAAAAGTTTAATGTAGCGAGAGAGAGTAGCGTATCAACTAGAACCAAATAGCTAATGAGAGTATAAGAAGTTGTTAGCCAGTAAAACAGGATAGTATCGACTTCGATTCGAGTAGGTTATGCAATCTGTCGCGGTTTATCGCAGCAGTCTTGAACAGTTGAATAATGGGCTGCGCGACCTTTGCCCTCCAATACTTCGCACTTGCGTCTTTGCGACGTAGCTGGGAGCTGTGCGATTTTTTGCTGACGGATCGATTCCCTGTGAAAGAGCGCTCGGAACCTTTGGGGTGTGTAGGCTGATCACGATTGTTCCTTTTTGTCCTAATTATAACTGCTCATTGAGACCTGTTTCAGTAAGCAGTGTAATGTTTTCTCATTAAAATCGAGGTTGCTGAGCTTTTTATAGCTTACTCTTTCGAAACTTCTTGTTTATCCAGTTATTTTTCCCACTCCATTTCGTATTAAACTACGGCTAGATCTTTAATAAACAAAATTCAAGAAACAGAATGGAAGTTTTGAAGGGAACAGAAGAGGAATCTTGAATCTTTGAGGGGAACTGGTAATGGAAGATACAGACAAAGCAGGCAGTTATGTTTACATCATAGGTGCAGGTGTTGTTGAAAATAGTAGTAAATGAAGTTGAAACTGAAACCACTGCTCCCAATCGTTTCGAAATCGCTGGTCGGAAGGTATGTGACGGGGGGTGGCTGTCTTTTGACCACCATGGGTGGAATTGATACGCAAGGAAACATTTCGGTACGATTCCTAACCGCTTACTTTTCCTTCTATTGACAGCGGGTGAACGACTTCCTTAGTAGCGTCCCCAACCATTCAATGTCTTAATCTAGTTCTAGTGCTCCGACGTGATTGTGGTGCCAGTCTGTCGAAATAGAACTAAAGTGATTTTTGGTTGCCTCGGTGGCTCTGAATCTGATCCTGAGGTGTTGGGGCCACCTGACTTTTAATGTGCGATTAATAAGTTGAGCATGTACACAGACAAACGGCAGTGAGCGTCCGCCGTTCTCTCCCCTTCCGACCATTCCTTTGGTTTAGTGTAATACGGGCGGGTATTAAACCATGATATTTAGTGATCGAACACCGCTGGACGAGTAATTTTTCATTTTCTAGTTGGGGTTTCGCACTTAGACTGAAAGGAGACTCTCAACACGTAGACAACCTCTATAGCATCTCAGTCCACGACCGTTAAAAAAAGGAAATTCTCTGGTAAATTCAGGGCACTAGTCGCTATTATGATGACACTGCTCAGCAGTGACCTCTACTTCGTGGGACATTGCAAAATTATCTCTGCGCGTTTACGGGCGTGCCTTTTATCTAATCGTTTATGAAGTTATGAAAAGTGATCATTGGCTGCCGACTTACCCGTACCAAAGCATACTGCTAATTGTGGGAAAATACAAGCCTCTGAGTCGCGGCTCCAAGTTCATGGCCGACGTTTCCTTTAGTACTAACAAGTAAACTGGCAGCGTTCCAGAGAAATGAGGGGTATGATCGCTGTTTTCAGCTCGATACTATGAGACCGGGGAATTCCGTGCGGGTGAGCGTGGAAAACGTGTTATTTTCTCATGGGCAAAAATCATCGGTCAATATGTGTTCTGGTTCGGATCATTCTATGCTCAATATCAGGTTGTTCTTTTTTTTACAACTGATTGCTTGAATTCAGCTAATGTAGTGTTTTTCCAGATTTATTCTTGGATCATCAAGCAGATATTCTTGATTCTGGCAGCTCCATTTATGTGAGCTTTACAAAAAGTTCATATTTTTACAAATGCCCTATTTTTCCTTAATTCGGAGCTTCGCTCTCACATACTTTTAAACTGCATCCGTATCTACTGTTCCTGAGTTCCATAGTCATAGGGTACCCCGAAAGGCTAGTCACTCTCAAACGAAACCTCTACCGTTAGTTAGTCAGGTAATGGAACCGCTCCATCGGTAGGTTCCTAAAGCTGCCGGTGAATTCAAAACACTTCAAGAAGATCCACGCTGAATGTCAATGACTCTGCCGTTATCTTACGTCCTCCGTCTCTTTATTTTGAATACTATCTCTACGGCTCGCGGCTCCCAGTGAACAGTCGGAAGCCGTTCGCCGAGTATGAACTGTGGCTTTTGAAACAGCATTCAAGAGGGGGAACCAGTGTAGCCATACGAACGTAACTGTTTTCAAGGGATCTGCATGCGTATATTTTCTAAGTGTTAGTTGACTTCCGGGTCTTTACTGAAAGTGGCTACTTTTTGGCCCCATGGATATCAATCGACCCCTTCCTTCATATCTGAATGGGTTAAGGTTCTTTTCTGGTTGCTTTCTGAATTTATTCTGAAACGCCTCCTTTTATTTCTTTCCCTATTTTTATATTCAGTGATTATTGAATCAACCTGTACATTCATTAAAATTTTATTTGTGAATCAAGTAAAATCGTTTCGACTTCTCAAAATGTGCTGAGTAGAAGTTGTGATTAAGAAAATTCGTATGATTGAATTAATCCACCTCTTTTCAATTGTACTCTGAACATTAGCTCTTTCGTATCTCCTCTATTTGGCTTTAGATGACTGCTTTTTTTTCTCATTTATTTCTTTTTTCATTGCTCCTGTACTATTTGTATGATGAGATTAGGTTGTGTGCTGTTCTCGGAGTAATGCCCTGAGCTTAGAACGGTTTTATTCTTCTAGTATGTATGGCATAATTCTTTCTTCTTTGTTTAAATATCATGTTAACATTTTCGTTGCATTTATGCGACCAAGTGGAAACGACGGTGAATACTATCAAATATTATTTAATAAATATCCTACTATATGCGCTAATGTCTGTGTGTTCGTGTGTAAGTGTAAGCCTGCCCCTATACCTAAAGCGTTCAAACTTGATAGGCGTACTGGAAACAGGGTGGAAACACTTGGAATGGAATCATAACTTATCATATGGTGTGTGGAATCATAACTTTGGACATTTATGGTGGATGGCAGGGCCGGACTCCACCCTTGTTGGGCGGGTTTTGCGCAAAAACTGTCAATTTGGTCCTAGAGCGTTCAAATTTGGTAGGAGTACTGACGGCAGGATCGGAACACTTATGGTAAGTGAAAGAGCCGGACTCTGCCCACAGGGTGCTGGGTTTGCGCGAGATAAATGTTTGAGCAGGTCTCATAACTCCTGTTGCGGGTGCTGAGACTGAGGGTTTTGGTGGACCCTTTTATAAGCACCTCGCGGTGGTTCAGTGGAATTATAGTAGTAATGAGAGGTAGATAGGGGCGATTCGAGGAATATTTATTGAGAACAGGAGCTTATCACGAGTGAAGTTATATCGAAGTGGTGAGCTTGTCCCCAAGCGCCCAGGTGGTCCGCCCCCGCCAGATGAGGTCGTGAGGGATCATCGCCTGCGAGACGCAGGCGATGATAACTCCTGTTCCATGGACTTGGAAATGAAAATTAGTCCATTTCTTGCAAACGACCGCTACTGCGCGAAGTTTGTGACTTAATGGAAGATCACGGTTTCGATATCATTCTTGACAAAGCTTATCCGACCGCCAATAATTTTGGAATCCATCTAATAATATATCCGCAGAGAATGGAGCCTCATTAATAAAGACATTTGGTAATGGTACTATTATGACTCGACAGCATTTGTGAGTACCACTGAAGGCCTTAGTTGCCTAACAGTTGAACCTTCAATGGATCATTATTGTTAAGATGAACAACAACAGATCGAGACTGCTAATCATAGACGGGTATGTGTCACCTCATGCATCCGAGGACGCGCGCGGCGAAGTTCGTGGCGACTCGAACGAGTTTATCATTGGGGCCCAAATATGAAGTAGGGTATATTGCAAGGATCATCCGACTATAATAAACTACACTACTTCAAGTTTGTACCCCGAAAATTGGCACAAACCGTCACAAATTTCGCCGCACGCGTCCTCGGGCGCACGAGGTGACCTTCCCCCATCGTAGGCATAAGCATCGGCCCATTTCGAAAACCATTTGCATGCCCTGTTAATCCTCTGACTCCGCCTGCGAAATAGTGCCATTTGTTACGAAGAAAGAGTCGACCACCCAACCAATTTTAAAACTTTATCTCACGAATGAGGGAAGCCCGGCGTTAGCCGGGTGATCTGATTGGTAAGTAAATAAGTATATTGTGTAAAATACAAACACACATGAAACAACCATGTTATTTTCGATACTATTTTCAAATTTGAGGTCTTTGGAAAAACACTGTGATAAACAAAACAATAACAACACTGTAGAGTGTGTTTTGACGCTAACTGACTGACACCTAAATAGCTTAACAAAAGATTGACTCAAATAACGCAAGCTGAAATTGCCTTAAGAATTATTAAAAACACAAAATCGGAAGCCAGTGAATGACTCGACAAAATAATGGGACAGATCTCCTTTTAAGGAAAAATTAGCGTAAATAACTAAAGGTAGACCAGTTCACAATCATAAGTATAATAACATTTCTCAGAGTATCGTGGTCTTCGGCTTGTTCGTAGTTAATAGTTAACCTCCCCCACCAGCGAGCGATGTGAAAGTTCGGTAACGGGCTGTGGCATTAATTTGAAGGGGTAGGAAGTGTTAACGCATCGCTCGAACGGCTGTTTCCGGTTATTTCCATTTTGAATACATAAATTTAAATTTCGGTTCACTTCCATAATACTTGCCATTTCCCTTTGTGAGCGGTGCAATTGGAACCGAATCGCTAGCTGGTCGCTTTCGCTTCGCCCACCTCCCTCCATATGATTACTTCCTGTCGGTACTAGGCGAGTTATAGTAGCCATAATAAAGTCCACCAACGGAACAAGACCTGCTGAGTGCAGGATTCTGTTAAAACTGGCTGAGACTCACTGAGAAATGAATTGCAAGAAGGAAACCTCCTGCTTTGGCAATGAAAATAGTAAAGGAAGGGATACAATAGGAAGTGAATTCGTATAGGGTACACAATTCAACGAAAGATTCGATACAGAAGTAAAGTAGGTTGGCAAATTCAATAGTCACCGCTCCGTAGATGAACAATTAAAACATACACGTTTCTGGAATGATACACGCTGACTACGGTAATAAGGACGATTTCATAGAACCATTTGATGTGCCTTTATTGCCAATTTCTTCTTCATCCTGTTCAGCAGACTGTTCATCTAAACTAAAAATTGTTACTACAATGATAGCAGAGCTTGCAAACAAAGGGTCCATGATATCTCTGGTCATTTCGGCCCCGAGAGACAAAATTTAGTGATCTGTCTAATCAAACAACATGGGACACCACTTGGTCCGAAGCAATAGAAAACTATATAGCTAGAATTTGATGGAATCATCTTCAAAGATATGTTACCCTAGTTTCTCTTGACCTAACTGGCTTGCTTGTAACTCTATCTCGCAATAAAAGAAGCCCCAAGGCCATCCTACCCTAGCATAGAATCCCCGCGAAACAAGTCAGCAAGTTAATGCCGTTTATTTGCAGAACCCTAACCTGAAACATGGGACTGGTGATAGCAATCTCTTATTCTTGTTCTCTTGGAAACTGGAGGACGGCTACGAGGAAAAATAACATTAAAAATTATTTCAAAATCTCTTTAGCAAGTTGAAAAAATGAAAGTTGAAAAATCATCCACATGTGATATAATAGATTGCTATGGATTACGGAATATGCCATTCTGATTCAGATAAAAAAAAACCGATACCTTGTCCGTCTTTGAAGCGGGTGTTGTAGCCGAGCTACCCATGTTATTGGTTGTAGTTTGAGACGTCTCTACAGCTGTACTTGTTGGACCGACACTTTCCGAGGTTGCTAAAAGTCCCATCGATGAAGTTGTACGAAAAATATTGAAAATTCTTTTGTGCGAAGCCTTTATCGCTTCTCTGCAACAAAGTCTCACGATAAATATCGGGAACGTTGAGACTATAGCGATGATCGACTACTGTTTCAACGGCGATATACCAAGCAATAAAAGTCTGAGAAAATTTTTAAACGAAACAGGAATCACTGAAGTAGTACGAAAATCAGAAAAGATTAATGTTCAGAGCATTCCGTAGAGTTTTTACGAAATATTACAATTCAAATAGGATTTACTCATTAAATGGTGCTGCAACAGCCGCACTGAAAGCCCCCAGTGGAACCCCGTTCCAGTGGTCATGATCAAAAGATACTTGGTGAACTGAAAACCACGGAAAAAAGCATGGAGTTTATGATTCAATAAGCTCATGGATAGTAAGGTAAAAACCCAAGCCATTAGAAGAACGGCCAACTAACCTGCGTTCAGTTTGCTCGTGTTGCTGTCACCGCCTGAGTTTTTAGCTTTCTCCTTTCTTTCATCCTTACTATCATGATTCGGTGAGTCTTTTTTGTGGCGTTTCTCACCTAATTCCAAGATATTTCAGTACTCTTTAGATTTGAGTATAAATTTCTTTTTACCTTTACTGGCGGATGATTTTTTGCTCCTCTCTCTGCTTCGCGAAGTGGATCTCTCGCCATTGTGCCGTGATTTGCGATCACTTCTACTTCGATCACTGCTGATTTTGCTTTCTAAGAACAAAATTTTTACGCTTAAATCGAAGTAAGGGCTCAAAAAATATTGGAAATCAAAGTTAGAAACAAGTTCAACCACCCAGAAGATGTAACTTCGAAATTTACTGTATTCTGAGGATACCTTTCGAAGTGCTTGATTTCTTAGCCGACTTCTCCTCTTTCTCCTTCTTCGAATTACTACTACGATGAGTCTTTTCATCCCTACTCGACTTTCGACGTTTTCTTGATCGTGAATGTGATCGAGACCTCTTTCGCGACCGAGATCGACTTCTACTTTGACTTCTGTCTCGTTTCTTTCGTTTTTTCTTCGGAGGAGAGGTAGCCTTAACCATTTGATCAGTAAAACGAATCCTCGGGATTATTAGAAATGGATAGAATATAAGGCATTTTGAATATAAAATCGAAACAAACTCGAAGGAACTCAAAACATTCAAATTTATTTCAATCGGCAATAACAAAATTGTTGTTTTGCATGAGAAATCTCGCAAATTTATTTAAAAAATTGCAGCCACCTACTTCGTTGTCCTCATTCGGCGGTCTCTTCGCGGTTACCTTTTTCCGCACTTTGAACTCTATTTCTTCAGACTTCTTTTCACTTTCAGTGATCGAGACGTCTTCATTACAAGCAGCTCTAAGCCTTTCCGCAACATCTTCCTCCTTCGTTGCAGCAGCAGTGGCGCTATCCTCAACACGTACGTCATCTTCGGAGCATGAGAACACATCATCCTTCTGCGAAACGTCGCCAGGGAGGAGTATCTCTTGTATCGAAGGGTCCACAACATCAAGCAGAGCAGTTGATTTGCCAGCATTTGCCGAGGGAGGTTCAGATGATTTCTTCGGGTGACCTCCAGAATCATCACTATCACGGTTCACAGGATGGGATTGAGCTGGAGGAGTGTTTGAGGGTGACTGTTTGACACCACCCTCCAACAGCATTCGCTTCCGAGATGGCGGTCCCACGCTTAAATTAAAAAACAATATTTAGCTCTGTCTTTTCGAGAAGTCTATATGAGCATACTTACTCTGCGTCTGTGTCGTCCTTTTCTGGGTATTTATTTTGGCTCCGACGCCGTTTCTCTACGTATACCGCGGCGATCAAATCTTCTTCAGCTTCGGTACTTCGCTGCCGAAGAGCGCTATCGATAGACTGACGTCGAGAAGAGCTATCAGAACACTTTGCATCCGAGCACCCTTCGATAGCGCCCATCGAGTGGCGAGATCTATAAAAAGAAAAGTTGTACAACAGTTGAATCAGTCAAACGAATTCCCAGTTTTACAACTTCATTTGATTTGATTTCATTACATGAGCGCTATACCCATGTGAAGAACCACAGAAAAACAAATGATAGTAAAACACTCGGTACAGAATTTGGTACTATAAACAGATAAACACATTAAGGAAATGCGCAATCAAAAACACCTCAAGAATGAAACAATAAGGAGAAAACAACAGAAAATTAAAACAACATAGAAAAATTCAATGAAAAAGTAGTGAGCAAGCAAATAATGAAAAGGCTGAAGAAGATGTTGGGCAACTAGTTCCCGAAATAGAGCAAAGCTTTTAGGCAGGCCTCCCCTCTTAACGATTTTGTTCAAGGCAGACGCAGCTTGGTGGCAGAAAAAATTTATTCGAAGCCTGGTTCTCGATTTAGGAATAAAAACCTTGGTATTTCCGCCACGAGTGCATTGATCATCGGCAGGAAAGAGCTTACTTTTATCAACAGATATCTCACAACAGAGAATTTTGAATAGGACAAATAGATCATTATTTTTTCCTTCTCTTTTTAAGAGTGGGTAAACCTAGCATTTGGATAGGAGCGGCACTATTTGGAATTCTGGCATAGTCATAACCATGGACTCTACTCATCAATTTTCTGGCCAAGTCATTTTGCACTTTCCCAAGCGCATTAATTAGTGCACGCTTGTGAGGAGTGTATATGACAGTCCCATGTTCCAATACCGGACGGATGTACGTTTTATAGGCACGTAGGAGGATATCTAAGTCCCTGCAGCATAAGCCTTTTTGATACAACTTCTTTGATACAAACGGCAACAATCCTTCCATTTCTGCTTTCTGCTTCATTGAACCTTCATCTCCCGCTGTCAGGGGCCGTAAGGTATGCTCCCCCGAACAGGGGAGGGTCCTTTTCCCGGTAAGGTATGCTCTCGGCGAGAGCAGAGAGAGAGAGAGACCCGAATTGGGGCGTTCCAGCTCCGAACAGGAGAGCATACCTTACGGCCCCAGGAAAGGCCTATTCATATAATTAGAAAATTAGAAATATATTCGTAAATTTAAAATAATACCGTAGAGCGATGCAACTCTTCAAATGTTCCTAGAAAAGTAATTCAACCTAGGCTAGCATATTTTTCAACGATTCACCGTGAATTCCACAGAGCTGAATGAATTCGACTGGCTTGATGTAAACAACAGCAACGATCTTTCGACACCTCTTTCCAATTCCAGTTTTCTTCACATAAACAAGATTAACTGTGCAAGAGCCAGCTCCTCGTACGCCTTCTCGAAGCACCTGCTTTGATTAATACGTATTGCAGTCCTGTGCTGCATTCATGCCATGCAATGCGCAGTCAGCAGATATCCCTTCTCTAAGGAAAAGTTTGAAGTCAGTTAATCTATAAGACAATAGTTCCATGGATCAGTCAAGCAATCCTTTTACCATCAATTCAGAATGGCTATCTCAACAGTATCGTAGGATGTCGGCTTTCCAGGTGCAACCTAACTGGAGTGTTGATTGGTGGACTAAAGAGTGAGCCTGGTGTCAGGAATGACAGAAAAATTCAAAGAACGACTCGACGCTCTTTGTCAAATCGAAAATCAGCTCACAACTTTCTCCATCAGTGGAGAACAGCGTCCAACTCAATAATCATGCCCTGACAACTATGCCAGTGCTCGATTGAGCTGGTGAGCTGTAGTTGAACTCAAACCTTCTTGACATATAATCGTTTCGTGGCAGAATGGTAATTTCCATATCTAGTTTGATCTGATTGTCCACAAGCAGGTGATAACTCGGGCGATGAAAATAGCAGTTTGGTTTAAATCATTTCACCTCTGAATTCCATTCCGCTTTCGATTTGTGCAGGCATTCGGATAGTTCTTATGCTTGCAGAAATGAGAGCAAGCACTGCCTGTCAGTGCTCATGAAGTTAAAATTCCTGTTGCAGTGCTAGTGTCGCAGGCGAACAGTGCGAAAACTCTTGGATTTGCTCGGTACCTGACGTCCAACGTTGAAGAGCTGGTGTCATCCAGAAATGTGTATTTGATTTTGAAGTTCAAAAAAGGTGCTTTCGATTGACAGGAAGACATTAATGGGACCAGCCATGCCTACAACCACGGAGCACAACATCGTATAATACGTCCGGTATTTCACATTTTTTGAAGTAACAAGGAATGAAGTAAAAGGGATCTTTGAGCATTTTCGAATTATAAAATAGCTATAAGAAGCTTTTTACCTTGTTAATTTTGAAGAGAAATACAAATCCGCGTAACCGGGGAACAAATTCATTTGCGTTTCGACTTCGTCACGTAAAGATCTGAAATCCGTTTTATTTATTTCTGTGTATCAATATATATGTCATAAGAAGCCCAAATTACTTCTATTGTGGACAATGAAACAACGGTGACCAGGATAACTGACCTGTACTCATCCATGACCCATAATTTTTCCCGTACAGCATCCATAAGACTTCCAAGACGATTTTTACCACGCCATCGTGACGGATTAACGGCATCTGGGCTGTTGATTGGGAGACCTGAGCTTACCGCGCGCGGATGATTCTGTATTCATAGTATAATTTTAGCACAACATTGGTAAGCATTGCTTTGCCCATCCTTTAAAGAAGAAGCGAGTTGCAGAGACGTTTTCGAGGAACATGTTGAGAAGGCTACGACATGTCAGCTTAAATCTCGCCATTTTTGCAGACTCACGTAATACTATTACACACAACAAATTGGAAGTATCTCCTTATTAAGCATCGAAAACTGAGAACATCCCTATTACTACGACCGACCATCTTTCTTCCCTCCACCTGCTCAGGCTAAGTTATGTGACGGAAGGAAATACGTTGTCAGGAACGCAGCGAAGAACTGTGGGCCTATGATGAGTTGTGACAACTCAGAAAGAAAAATACTTAAGCTAGACCAAAAGTATCCTCTCTCGACTCCTTAAGGTGTTTCGTTTTTCGGAAAACACGATGAGAATTTCTTTTTCTTTCCCGTATGAGTACAAAGAAGTGAAATATTTTCTTTCCTAAATGAGCATGGAGAAGTAAACTATGACAGACTCTGGGTAAAATGGAGTAAAAGTTGGACTCACCTATGCCCCAGATGACGTCAGACGGTGAACATTCGACAAGCCTTGAACCATGAGTCAAAAACAGCATGTAACGCATTTGAGTGTCTTGCATGAACTTCGCTTCCAAGGCAAGGGTCATAATAGATGTGCTCATGCCATCCCACCTAGAAAGAAAAAGGTTAATAAGTGTGGTGACCGCTTCAAGATGGAATTTTATGCTGTTCAGTGATGACCGGCTGTGGTCGTTGGCAAGATATATGTCACATTAAGTTTTCAAAAGGTTTACAGAGAAAACAATTTCAACTGCTACGCACACTTCCCTAAAAGCCTCTATATCGATAAGAGACAAGCAAACCGACCTTTCCCGATCAAATCCTGCAATCTTCATACCAATTCGTTTCATGTTCTTCGGATCACGTTCCGACATTATTTGTTCAGCAGCTGTTTTATCTCCGGCCGACAAGGCTTTGCTATACCTACAGCTCGTACTATTCAACAAAAATGTATTCAAGAAAATGCTGAATCATGTAAATCTCACTGCGCACTGCTGACTAGAAAATATTACAAGTAACCAAAAATTGAACTAGTTATGTAAAATCTGATTACTTCGAATATACGAAACAACCTACATGTAGTACTGTTCAACGCATGTAAATCGCCTTCTTGAACCATCCATTGCGGTCTGTTGGAAACGACACGGATGGAAGTTCGAGAAAGGGCTTTGAATAGTGAAGAAAAGAGTAAAGTCGCCATTGGGTGACGACACTCGACGTGTACCCATTCACAAAAAAAACCGACAGTCAATTCTATTGCGGAGTTAGGCAACCAGCTGAAATGATACAACTTTAACTTCTAAATCATGAAAAAAGCCTGTTACCTACCTCACTGTTAACTGCTTCAATCTTGGAAAATATATCTTCTAATTCCGAAGTGGATGGGTAGTCAAACTGGCGAAATAAATATTCAGTAATCTAAAAAAAAGAAATTTGAAATCAAAGTCTAAAGAGAACAGACACGAAACTCATAGCTGTAAATCAGCGTCGAAAAAAAAGTTCATTAATAACAACAAGGATGAACAGAGATAATCCATTTTCGTAAAAAAAAATCTGCATATCACAGTTGGGTCGCAGACCACCAAAAAAAGAAAAACTGTGAAAGTCGTCGTTGGATTCTCGAAGCAGAACGAAAAAGTGATGGAACTTCTAGCGAAGTAGGTGTACTACTTGAAAAAGATCTTGCACTTTTAAATGTTCATCGTTTGAACCGTAAATCAAAAGCGACTTAATAGTTATTAGTTTATAACGAGAACAAGAATTTTTCTGTTGAACTTAAGCGAACAGTTGCCCATCAATATTATTCAAATGCTCATTAGCAAACTCCGCCTTAATTACAGTTGCACAACTTTACCGGCTACCATAGACTTTATTTGTCACATATGAATAATGCGACTAACCGCTTCGCTTTTATCGATTCAAAAGTTTCTTTTGTTGAAAAGAGACTAGTATATGCACTAGCGAAATATTATTAAAGTTCGACCGCTGCCTGATGTAATCTCGCACAAATTGGAAGAAATTCTCTAAAAGTATGCCGATAATGCCTGATCCTTTAAGGATGGATCTTCTAAGAGAATTTCGTAAATATAAAAACGCTAAACTTATTTATATGCCTGTATAATCGAGCATGAATCAACCGACTCATATGAAACCGTTCTAAACTGTGATCAAAAAGAGAAGGATATGGACTAAATAGTAGGAAGTTACCTTACCACTTACGGGATTGTAGTTATACTGCTGAAGGGTTTCACTTGAAGACTTCTAAAAGCTTCCAAATTTCAACCAATGGAACTACCCATATCGTATCCTCGTAATCACAAATTTTCTTTAAGCGGGAACCAATAACAGCAAAGGGAGAGGGACGAAGGAAGGAAATTTAACTTTCCTTAAATGCATTCTAGCAACCTTTCTGGTGGAAACCGTTCCGCACGACGACATCGACCACAGCGGTTTGGCTCAGTCCCTTTCTTTGCCATGGTTGCCCCCACCTTACCAACCACATTACAAATATTTGGGCGATTCGAGAGAAAGCCGAGAAACTTACAACGAACGCAGAGTATAGAAACTTTCCGTGAGCGGTATGAGTTTTTCAAAACCTATTACATTTTATGAATGCTAGTTTATGAAGCCATTAATATCGACATAACTGCAGAGACACGTTCCCGCCCAATAGCTTCGAAATAAGCTACATATGGCTGGGAAATAAACCGGTTACATAATCAAGAAAAGCGATTTCATTCTTAGGTTGCCCCTAAGCTCATAACTTCGGTGCCCTACTCATTCCTTTACTGGCAAAATTAATGACTTATTGTTCTTTACCAAGCAAAGTCATTAGGTGGGAAAATTATTCTTGTTTGGCATTCATTTTTGACCTTTTGGTCTCAATCAGTAGTATAATGATTCCATCTAGGCATTTCCCTCTGTCAACACAATTTGGTAAACATGACAGGGTCTAGACAATTAGCGACATGGCTCACTCCATAGCTTAATTGTCCAAAAGCCCGATCACAATAGTCCCGTTTACCATGAAATCGATAGTATTGTCACAGTATAACACAACAGCCCACAATTGTTACAAAGCAGGGCAAAAGGCAGGGACAAATCGATAGGCACTCTGTTTCGGGCGAATCAGCAGTCAAGTGCATTATGGTAGTGCGTTGTGGCCAACTAAATAAGGTCTCGTTTTTTTTTCTAATCAGTGTTGACACCCACCCATAAAAGATTTTATGGGCAGGGGAAATGGGCTACAAATTCAAGCCAAGAAGGGTTTGAAGCTATACAAATGACCAAGGAAAACTGGATTTCATGACATCACGAAGTTTTTACTGCCTAAGGTTTGAAAGTGACCTTTTTGCACAGGGTAAGCACAATATTTCCACAGCAAATGGGTCTCCCATACCACTTCCCAGGTGAATGATTACCCTCTCCTGAGAAAGTCGTGACGTTTACCTAACGCTGCACATCGTGATACAAAAGTACCCTTCACAAATCACCAGTACATCTGTCGGCTGGACTAACATATGCAAAAAGCAAAAACAACGACAAACCCATAATAAGTATAGTGGCGTTTGACATTCATAAAAAGTAATCAGAATGACATCTTCCCTTTTTGCTTGCCTAATCCGTCTATCCTACGTGCCACTCATCACCACCTTTACCTGATCAACTTTTTTTTCTGGGCCCAAGCATGCGACTTTATCTTTGCTGTACATCATCGAACGTATATTATCGATCATCGAGAAATCTACTAAAAAATATTAAATAGGAAATTTTCATTCAGAATACATCAGCATCACAACACATGTAGGGGGAATCGATGCAGTTACCTCATTACTAGTGGCAATTCAATGTGCACGGTTTCAAACGCCTAATATGCAATACACAGACTTCATACGGTAATCAGTGACAAATACACACGCGCATCATAAAAAGCATGAAGAAATAAATATGTCCGAAGACGAAGGTGAACAGAAAAGTCAGTCAGTCAATGAGAAGTTAGCGGTGATGCAAGTCCAGTGAGAAAAATCAAAACCGTCACACGTTACAAAAACAGCATCTAGAACAACGTAATGAGGTTTAATAGCGAGCTGATGACACTAGATGTCATCGATGTCGATCTCCACTCCATCGTCAACTTTGACTTTGATCTCTTTCGCTGCTTCAGCCTTGGCCTTTTCTGCGTAGACGCTTGTCTTCTGATTACGGTCGTCAAACTAAAATTGGAGTCTTATCAATTCTTTCTGATTAACAGGCTCAAGTAAAATAAACGTACATCGATCTCGTCATCAGACTCATCATCATCGTCTTCCTCTTCTGCCTCTCTCAGCCAAGTGAGAACAGCTTCACACTTCTGAATTATCTTCTTCGACTGTGTCTTCGTAACGTACTTCGAAGAGGGCTGGAATAGATATCGACTTTGAGAATGGTCATGAAACATGTCATCACTCTGCATGTCTCATCTACGACAAGATTAGCCTTTACCTTATCGCCCCATGCGAGTATTGCCTCTTCCTCACAAATGTCGTTGTCGTAGAGGCCTTTGATAATGTGCGCGGCTTTTGGCAACAAGACCGCCTCATGTTTCATAATTAGTTGCTCGATTCCACCCAAAAGGTAACGCTGTGCCTAAAACAAGAGAGACCATGAATAAGATCACATGTAAGAGTCAACAGCTAACTTCTAGACTACCTTCCTGTCTCCCAGTGTAAACCTCAGTAGCACCCTTCTATTATTCTTTAGCTGCGCCAATCCATCTTTTATAATGTCCTGATCGAGAAGTACATCGGCAAGAAGGAGCGGAGCTTTCTGCTTCAACTCTAGACGCTCCGCTTCATCGGCCAAAGCCTAAAGAATTTGATAAACTTATTGCACTTGCATAGTTGCTCTAGAAATAAGTGACCTTTCCATCGCCAATTGTTCCTTTCTCCTTGGCTTCAACGAAGAAACGGTGCAACATATCCAGTCGTTCTTCAATGCTCTTGTCCAGATCCTTGTCTATAACAAGCTTTCCAATACCAGCTGCTAACTTTGTATTCGGCGCTTCATCCTCTTCCGGTGCCCAGTCATCATCGTCGTCGTCGTTCGAGCTGTTCTAAAGCACAAGAATTAGGGAAACTGACAAATTTCTAACCGCTTTGACTATAATGACAAACCTTATCTCCATTTGAATCCACGCTAAAATCGTCTTCTTTCACATGCCCGTTACCATTTTGCTGCTTGTCCTTGGCTGAAAAGACGCTATCAATTCTAGGATAGCATCAAATTTGAATAACTGTGAAGCGGGCCTATCGATAACTATAAACCTAAAAGGCATTTCTAATCAATAACTATGCATCCTGCTTCCTTTGAGAACCACCTACTGGTTACTGCAGTAGAGAAACTTTGCAGGTACTATTGATGGATGATGTGGCTGCAGAAAAGTGCAAACTAGCCACCCGAACGCGAAACTTGTATGTAACATTTTTCCACAAAAATTTTAGTGGCAAAAAGCTAGATGCATGAGCAATGTTAGCGCCGCATACTTTTCCAGTCAACATTTACACTACGTAATGAATCAGGGACAGGAAACAAACTTACAGAAGTCAACTTCAACCTTCGGTGGATTCTTCAGAATGTACGTTGATAACCTATGACGGCTGTCGATAACAAACGCATGGCCACATGCTTTGCACTTGCTGTGAATCTGATTGCGCCGCACCGACTAAAATAACAGATTATCGATCTAATCTAAACTATAGTTCACGATGATTCTGCGTGGTTGACTATCTTAAAAATTACCAGAGCAGTTTCCGGATTATCGCATGCTGGACAGAGAACAAACTTCTTGATGAAACCATCCAGGATATCTTGCAACTTCGCTGCGTCATGTTCACCATTGACGATGTAACGCTCGTTTCTCGCGTCGTAATTTGTTTGAGCGCCCAACTCGCAGCCAAAGTATTTTGTTGGATCTGAAAACGAACCGTGAATGGATTCTGTTCTGCTTTGAAGCGGAAAGGGAACAAAGCATAACTCACACATAGGAGGGCGTTCAAGTGATTTAGCTATTTCAGACATATTCGCTACAACAGTCTTGATACCGTTGCCTTTGCCTTCCACCTGAATTTCGATTAGAATATATCGCTAGCATCTTTTCTGACATGACAACATACATCTCTGTTGTCGAATGTTTTGCTGATTTCTCCTATCAGACGCTAAGAACGAAAACGTCACTCCTTCAGTTTCATAATATCTAATCCCATAGGAATGCTAGCTTGAGGCTACATGCCAGCCTTTTCAGCAAACTAGAGGTGCTGGAGCGGTTCATCCGTGTTGATAATAGGATAGTGTTATCAGTCGTGGGCGCTTATCAATATCAGTTTTCTACATTACGACCCGGTGAAACGTTTCGCAATCCTCATTGTGTCAGTGCTATACCTGGTGTTGAAATTATGTACACAACTAGAAGGCTAACATTACGGGGTCTCCCTCTCAGCCAGTGGATAACGGACATTCACCTTACTATCTTTGGACAACGAGAGTAATAATCACTAACAAAAACAAATTCTACAAACAAACCTTTGCGAGAAGCTTGGGCATTTTGTAGCGGTAGAATGGGTCGGTCACAGCGCGGTTGACGTTTAGAGCCATTGTGTTCTATATGCGGTTCAGCTGAAATCAAAAATACGGTAGAAAAATGTCAAATCAAGTCTCAACACTGTACTCAACGTAAATTCAAACCTACGATTTACACTATAATTCTCGGGAAAGTCGCAAAGCGATGGTTTGTCGTGAATCAAATTGCATACGACGTCGTCTGTATTGTCAGCGATGGCGTCGAGAAATAACGACGCTGAGTATTCGCTAGTCTTCAGTTTCTTTCTCTTTCTTGACAACCTCCCTGAAATGAAACATGTCTGACGAAGACCTCGCAAAACGAACAGAGCAGCCTACCCTCAATGGTTTGGTCGCCAAGCATAAACCAACCGAACACCGCCAACGCGAGATTCGAATGCACCCTACTGCATTCTGCATTACCCAGAACGTGCTCGACAATCAACATTAAGAATGATTCCTAATCAACGAAGGAATCACTCAGCGAGCGGTGAATCACATCACAAAATGATGTAGACGGTATCAAGGGCCTGTTAGCCAATACGATTCGTTGTATCAAGCTATACTAGGCAGCTCCTAATACATATCGGTTTCGTTATGCACACCTTTCGAATTGCCTGGGCAGGACCTCATGAACAACGCCGTCAAATAAAGTTGTATAAATTATTCGAAGTCCCAAGTTTTTCAATCCCGAGCGTTACTATCCTTCAAGCAAAAGATTCCCGTTGAAAGTGACAAAGCGAGGACGTATAGATACCTAATAATGGAAACGCATGTCCCTAGGTTCCACTCATAGCACCGCTGGTCGCCCATGTACGCTCTGTCCGTGAATTACACAGTTTGATAATGGCTCGAACACAATCATTCACCCAAAAGTGGAATGATGCATCCAAACACAGGCACGTCAATCAAGGGTTGTCACCACGTTGAAAACATATATGACATCTCGCATAGACTTTTATTGCCATTCATACTTACAAGTAAAAACATCGTCTTCTCGTTATCAGCCCTATCTAAAATGTCATTATACCCTTTGAGCCAAACAAAAAAGGTATCAGACTGCGGTGGAATTTTCTGGAACCTCTCTAAAAACCCCACATGGGAATGCTTATGTTGGTTGGTTTATGAACACTTGGTGATTAATACTTAATGAGCACTAAAACCAAAACACACCTTCTTGAGGGTTGTCGAGCATAAAATTGCAGTATCGTAAGAAGTTTGTTGGGTGCAAGAACATGCACAACTGGCACTCCCAGTAAAAGTGGACGGGTTTTCCAAGTGTCAAGGAGATCCTGTAATAAAAAGAAGGCATATTTCTTGTCACAATCAATCACATGCGTGGTTTGAATGAAATCAAAGAAAAACGACACGCAATTTAACGCATGCATGATGCAATCGTCAATCAGCTGACAATCGCTAAAAGCGATGAAAAAGAAGCATCTGCCCACAATGTTAAAGAGCCATTTGGCTGAGATTCTGAAGCTCATAAAACTGAAATATTACGAAACAAAGAGAAGTATGTGAATAAACAAGCATTCCAAACGATGACTCAAGGGTCTGGGAAAAGAAAAAACGAAAAAAAAAAACAAAATTTGTAAACTTTGACAAAGATTTTCAACATGATCGAGTGTAGCGGGGAGTGTTTGCTGCGCCGGCGGTGCTCCCGTCAAGATAAGCCCGACGGGCGAGTGAGGAGCGTCCGGTTGGTCTAGTTGCCCGCTCGATCAATAGCTGAAAACTGGGCCTATCCTGGGAAATGCAAACTAGGTCAAAATGACATCCCACCATTATATCGCATTCGGGAACCGGATCCCGCCCAAGACACTAGGTACTGATCAGGGACGAAACAAATGGGAGTTGCCTGACAAAGGGTCCGCAATCAAGTGCATCCCCACCAAAATAGTCATGATCTTCCCAAATTGATCACTGTGGTTTCACAAACCCATAAGTATGAATAGGTGAAAGCTGGGACATGGATTCATTAACGAAAAGAAGGGCGAAAACCGGCGATCATGAGCTACTCGTCGCTATAAGAGCGGCCCTCAGAGCGCCCGCCCCTAGCTGGCCTGCGTCTATGACTGTAGAACGTCTGACGCCTCTTTGTTTCGCATTGTCTTTTCTTCCCTCTTGCCTTTCCCTTACGTTTTATCGACTGACTCTGAAGTCACGTCTGTGGGTCTGCACTCTGCTCCCACACTGATCAATTCAATCAATTTTGGGAAATCATCCAGGTGCTTCCGAATCAGTCGACGTCGTGGCCGGTGGAATCGGGTGTTTGCCATCTTGACAAGCCGTTATCTGCTCACCTGTGCACTATGGGGACTCGCTGTGGGGCATAGTTGTCAAGTCGATTGCATGCTGTCGTCATCACCTGTTGAAGTGGAAAAAGACCTTTTACAAAGATCCGGGTTCTCTCAAGAAACTAGCTGGGCGAGTCTTTCGAGCCTATAAAGTTTTTGGCAAAGAACCAGCAAAAAACTTTATGGGTTGGACTTCATCGGAAAGCTTTGTGGTGAAGGAATGCCCTTGTGGGTTGTTCCGGATCGATTCAGAAGCGCTTGGGTGTTGAACAATGGGAGTTGGGCGTCACAGACAGGGCGTTCGGGGCAACCGTTGGGTGTTTCCACTGGGCCAATTTCATGGAATTCTGTCCCGATAGTGCATGTTTCTGTTGCCCTTGCCATGGACATGTCCTTAGTTCACGCAAGGCTTGATGGACAAACTCGGTAAAGGGATCGTCCTGGGTGGGATTCGAACTCGGACCTGTGGTTTCCGGACAGTCCCTGTATCCATTACGTCATTGATGCCACGTGTCGTCCCTCGAACATTTGCATTCGGACAGGACGAAAAGTTATACACATACATAGTCATAAGTTCCTCTACATTGCTCGTTGATCGATAAAGGGTCCGGTATCGATCAACCTCTCTGGGATGAGCCATGCCCTCGACGTTCATCCGAAGCCATGAAATGATTCAAAGGAGCTTTTGCTTGTTCCGCATAAGTTGCACTGGTGTTGAAGTTGGTGTTTGCACATTAATCCGCTGATTTCTCGGAAAAGTTGGAGGTGAACAGTCTGTGTGTACCCGATCCGGCGACGTGTGCACGAAGCAGCGCCTCTAGCCCCTGCGCTTCTTCACTGAAAAACAACGCTGCCTGTTTCCATCGCTCGAATTGATGACAAGTTGGATTCGATGCAGAATCAAAGCACATAAATGTGATATTGACTCCAAGTGGTACCTGGGGTAGTGGTTCGAGGACGATTTTCATTTGCGCGGTACGGATCGATCTCTCCAAACTCCATGCAAACGATAGCGGCGTCTCAAGCCAGTGCGCTATCGACTTGTCCGCTTTTACAGTTCCTATTACTTCAGAGTCGACCGCTCATAACTGTTAGAGTTTTTCATACATTCATTCATCATTCATCATTGCCCCCACCCCCGACGAGTTTGAGTACGAGCCACGCTCTCACAACTCACATCCATTTTTCGCGTCGTCCATTCTTCGATTCGGGTTCTGGTGACCGCGGCAGAGGCGGCCAGGTTTCCCTTCCGTGGCGGGGGCCCCACAGACAGAATCTGTTTGAAGGAGGTGTCGTTTTCCCGCTTTCAGGTCACTCTCTCATGCGGGATATGTTTTTCTCGATATTGTGTGACTGGTGACAGAATCGTCGGTGACGAAAACGGAGAGTTTAATCTAATTAACGGTGCAAAATGGTAGAAAATGTGCGGGCGGTTGCGAAGCGGTCGGCCAATTTGAGGGCTGCTTGTGAAACGCTTCATGCATAACCGGGACATATGTTTTCCAATGACAAAATTGAATAAGTTTTGCGGACAAATCGCTAGATGCTGCCACTTATGGGTATTATTTTGGGAAATCTTTATATATATAAATTGGTATATATGATATTCGGGTCGGTTTTTTTCTATTTCTTTTAGTTTTTTCCTTTTTGGGCTAGGAACTATCAGGGAAGATCCCGTAAGGGTGGATGTCCGTATTCTTGACAGATATCGATTTCATAAGGTGGCTTCAAGCCAGGTGATCGTTGCATTGGCCTGGTAATCAGCAATAGCATCTAACAAGACGATGAATAATGATGAACAGTTGGTGATCAGGACATCCAGAACAAGACGATTGCGATGATCACCCCATTTCTTTACGAAAATAATCATTCACCGCCACGTCATTAGTTAGTTCTTCACACTTGAAGGAAAAAAAGTGGAACCAGCCAGTTTTGAAGGAGAGGATGAAAAACGTTACACCAGCATGTCTGTACTCTATAGACTAGTCGAGGCCCTATACCCTAGAACTCGACCTTGTCTACAGCTGGGGGCTCGTTACCAGCTGGGAGTGTGGGCGTAGTTTACACAACTGCACCCTTGTTTCTCATTTTATGCTATTAGGAATGTACATAAAATTAGAAGGGTAACTCCCCCGACCCCCGATAATGATCAGTCTCATCCTGCAGTCCGTCACGCACTCGAAATTCATTCTACATGTCCAGGTAAAACGATTTCAGACTTCATACGCATCCAAGTGAATCGCCTGAGTTCAAGTGGGAACCCAAGTCACCTTAGTTTTCACTTAATAGGCCACTCAGATAAGTCGTTACCAGACTAATCTGGGAGGATAAAAGTACCGACTTGCACATCGGCTGGCCCCAGCAAGTCATTGTATGGCCACATACGCACTCATAACGCCGCTACGATTCTGAATGAAAGTTGAATGCGGGGCGCATCCCGAGGATGAGATCGACCTACGTCGAAGGCTCTCGGACTTTTTCTATATGTTTGGCACTATGGATTCCTACAAAGTAATTAGAGCCCCGATGTACATATCAGCCTTACTGAAACTTCCCAAACAGCCTCGTACCAATCCCCCGGTTCGCAACAATTTGAAGCTTCAAGAGCTTACCCAGTTGTTTGGTATTTGATCCCTGGACCTTTACACATAACGACGCCTTTTGGCTTTTTTAAATACATTTGAAGAGCTTCTTTATTCTTTTCTTATACAGTGTGGTAATGTAGTGGTAAAGTGCCATGAAAACAACACCACCATAAAAACTAGGAGGGTTTGCTCTGTTGTTCGGCTGTTCCTATTGAAAGTTGACAGTAATTTAAGAGTGGATTGATTTCGAAAAGACCGATCGACACCTCTTGATAGGACGATTTACAACTGGGTGCGAAGAGAAAACTGCATTCCGGGAACTGATAAGACCAATGAGAGAAGTAAAAAGATTTGTGATAATGAACAGAGCGAGACGGAGATTCTCTGGTAATCTATCGCTCAAACGAGACGACCTCGTTGCCAGAACGTCTGTGACGTGTGAGAACGAACAGAGGACAGATGTAAAGTGAAAAAATACCACTTGATTTGTTTGTTATTCGATTTTCTTGAGATTTATCATCCTGTACTAATGTATCTCAACCTTTTTACTACCTAATATTTTTGTTTATCCATTTTTACAACAATAGTTATTAAGTCGCTTTATTATCAAATCTTGTCAGAATCTTTTCCGGGAGGGATCTTTCAGAGATATGCTACTTCCATTTAGGGAGCCGGAATAGGTAATTTGTCGGTAGAATGGCTTTCGGGGCGAGCTGTTGGGCAGGCTTGGAGTTTTGCGATCCCGATCGTCTCCGATACCGAGAGATAGACCCGAATGAGTCACCAAAGGAATGGGAGACCCTGCTGGGATGGGAAGAATTTCACCTCAAAATTAATCCCCATTTACATCATAGTGCGACCTCATCGTTACCCTAGCTCAGTATTATACATTATTATTAGTTTCTATCACAGGTCACCACTTATTTTTATGAGTATCTACATACTTCCTGATCTAATCCGTATTAACAACACATTTACCACGAAGATTTCGATCGATGGTTCCACTTCGTGGGCCTTTTTATTTGTTTAGGAGGTATCCAGCCGCCTAATGATGGTGGCCTATTTGTAAATAAACAGACATCTTGCACCACTTACGTAAGTTGTGACTCACAGACTAGTCCCTCTTTTTCGGAAATGTACGACCGATCGATGCTTGGTATCAGCGTTGAAATGGTGGTGAGGGTTCTGCTTTGTACTTAAAATCATAGATCGCGGGGTAAAAATGCTTTCAGAGTGCTTCCACCCCCCCCCCCCCTTCCCCACTCCAGGAGGGCTATATGGCCCTCTAAAAGCTAACATGGGACATTGCCGTGTCAAAGAACGGAACAGCTAGGACTCAAAAACCGGCTTGAAGCTCATTGCCCCTGAAGACGTCTAAGTAAGGACGTGTTTAGAGCTCTCATAAAGATCGATATTATTAGAAGTGGAGCACATTTGGTGTAGAAGTCAATCAGCTGATTTACGATAACAAAAGATTGCAGTGCTCTGAAACAAATGAGGTCTCGGCTAACCTTCGTCCTTACAAACTCGTCCTAACTTACAAATGATCAGTTGAAAAAGGACCCTAGGTATTGAGCCTTCCGGCAATTTTCTCGATTTCTCGCTACTAATGAATTCCTCTGCATCAACATTCTCGCCTTGTAACTCATTTAAATTACCTGGAATTATGGCGAACCGTCCCTTTAGGACATCTTCCAATCTTCATAACCACACCTTCATCAACACATCGGTAGTCGACCGTTTATGAAGCCCACAGATGAAGGGTTAAGGTTAAAGTCTTCGGGTTCAATCAATCTCGTTTTTGAGATGCGCCTCGCGTCAGACTTCCGTCCGGAATTCAGTGGAGTTTTAGATGTGTGCGTGGAATATGAAATGACTTGCAGCTCCAGTCAATATCCAAGTCAGTGATTCATCCTCCCTTATATATCTAGAGTCACTTGGCTGGCTTCGAAGTTATAGAAAGCGTGGTATCCTCCGTACATCACCTCCTCCTAGGGTTACCATAGATGATTTCAAAAAATCCACTGAAATGAGCATTAGCCAGGTTTACAACTTATTGATTAGATAAAATCCAAGCGAATAGGTTGAGGGCATGGCGCATCCGGAAAAGTAGTGGCCCTGAGAGTCATCAGATGCGTTATTGACCTCACTGGAAAGCAAAAGACAAACAATGATAGTGGCCAAAGCAACAGATCTGTGGATACTGGTTTTAAATGAGCTAATGAGGGAGCTGTGGAATCCGGACATGCTGTCTTGTTGTCAGTCTCACTGTTTTCGAAAACTCCTCCAAATTGTTGTTGATGGATCATCTTTTGTTTCACTTCCAGGATCAAAGTAAACAGTTTGCCAGTTTTTGTTTATTCCCAATATGAATCGAAATGATGCGCTCACTTCAGCAAGGTTTTTCAGGGATCTGAGCCTTTGAAGTGTTTACTCGAGGGATTTGATGATTTTTCTTGAAAACAGCGAATCCTCTTTATCTTCATAGCTGAAGAGCCTCACATGTCAAATGTAAAGACATGCTGCCGTGCTGAACCAAGTAAGAATCATGGATCTGCGACGAAGGGATGTGATAACTCAAATGGACGGAATGAAATTCTATTCTCATGTTTGGGATAGACCTATTGTCTTCTTTATGTATTTATGTGTGCATTGTAAATAAACATCAATTGGCATCAATATTTTGGGTTTTTCTCTTCATTTAGAGAGATGCCTACCATTACCATCAATTACGGCACCAAGTTTCCTTTTGGTAAACAAAGCCGACCCGATCTCTGGTTCTTTTCAAAAAAGTTTCTGGAAAATAGATATAATGGTCTTAACGATAATGGGATAACAATGAAACAACGGCCAATGACGTCAGCCATAAGCCAAAAATGCCAAAAATCTTTTAGGTGATCGTCTGGGAGCTCTCTAGGGTTCTGTATATTTGAAAATGTTGCTTTGCTTCGTTCTGCCATTGAAACATTTATTTACCAATTTATATAGGTGAAACTTGCTTGAGCAGAAGGACATGCAAACAGTGAGGCTGGTAAAGGCATTCTTGAGGGTAAAAAGTCTTTATGGAAGTTTGGCAGATAAATCGGAAGGAGTTCCTCTATTGCTCGATCGTTAGGCAAAAGCTGTATGTATCAGGGGCGAAAATGGGAATACTATCTGTAAGTGTTTGTAATTCTCGAACAAATATGGAAATGGGGTGTGTGTCAAGTCGTGCGTCCGAGGGTGCGCGCGGCTAATTGCGCGGCGAAGTTCGTGGCGAATTTGGACGACTTCGGCGCCTATCATTGGGGCCCAAATCTAGAGTAAGGAAGATTAGTAAGGTCAGCTGATCCTATTATTCTACTGTACTTCAAAATTGGGCCCAAATGATAGGCGCTAAAGCCCTCAGAATAGAAATGAATTTCGCCGCGCAATTCGCCGCGCGCACCCTCGGACGCACGACTTGACCGTCCCCCATGGAAATGCAATGGTTTTAAGGTTCCGCGTAGTTGGGGTTCTAGTAAACGATGGAGTTTAAAGACTCTGGCGTTATTCGCCCCTGTCTTTAAGATGCACCCTGCCCTCAACGCCCTTTCAGAATCGAAATGGCGTTCGAATGCAAATTTATCCTTTACAATGACTTGTGATGGCAGGCCAAGGTTCAAGCCGGTGTTAGTACGACATTCAGTTCCCTTCAATTGATTTTTATTATATTCATGTTCCATGCTCGATACAGAGCGATGAACACTGCTATTTATTTACTTGTTTATTTATTTAGGTATTGATGAAAATGTGAACACGCGTGCCTCTGTTCATATTCCCTTTATTATTTCGTTTACTTTGGAATGATTCTTTTTCAGAATATCATCAGTGGAAAAGACTATGAGGATGGTTTCACGTAGGCCGCTGGACACCAAGATCACTGTGAACACAAGAATACCTTCTGGATCTTTCACGTATCTAAAAGCAAGGTTCAGCCCAGCAGAACTGCCAGATCGATGACTCTCAAGGTCGATCATCGACAATAAAATACAGTTTTTGGTAATCTGGAATAGTCTGATGCCCTGGAATAGCCTTCCCGTTCCGATCATAGCCTATATGCCCTTATCCGCATCCGGTTCAGCGCGTCAAGTGGGCACTGATCCTCTGTGCCAACTTTTCGAGCGGTGTCAAATGAGGGTCGAGTGGTGGTCCGGACTTGATGAGTCCTGAAGTGCACTACCTATCCTCATTGACGTTTCCGGTCAACTTCTCGAGAGCTTTATCTTTGATATGACCAGTTACATCGCTTTTGTAAAATATCTGTCTCTGTATATGACATCCTAGTGTGTTCGAAATTTTGGCTCAAATTTATTTGCTCAGCTATACTATTGTCCGTGTTGTGGTTGTGAAGTTAATGAATAAATCAATAAACAAGTAATTTGGATAGTTCACACCCGGTCGTAGTTGAAAGGTTGTGGGAGCTGCTGGGTGCGAATTGGCTCCCATACATAGTTCGACTCTCTGCGTTCCTCCACGACACCGGTGTTAACGATAAAGGTGCCGTTAAGCTCTCTCTCGTTGTTTCAGAGGTTGCTTCGATCAATGGGCTTATAAGTCGAGCTGTGTCGCCCTTACCCTCCCACCGAATCGGTTTATCAGTCGAAGAAAAGTGTTTCGTACTTGGCGGAGGAGATAGTCATTGACTTAGAGATGTTTTTAATTGTTCCCACGCCTTTTTCCCATCCATCTATGAGGCCACCAAATGGATTATACTGTTTGCTTGTGTGCTGTCACGATGCGTCCGGTTTCCTTTCGACATCACTTCCTTCGCTCAATTATTGAATGGCTTCAGTCAGCTGATTTTCCTCAGCCGACGACCTCCCGTTGGATCAATCCGACTGAATCTTTTTTCCAGCTTCATAGCTTTTCTAATTCTTTAAGTCCTTCGTCATTCTATGCTGATTGCCTCTCCTCGATACGTCTTTGTCCACCTCTCAAAACACTTCTTTGAGTGGACGCAAATCACAAATGATTGAAAAGATTGGCCAACGACAAATAGCATTCAATGGCTGGAGTTGAGGACCAGACATTGGGAGCATGTTATTGCTCTCCTGCGCCAAAAAAGCTTCGATCTCCCAAAACTGAAGGGACGACCGTCTCGTGCATCGGTTTCCAATCCCTTAAGACTCGCCACCCACTGCAAACTATTGCCAGTTACAGCTGAATGCATGGCGCATCCAATGATTGACCTGCCATTCAGGCAGATTCAAGGGCCTCTCTCGACATATCAATATTACGGTGAAGGGGGTACTTTCTTTACAGCGATCACAGTCCTTCTCCAGATCGTTTTTATAAGACAGTCCAGTTGTTCATCCTACGCTACCTCTATGGGAATTCCTTTGTGTCGCTGATGCTTTCACTCTTATTTGGCCTTCACGGTAGATTGAACCTTTGAAGTTCATCAGCATTCAGTGGGAGATCGAATTCGAAGCCGCTGCATTCACTAACCTTTTCATGGTTATGAATTACTGTAAGAGTGGCCGATTCTAAGTTACATCTGTTTTTTTCAGTGAAGTAATAGAAAAAATAGAAATAGAAGGGAAAGGAAGGATTGAGCTCTTCAATTAGCTCTCTAATTCAATATAAACCCGGCTACTGTCCCTTTGGAATCACTCTATTCTACTCTCAACCCATTCCCAAGCAATTTTTCATTGGATAAACCCATGTTCTCACAATCGGATTGGAGGGCAGTCTGAATCCTGAGAGAAACAAATACAATAGCGCTCAAAAGTCTTCGGCCAAACACACTTACGCTTTTCCGTTCATTACTTTTTTCTTAGTGGAGCATTAGTGGAGCAAATCGCGCAAGATCTCCAATTGATCTCGAGTTCAAGCTCTTTTGGATATCTGGAACATGATCAGAATGCAGGTTAATGGTGGTAAATATTCACAATACACCCATGCTACACATATTGGAATTTCGCATGATTACATCCAGTGGGAAAGAAGTTACGAGTGAAAAGTACGGTTGAAGAAGCATTTAGCCAAAGACTTTTGAGCGCTACTGCACGAATTCAACAAATGAGTGAACAAAATAAAATCTTCAATGCAAATACTGCAGGTGCAGTGCTCTTCAAAAGCAATTTTTCATATACATTAGGGCCGGACGGATCTTTTGATGGTTAAAAAAAGTCTGAAAAGTGGGATCCACTCGTTCTAGGGCTTCTATACATCTTTCCTCACGGCTTCCTTTCCGATTAGTTAGTCCCGAGCCCGATGGTCTGGCTTTATTTTTACGTCCTGAGGTTTGTGTTGTCCTAAGGTCTAAGGTATGGCTGGCTGGGCATTCCTATCTGTAGCATTTTCCAGTACTACTGATGTAAGTAATGTAGCCCAATCCCAAGTGTAGCGAGACCCCTCGAGAGCAGCAAATTGGACCTTTTGAGTCAAGGGAAGATGAATAATTGTTTGCAGAGCTTATGGGACACTTTAGTGCTATGTGACTCTGATAAAAAAGATCGAATAGCTCTGAAATGATCAGCTCTGTGATGATAACACTTTGGAAAAAAATTCAATATAAGTATAATAAGAAACCAAGCTTTTGTTAACATTGTTGTTATGTTGGATGTTTCAAAACCAATAAAAGTCCACTTCAGAAGGGTACCATAGAGGCAGGAGGCATTACATTCGTCCGTTTAGTCCTCCACGAATCAAATAATTTCTGAGCAACCAAACCTACCTTTCTTTTATGAAGCCTAGTAGCCTTTCAATGATCCGACTAGGTTGATCGGTCTCCTACCTGACTCAGGCCGAACTTCAAAAATCATTGCGGTTTTCATGGAGTGTTCAAATGTGCAGATCGAGCCTGGCGGAAATCACATGCATGGCTTATTCCAAAAATTCATATCTTTACCTCGTGCTAGAATCTCCAGCGTTACAACAAAAGTGCAGAACCACAGCATTTTTCTGAATCACAAGCCATTCGACGGGATGACCGTGCTTTGTGTTTCCCTATGAGAGAACGTCGGGCTGCTCAGCTGTCACCACGATGGACGGTTTGTCCTATATGGTTCCCCTTCCGAAGGAGATATCGTTCAGTACCGACAGCAGCGAACCAAAATATACTGTTTATGTATTCCTCTTTCCTCATTTGCATTTCAAAGGGCCATCACATCCTCTGAAACTGTCAATAAACCAATTGCTACGTTGTTTTGTAATTTGTATTGGTAAATTTCACTATTCGATATTCACTCAATTTTATGGTTGTCAAGCTGAAGTTTTGAATACCACAGTTCCTTCTTTTCTTCGAAAAACTTTCATTTCTCTGGTGACGGCACACGCCCTACGTCCCTTCTGATTCATCGGGCAGCAGGACGTCATCTAGCTTTTTTCAAAAGGAGCTGACATTTATAATTTTGCTATCACCCTTCGAGAACAGACATAGTACCGGCTAGTTCACCGGCAATTTCAACCTTTGATCAAGCTGAATTAGTGCGATCTGACTATCTATTCATCATAAAAATGATGCTAGGGTAACTATTATTTCGTCCCTGAGCAGGGTGAGCGGAAAGTATCTGCAGCATCTGGTTCTTAAGGATTTCCGCATACTCTCAAGCGCCACTAATGGAGCTATTGGGGTATTTAGGCAGTCGCGGAATCTATCTCGAATGAGCTCAAGTAACGACGCTTCGTTTTGGGAAGATGACCTAATTTCCCAAAAAAAATGTTTTCGCAAAGACAGGCCAAGTTTTTCGTTGCCATAAATCGTCTCCGTTTTTTATTGCACATTGGGTAAAATTAGGCTGAGGAGGGGCGCACGTGGAAAACCAGTTCACGTCGTCGCATAGGTGATTATTGAGCAAGCGCTTGGAACTGTCGGTATGTTGATCGTCGTGTAACTCACTACAACAAACGAAAGCGACGGGGCTCCTTTCATTGTTGTTTCACCTAGACCTTAGTGGGAGCGGTGGTAGCGTTTAGTTATCGTCATTACTAAATTTCCATCTATTCTACCAAAACTGCTATCTTTTCTCAATGATTCTGCTAAATATCCAGGGTTACCCTTGAGAAAGTGCTATAATTTTCAAAATTTTTATTCTTGAAACAGCCCTGACTTTTGCAATATGTGGTCGTTTACTGTTTATTTATTGGAGACGTCTGCAGGCTCTACTCTATCCTGAAGAACTTCACAAAAGGAAATCTCATAAGTACAATTTATTGCTTGACCTTTGACCTTTGAAAAAACTCAGATAACTTTGTGAACGATACTGTAAACATTGGTGGGCGCGTGTTGAATGATTTCCTAATTGAGCCAATTTTTTCTTCAAATGAGATAACTTTCCTTCTAACTAGTTTATTACTGCTCGTTTAATCCATGTCTTTACTCATATTAGTTACTTGATGTGGCTAAGTTCAGTTTATAGTCGCTATTGTTATCTGTAGAGGGGTGGGATTAGTTGGTAGGCGTGATCTACAAAGCATTTATCATGTCGTTTCAGTTAATGCGCTGAGGTTTTCTGTAGCTAAAGCAACGTCGTTCCAATAGGTAGCTACCATATCCTCAGTGACAGAACGTGGGCGAATTTCCATTGACCTTGGGTGGCATCTTAGATAGTAAGTGAATATAGTTGACGTCCCCCGACTGGAAGAGAGACTCCTCCAAGTCGACAGTATACCTCTTTGATGAACAAACTGAAGAAATATATGGCACAATGGATGAATCATTGCGTCTAATGGGTTTCATCAAAACATCAAACTGACCGCGAAATCTGAGCGTGCTATAGATGCTGAGCGGCAAGAATCGCTTCCGATTAATAGTTTTCTGTTTACGCCCAGTTGACATGACTCTTGATTGCTTTTAATTTTGAATGTACTGCTAGCTAGGTTACTATTTTTTGGAAATTCAGTTAGCTAGATATCATTTCTGAGAGGCCCTTGCTTTCTTCACTACACAATCGCTTTATTTTACTTTTTGAAACAACCACCGCCTGTAGTACTCTCTCGATTTCAGAATGTCCGTCGAGGGACTGCTACGGGCGGTACGGCACTACACTGGCTGGTATGATGACGATTGGTCTGATTGGTTATCGCATTCGGTTACCAGTAATCTACTAGTGGGAGCAGCCAGTGTCATTTCGTACAAGGTGTTCGTCGACAAGCCTATCGAATGCATGCCACCAAGCTTCTTCCCGGATTCGTGGACTACGGTCAGATGACAGTTTTCATTAACAATTTTACTATAAGTTGGTAAATTTTCGGTAAATCTAGATCTTTGTGCGGATTTGCTGATGACTGGCTTTATTCTGAAATGGGCCACCCATTTGAATTCAGTTAAGAGCTGCAGTGATATTTGTATGGGTGTTTCGTCCACACAAGGGCTACCACGGAATACTCGGGAGTCGGCCATTTTTTTCCCCTCAACCGAATTTGGTAAAAGGTTACCATCCCAGGAATGGTGGAGGGCTTGATGAGTCTGGTAGGGTTTTGATGCTCCCACACTTCAAACACTCTAGGTCTGTATTCAGAGTTCTTTGAAAAGTTTTCCTTTCCACCAAAAACCCTTTCCTGGTTGGGTAGGGCGCTGCTCAAAAAGGGTAGGACACGATAAAAATTGGATGGATCCGAAAGCTTCGGATGCCACAAAATACCACTAAAATTTTGTCCTCGATGCTTGTTAATCAGCGGAATGACGAGATCCCTGATGAATCACTGCTTGGTGGCATTTCACCACGACACGTCCTCTGGTTCACTGTCTCTGAACTTTCCTATCGTGAATGGTAGATGAAAAAACACATTTGAGATTTTTTTCTACGTGGGAGACCGTTGACTCCGTCGAATCCTAAAGGTCATCTGCCCTTCAGTGTCCTTCATTTGGACAAAAAGTAATGAATAGGCTGAGAAGTGGTCGATGAATCTTCTGCTGTTTTTCTGCGGCCATAGGGTCAGAGGATTGGAAGAAGGTCGTCAATAAGAAGTATGAGCAGTTTGGGGTTCAGGAGACCCTTCTTGCGCCATGCAATCTATATTTCTCAGAATTCAAATGGTTTTCATACTGATACAGTGGCTTTCCCGAAGTGGCTGAGGGAGCAACTGAAAGAAGCTTTTATACCGGTATCGGATCACGATACTAGTTACCTGTGTACGGTTCAATATTCACCAACTCTCTCTAGTGTAGTGGAGAACTCGATAAACCTAATCAAAACTCTGTTCGGAATTCGAGTCCAGAACCGAAAACCGCCATCGTTAGTGCTTCATTTTCGGCGTTCGTTACCATTCCTTTGCTGATTTAGTAACTTCTCTCTAGACTCTATAAAGATTCCCTATAGCCAGCAGTTATACGTCGTTGTAGCGAAAGTGTTGAGGATTTCTAATGACCCTCAGCTGCTCGTGAATGACATCTCTTCATCCATATGTTGTACAAACGGCAAAAACACGATAGCCCGCCCTCGCCGCGACAGTCCGTTGTAGTTGAGCCATCATAGTCGGCCGCCATCAGTTTTGTTTCTTTTCAGGCATCACCTTTTCTTTTTCTCGAACAACTTTTATCTGAACATAATATGCGGGCATTTCCTCAGTGTCAACCACTGCTTTCAGCGGAAACGATATTCACAACGAAAAGATCTCACAAGAGGGGTGGAGGGACGGGGAGAGGGAGAGGAAGGTCGCATTAGCAATTCCACCTTATTTTTGGTCATTGACTAGAGTGAAGAGCACTGAGCAGTTGGCCTGGAGTCGGTTACTCTCTATCATATCTGATTCGCCATGAATTCCTTAACGCCTTCTGAACTGACGTCTTCTGAAGTAACTTCGGATCTTCTGAGCTCTTCTCTTTTGCCTCGTTGCCTTAAAATTTCACTCTGTAATAATCCTCCAATCATTGGATTACTAAATTAGTTGAGACCGATGAGTTTTACTTGAAGCCCTGACCCACGATTCTTTTTGTGTACCCTACTTTCATAGGACCCTCCTCATGAAAGTCCCTCGTTGTACAGCCAATTCCTTTTTGCTACCTTTTCGAATCGTAGTGTTCACTGAAGACCATATGACACACCTACCTCAGATATGGCGCTAGGATTAACTCTCGCATCGATACCGATAGGATCGGAACCGATTACGCCCGCTAACACTGAAAAGATCGATCGTCTGGTACAGAACAATTACTGGGACCAGAGGCTGTCTGTCCCTGAAGTAGGGCCAGGTCTTCAACTCCAGTTCAAGGAATTACAGCTTATTATAGAAGGACAGTTCACTGAACGGGTGCAGTACATTCTCCTACTTGCCATTTTTTAGGTTCTTGGATAAAATCAAGCGCAATTCGAAGACCGTTTGATTTTATTCCAACGCTCCCGTTCATTTAAGTTAAGAAGATATCCGAAGGGTCCCTCAGCTCGAACCAAGTAATTGGAATGTTCCAAGGGAGGCCATAGGTCTGATATTTGTTTTCACTTCAATAGTCATCAAAACCAACACTTTTTGTACGGAACTGCATTGAAAGAGACGCTTCCAAGCGCCATTCAGCGCTGAGTTCATGGCAAACAGAAAAACCATTGAAACGATGTAGTTTCCCGTGCGAAAGTGGCATACTGGTTAGGCACTGTCGCATGAACATCATTTTTGCGGTGTTACCTACCCACACCCTTATTGTCTAAGCCTACCGGTTAGCTAGGCTTCTTTTTAATCCGTCACTATCCATGTGAGCTTCTCAGCATCCATGGGTAACCTCCAAGACGACTATAATCGGAAGCGGCTTCAATATTATATATACTCAAGTAGTTCTTGTTGTACTGTAGCTGGGTGTAAAATAAAATTAAGTACTACTAGGGAAATGCGGGAAATCCACGGGGAAACCCTTATTCACACAAGATTCGTAGCATATGCCGCCATGCGGGGAGATATAGTTAGTTCTGATCGTGAGACTCGCTAACTACTGGCAGTTGGACCCACCAGATGGATCAATTGAAAGCTTTGAAGTGGCAAATCTACCTATCCAATCTCTGAACATTACTACTGAACTCGTGCAGTTTTGAACAGCAGGAATCACATTGTGTAAAATGGGAACCCCTTCATTATTCTGGTAATGGAGGGTTATGTTCCGACTGCAATAAATTGTTAATAATAGCCCAGGTGTCAAACAAAGGCTGGTTTTATACCTCCAGCAAAAGGTCTGGAAGATTTCCCCGAGATCGCTGACTACTGTAGGTATAGTGCTCAAGAAATGTCATAAAGCCCACAATCTGTGGAAGTCTACGACCTTTCGCGTGCGCCATGTATTCGACCTTCCTCTCAAATTGTAGAATTTGTAAATGAGCTCTAGGGTAACATAATAGACGGTAGAAGCCCATATATGGCCCTCTCTACTGGTAGAACCTGTTAATGAGATCTCGGGTAACATAATGGGCGATAAAGCCCCATGTATGGCCCACATGGTGTTCCTATGTTGGGAATCTTCACTGATCGGGCTGGACGTGATCCAAAAGAACAGGCACAAGATAGGCGAATTAGCTTAAATTCCAAAAGCTCCCCGTACAGTTACCAGCCCGACCATGTAACCAACGATTGCCGTGTGATAGACGGCTTATTCTGTAATTACATCATAAATACTACTGCATACGGGAACCCTTAAGCTATGAACTTCATTATCCTCGAAAAAGGTGCTCTTCTCATGTTTCAATGGCAAGCTACTAGGCCCCTACTGTCCCCACCTACTCACCCGTACCTTTTATAGCCTCGCTCAGGCCTTTGCAGAACTTCGCTACCTTTATCATACCAGTAAGTTGACCTTGGATCGGATCCCATTACTATTACTATCGATAGATCAGTACCAGTAATGCCATAGAAAAAGTTTACATGAGACCTTTACATCTCCGAAATCGAAAATTTTGCCTGACGCAACGTTGGATGAGTTATAATTAAAGTTATAATTACAGTCATACTGCCTATTTCCTTGACCGATTGTATCCAATGGAGAAAATGAGTTTTTGCCATTTCTTTAAAATCGAATTAATTTGTTCTTAATGCCTTATTTGACTGAATTTCCATGAAAAAACAGGGGTGATCCAATGATAAACTTCTAATTTGATGTTTATTTCTTCTCTCCAAGTCACGTCATTTGTTGTTGTTATTTACTGATGGCTATTGTTGATTTTCCGGCACCTCAGGCGATCAGATAAACAACGCCCAGGTGATCGCTGAGGTGAACGAGTCGAAACGTCAAATAGTTCTTATGACACCCTGTTGTAATGACCCCCGATCACATTGATGGGGCGGCATCCCTCTCTCCTGGAGGGTTTCAGCCATCATGCCATCCTGAACATTTCATTTACCCACATTTCCTCCGCCCATTTCATTTCATTTATCGATCTGATTTGATGTTTTATCCAACTTTCCGTCCTCCTCCACTGGCGACGCAATATCGTCGTTCTCGTCGTTGGTATTCGACTGGCGGGCAATTCCTATCACCATCATGGCCTTCAGATAGTGATAGATGGCGAATTTTATGCACATCACTGGTCGGGGTAGAACTGGTTTTCCTACCTTTGTATTTGCAACCTGTCGAAATTGTTTTTGTTATTGAAAATTTCCCTCCATAAAATTCCCCGTCGTTTCAATTTGGCCACCACTTGTTACTGTTGGATATCTGGTGAACGCCTAGCCTCTCTTACTCGTTTTACTGTCAAACTAATAATGTTTTCTTACGGATTTTTCTCATGTAAACAAGAAGAAGTAAACATAGTCGCTTAGTCGAAAGGCAGAAAAGGGTTAGGGCAGTGGTTTTGAACCTGGTAAGTTTACGATATGCTGGATCGAGTCCCATCCTGGGCAAAGGAGACTCCCATTCTAAGCAAAGGAGACTTCTTTCCATGAGAAATTGGTCAAAATGAAGGGGACTGGTGGCGTTTCGATCCAGGACCACATTGAAAACTACGAAATCACTGATCGCTGGCCTATCGCATGTGGTTGGGGCTCAGTCTTGTTTATTTAGCGGTATGTAAGACACCATTTCCGATGGTGTTTACACACATCTGCCACAGACCTTCGTACCGTGAGTCGTAGAAATCTATACAACAGCCCCTAAACTACTTATCAGATCAGTTCCAGTCTTTCTGATGCTACGTTCTGATAGTTGTATTGGGGTCGTGCTCCGTCGAAACTTCTCTAATGGATTTTCTCTCGAGAAACAAAAATTGTTGTGACCGGCAGGTTGATAGGTTACTTGGGATGAGCCATGTATACGACCCGACATGCCTTTTATTTCATTTTCTTGCTTTTCTTTTCCAAGATATCTCGTTTTTACTCGACTTTATCACTTTCTCACTGCAAACCCTGCAAGTACGAGCAAAACGGTCATGGAGATCTTCGTGAAGGCGAGTCACCCTCTTCTGCGGGTTAAAATTTATGTCTATGGAAGGTTGTAATGTGATCCGTGACTTTTAGTAAATTGGTCTCACTTTCTAAATGCTAAAAAACCAATTTCCATCAGGTCTATCGAATCACTATCCTTCTCCTTCAATCATTCGCCCCCACTACTTCTTTTGATTGGGTCGATTCACTGTGTGAACCGTAGGTGAACAGGCTTTAATCGCTCCACACCATTCTCATAAATTGGCAAAAACTTCAGAATTTGTTTATCGATGTGGAGTTTCATGCAAAAGTGCATCGACTTGGTGTAAAGCCATTCGCGATTTGAGATTTTTTGTTCTCCCATTGCAATTTATCACGGCGCTCACATTTTTGAGCTCATTTCCAGGATAAATTTCAATCAGCTGACAGCACCCACTTGCTGCAGAACTATTCAGAGGGATGACGGCTATGGCTGCCATCCGATTAGTAAATAACATCTTTGGATCACCAGAAAGGCCCTACAGAATTCTTAACGTGAGGAGCGCGAGTTCCTGTCTCCTTCACAACTACGTTCTCAAAAAAAAAAGCTTTCATAAATCAAGGCACAGTTTCTATAGTTCTACAGAATCTCCAAAAGGCGGAAATAGTGAAGAGACAAGAGGCGCCGATCGCAATAGTGCGTTCCATGGTTCAGACCCAAATGAAAAGCGCAACATTCGATTGAAGGTTTGAGGATGAAAAGTTGTCTGATGCTTCCGACCGTATGCCTACAATGTTATCAGTCTTCCTATAGGGCGTGAAACCAAGCTACATTCATTGATAGAAAGTCCTAGTGCTTTGGGAGCCTGTGAATGACAAAAGGACCACTCAAATCGGGAGGTAAGAGGAGAGTGAGCGCCCCCGACATGCCACTTGGGAAACATTGGTGTGCCACCAACGTGGATGACTCATAAGCGTTGCACTGAGAAAAACGAATCTCGCTCTCCCAATGCCCCACTCCTAATTTTGTTGGCATTCCGAAATATTGGAGTTCTAGATAGCACTATTCGGGCTTCTCTTTGAATGTCGTGAAGTTGGAATGGCCCCTAGATGGGAAGGATTTTTGGTTTAGTCAGATTCTTCATTATGCTCTCCAACGGCTACAATATATCAGTGCTCTACAGTCCTGATCAGCTTGACATTTCTCTGAGATGAGTTTGAAATGGTGTACTATACTAACATGCTAAAGGTACAACCAAAAAACTTCGTATGATCTCTCAAGCGAGATCCGATCCATCACTCGTTCGCCTAGTAGCCCCGACAATTGCCTACAGTCCATATTTATTTCATGGGAACATTATGGATAACTACAGCAATAGAAACTCGCCCATATCTGCGAAAACTCGGCTTTTGTTGTCGCTGGGACAGGTGAAATACCCTGCCACCGTTTTTGTCATTATTTTTTCGAATATCTGGTAAACATCACGAGCCCCTGTTTTTCCGAGCTCATACCTTCCTAGGTGTCCAATATAGACTCTAGTGAGTGGTATTATGACCTTTACTCCTCTGAAAACATTCGATCGACGAATTTTCGCATTTGACTCTCCCACGCCATCACCGAGGGCCGTCGGCAAAGAAGACTCCGACGAACTTACGAAAACACTGTGTCAGTGGACAGATTAAATCGATTCTTTACCAGCGGGTTGATGTATTTTTTCCTCAGTGCGATCCTCTTTCTTTTTGTTCCATCAGCCCCTTGTTACTTGAACATTATTTTGTAACTTCGAGCTCATATGAGTCCGTCGAAAGCTTTCTACCTCTTTTTCTTCTACAACAGCTAAACAAATCCACAAACGCCGCAATGAACTGTGAGTACTCTTCCATGTTTTCTGTTCGTTTTGAAATCTGAAAGGCATATTCCGCGATGAGCTATGATTCTGAAGAGAAGCTAGAGTACTTATTAGAGGGTAGCAAGCCGATATGCGACATAGCGTAGCAAGAGAAGCTTTGCGAATAATCGGTCTTGGAACAGCTCTAGACCTCCCCTACTCCTTCGATCCCTTCTCTCCCTTTTTTACTAGATAGATGGAGGGGTATTCCTGCATGGGCGATTGCTGTATAGAACAGTAATCTTCACGTCTAAGGCATTGTCCCTATAATCCCGTCTTAGGCCCGTTTTCGGTTCGTTTGCTTCTTCTTTCAGCATCGTTAGCTAATTCATCTTTTTGAATCAACACAAGCGAAGTACGCAGGCTACCGCAATATCGCGGACATGGTTTAGAGATCAATTCCTGGCCATGGTTGAGGTCCGGACTAATCGCAAACATTCAATCCCAACATTAAAACCGGGTGACAGGTATTTAGAAAAAAGGCAAATAGTAAAAAACATGATCGCGGTAATTGCTGACACTTTCTGAGTGGGGGGACTGCAATTGTGTGAAAAAAACGCATTATTTTTCTGCGAAAAACAACTTTTCAATTGGACCTCCATTGAAACGGCAGTGGAATGGAGTGGGATGACTGTCATCAAACAACAACGACGATATCAACGACATTTCATGTCATCGTCAAACATTTCATAGCTCTGAGCTGGCAACGCATCAGTTGCAATCCCTCCATCAGATCGCTTTCAGATCCGTTTTCGTTTTCAGAACCTTGATATCTCCTTTTTTGAGAGCGCCCTTCTGCTATGTATGTCTTATTAGTAGCTCTCACATTAAATGCTCTCTCATTGAGCAAGTCGCATAAGTAAAGAAATTAATGGATAGAAACTCGAAAATTATTTGGCATTGTTCAACCTCTTCTGGAAAGCGCCACGCCCTCGACTTCCAAGTAGTGTGTTTGAGTACAATTTAGCCCGTACAATGACTTGCGATAGCCAGCTGATGTATAAGTCAGAGCTTTTATCCTGGGGTCAATCACGAGTCTGGTACCAGATCACCGACCCACAATGGATGGAAGACCTGGTGGGCTTGGTTTGCCTGATAGGATATATTTACCGGATTCGATCCATGAAACATGCATGTGATAGAGGTCACTTAGCGGCACCGCCTATGCGCCGAAAGAAATGAGGTGAATAACGTGAATGGGTTGGTTACATTGGAGAGTCCTTCAGTACCACTCAGAGAAATCTCTGTGTTGCTCACCAACTCTTGAGTATGATGTTCCCCATGGCATGTTTTACGTTTCATCGACCACTTCAGTGCTTTTCTAGTGAATCTGTGACGGTATAAGACTAAGACAAGGTGGTTATGATAGGTACGTGATCGTCAATAACTGAGCTATGAATGGGACCATTCCATCGCTATCTCTGCACTGAATCAGCACTCAGTTAGTCGTCATGTGGTGCAGTAATACCCATTTCAATGTCTTCAGCTAGTTATTTTGAACTTCGCAATACAGATGTGAATCGGCCTCATTCTGTTCTCTCCTAGCACGGGTTCAGATCTCGGATTGATTTCCGTTCAGGTCGGGCAAGCCTACCATCTCTCCAGGGTCAGTTAATTGGTACAAGACTCGTTTGGAGGGGTAAAAGCACTGACTTGTATCGGCTGGCTACCACAAAGTCCACATACGCATTCAATACGTCACTACGATTCTGAATGGAAGTCGAATGCATGGCGCATCTTTCAGACGGCATTGGTCAACGCCCCAAAATTTTGTCCCTTATTCTTCATTGCTGAGCAAAAGAACATGCAAGAGAATCTGGTTTGACCATGGACTGGCTCACAATATACATCGTCAGCTGGGTAATCTAATAATTATCGAACAATGCTTTGCGCTTCTTTTCGATTCGGGAGTTTCTTTGTGTTGTCTCATAGCTCATATCTTTCTATGGGTCTGAGTGTAGTGAAGTGACAATTGTTGGAGTCTATGAAAAGTCAATGGCCCGTTGAATAGCCGTTTTTGATTGCAGCCAAGCATACAATGGGCCGGGCCGGAATTCGAGGGGTCCTATTCACGAACTTTGATCAACAGTGTTAGCTCCTTGGCGGCAGAGGTAAAGTAACTGCTCAGAAGACCTCTCAGAACTTTAGACTTTCAAAATCTCTACAGATAATCAGGACTAAATTTCATATCTTCGGGAAACTTCGGGCAAAGCTCTTTTTCAGCTTCTACTGCTCAAGCTTGAGTAGAATGCATGGCGCATCTCAGAAGTGTTGACTGGCCCTGGCAAAAGGGTTGTCTCTCCCCGCCAGCCTTTGAGTTCCACTAAGCGCATTTCTTTCGAAGGTAACCATTTTACTGCTTGACAATGGCGTGCTATAAAGGAGAATTTACGTGATCCATTTGGCATTCATTGCGACTGCTCAGGGACTCGTGAGACTTCTCATCTTTCATACCATGCAGCCTAAGCCCCACTAAATCTGACCCAAATATTTGCTATCACATAGATTCCCATTCTCATGCAGCAACCAGTCCATTCCTCGTTCTTCACGAGCTCATTTCCGCCAATGATGAATGGCCCACCTGTTCAGTTATTTTCTCACTAAGTATATGTTGTTCCATCAGTTTCTGCCAGCCAGTTCTAGTAGATCCACCCAATACTTGGTATCCCGTTTTTGGCATTATTCTGTGCATGGTTCCTCTGAAATTTCCCGTAATAATATTAATTGATATGTCTGTTTACTCCTTACTTTGCTGTTCGATGGTAACCTCCATGAGATCTTGACTTTATTCATTTTGTTTTTTGCTCCTGAATAGATCGTCCTTTTTACCTATCTGTTCAAAGTTCCAGTCAGAGCGGTACCGTAACGTCTGTGTCTCTGGACGGAGTCCCTGAGACATCAAACCTTTTCCAGTAAGATTAGATTCTCGGAAGATTCCACAATGGTCTTATAGACTCTGCCCGAACCTAAAACTCCTTCTGTCGTTTCGTTCATGCCATGCTCGCCACTATTCTTTGTCGACTAATGCTGGTTGCTGTTGAAGATGATGATCGAGACGTTCCTGAGCATGGCGCGGTACCTCTCACCGCGCCACGATGACGACTGGTGCGACCGGCTTCACTACCTGATTACACCGAACATACTGTTTGCATTTTCTGTACTGATTTCATTTAAACAGTTTGGAGGACGTCCGATCGAATGCATGTTCCCCAATAAGTTTCCTGGCAGTTGGGAACAGGTCAGAGCTTCTCTGAATCTATCTAGTTCAGACAGCCTTACCGTGCTGTTCCGCTAACGCTGACGAGGAAAACAGGGGAATAAACACATATCTACTATGGCTCACACCCTAAGCAGGAATCGCTCTTCCGAGCGAATGCCAGCAAAGTTACCTAAAGAGTGGCTGAGGGGCAACGTGCAGTCTTTTGGTAGACCAGTCCCGATCCTTTCCATTTCAGGGCCTCACCGATTTGGGCAAGAAACAGTTAGGCTGCTTCTGTAGCTGGCTTTTCCGGTTTAGGAAAGTTCTCAAGCCATTCAACACAAATAGAACTCTTGACCTAGTCAGCGAGCAACTTAGCCCACGACTCAATTTTTGTGTTGAATTTCCATGGAAAAAAAGGGGAAAGGGGAAGAGGGTTGAGGGACGGAGGCCGGAGGGCAACGGAGGAGAACCAAGTGAGGGAGCTCACTACTGTCGCGCAGAATACAACTTGAACCAACTACATTCTGAAGGGATGAGGATACTTTCATTATGATTGCTGAGTTTCTTTGCTGTTGTCTTTAAAAATTAAATAATTTACAGTACGCTGAGAACTACTGTTGGTCACAAGACACCTACTTTGTCGAGCCGCAACAACATGTGGAATTACTGAAACAAGATCAAAGGTGGGAATATTCTGTATTGCTGCTAAATTGGATTACTCGAAGCTAGGCTTATTGTATACAGCCTCTTTACTTCTTTCCGATCTAATAGCCCTATTTTCCTTCCTTGAATTTTCCTCACTGTTTTCGTTGTCCTCGTCATTTGAAGAAATCCATTTTTCGAATTGTCATATTGGAGAAGGCCCGTATTTGCTACTGTTATTGATTGAAGAGCATTTTATTGAAAAAGATCAATTACTAATCGATATTTCATGTTCTCAGATATACCCCTGAAAGACAACTCTCATACTATCAATGGGTGCCGTTCTTTCTGTTGGTACAAGCCTTATTCTTCCGAGCGCCGAGCTTTCTGTGGAAAACTTTCTCCAATCATTCCGGTCAGTCGCTTTCCCGATATTTATTAGTTCTAGTTGAAAGCTGCTGCCTCATCCTATTTTATTTCTTCAAAAATAGGAAAGATCAACGCTGATTACTCCGCACTTGAACATTTTTGTACTTCTATGAATTACTGGAGGGATGTTTGTTGGAATTTGATTGAGAACTGAATCTCAGGAATCCGTATGCACGAGGTGGTGGAAAAGGCAAAGGATACAGCAAATGTCGAGGAAGAAGTCCGGCAAAAGAATATAAGCATTCTGGCCCGGCATCTGCAAAATGCTTTACGGTTTAAACGAAGAATGCAAAAGAAAAAGGTAAGGACCATCATCTAAGCATTAGGAGCTGATTACCGTCTGTTTACTTGTTTGTTTGTTATTTATGTCTAATATGTTCTGATTAGCAGATCTTCGCTTAGGTTATTGTTCACAAAACAGTCACCTGCCTCAATTACCAGTACTCGTCCGGTTTTGTATCAGCAGTTTATCTTTTCACAAAAGCTTTATATCTGGTCAATGTCGTGGTACAGCTGTGGTTGATGAACAAGTAAGTTTGTGTGGCCATATTCAGGCAATAAAGCCTCTTATTAGTGGGACTGAATGAAGAGAATTCACTAAAGATTGGTATCTAGCGATTTTGAGTTTTTCTTTTTCAGAATATTTTTCTGAACTTTTCAGATTTCTTGGCACCAACAAGTATCAATGGTACGGATTGGGTGTTATTCAAGACATTATCAATGGCGTAGAATGGGACAAGAGTGGATTCTTCCCACGATCAGCCATCTGTGATTTTGAGGTACCGCGATTTATAACTGAACTCGCATATGTTTCGTTTTCCATGATTCTAGACCTAATTTCCAAGCTTGACTAAATTAACTTCTCGAGTGTCTCGATTGGTTGTAACTCTGTTTTTCATCGATAGCTAGATTGAAAAAGTTTTTAAATGATTGTAACGATCATAGGTCAATTTGTTCTAGAAAGTAAGGGCTACCTTGAATAGTATCCCCCTTTCTGTATAACCACTTATTACTAAGTACCTGATTTTACCTTTGAGCTCTTTGACTTGATAATTACGAAGCTCACTGTCAAGATTCCCAAAAGCGAGGTGTCTGGGGACAAAAGAACTGTGATAAAGGAAATATGATTTGTGTAGCGTCTACGTAAAACTTATTTCAGGTCCGACAAGTAGCGAACATTCAGAAATATTCTGTTCAATGCGTTCTTGTCATCAACATTTTCAACGAGAAGATTTTCATCATTCTGTGGTTTTGGTATGATTAAAGAATTTCATGTTTTTACCATTGATTGATCAGCTTTTCCTCTCATCTACTCATCCAAATCTTGGCCTCAACAAAAGCCTCGCAAGAGCAATAATTAGACGCCGAGAAGGGACTGGGAGGAATTAGGATAGCGTCCAACAAACAAATAATCCAAGGAGGGAGTAAGTGGAGCCTGGGTAGGGTCCTGCGTCGTTGACCAGAGCAATAGGGAGCACATGTTGTTTTCCTTTCCTTTGAGAAACACCATAGAAGTCTTTCTACCAGAACGGTTCAAGAGCTGTCTCCCTCAGCCTTTGCCCATTTTTAGCGAACTGATTATTCTAAATTCAGGTATTTGATGCTGTTCGCTGCTGCTGCGTTCACGTTCGTCTCGTGGTTCATCTTATTGCTTTGCCCCTGTTTCTCTAGATGGTTCATCGAGCAGCATCTCGAGCTGAGCACTTTGGATGGATTCGAAACTGATTCCTTACGTGAGTTTCCATCTCTCTTCGAGTTCTGCATTGATTTTCAATACTTTTTGAATTTTCTTGAGCTTTCCACTGTTCGTGGTTTGAAGGACTTCCCATTGTTCGTGCGTGCTTCTAGGGATAAAGTCTAAGCAGGGTGGTGATTAGGTATGAAAAAGACTGATGCATTCTCAAAGCCCTCATAGTTTCGGATGAGAAGGGAATGCACGGCGTATCATAGTGTCTGAACGTCAAAAAATCTTATGCTAAAAGCTTTTCCACTCCACTCTCCTGTGTTGATAAAAAAAGGCTTTCAAATGAATGCTTCAGTAAACTACTCTGTAACGACCAAGTTTTTCAGGATGCACTAATGCAACCGCTCTTCCTATAAAGTGAACAGCTAAAAGCCAGTCAGACTGAGCAGCTGTGCAGGCGTCTTCTTCTTCCTATAGATGATCTCAATGCCACTTTGTTTCAGAAACAGCTGCAAATGTTCATAAATTCGTCTATGATTATCTCCGTCGTGATGGAGTGTTTGTATTGCGAATGGTGTCATCACATGCTGGGATCATTTTCGGGACCGATCTGATCCTTGAACTTTGGAGTACATTTTATGGGATCGAGAAGAAGGTATCGTATCTGACAACGCTATTACAAGCTCTTATCCTTACAACAGTGATTCATGTCGATCAGTAACTACTAGTTGGCCTAGAAGGGCTTGAATTTTCTTTCTACCTTTAACTTCTTCGTCAGAAAGCTGTCAGCTTCTAGATAACTTGGAAAAAAGCTTCGCTAACTTTTACCGTAATCCCTTAGTTTTGGCGATCTTCCCACTCTCATGCCAAACAGCATTACTTCCCGACCTCTATGATTGCTGCCTTTCCCAGTTAATGCCCAGTCTGGGAGCTCAACGATATGGAAGCGGGCAGATTATTATTATGCTTTCCGGAAAATCCCCTATTCTTATAGGAACTGTCTTACGATTATAGGTCCTGTGAATGTGTGAGATTGATCAAAGACAGGGGGTGAATAACTTTGAACCTTGCTACCAACATGCGCTACTGTTAATCGGTACTAGATTCTTTTACACGAACAGCAGTTATTAGATATCGAGTAGAAGGAATATTCTTACGTTGATGAGTTTTGTGTACTTTCAGGCGCTCACACCGACCGCTCCGAACGGTGAAGATCCTCTGCAATCGGAGCTGAAGAGCGTAACATCAATACGAAATCGAAAGAAGCAGAATTTGGCGGCGATTTTGGAAGGAATAGACGTCCAGACAGCTTTGATGCCAATCAATCCTGAAGACGATGAAAAACGTAGCCAGTCTTCTGAAGACGAGCGAAAAGTCTAAAAATGTCTACGAATTATTTTTCTCTAAAACTTCTCATATAGTCAAGAAATTATCTAATCATGATGGTAGGTGGTTTATGGGGAGGACGTGGGAAACTCTAACCCTGGTGCAAGAGAAGTTACTTCGACCAGTGAATCCTGATTCATATTGAATTCCCATGTCACTAAAATTAGCGCCACACACCCCTCACCCCTATCTGCTCTATCAGCACATAAGAAACGAATATCAATCCCACGCGTAAAATCGATATCCATTCTAAAATGCACCTTTTTCCCAGCGAGAAGGAAAGAGAGTATAAACAGATTTGCCATCATCTCACTTACAAATAGAGCTTTAAAAATTTATAAGTACTTATTTGGTCAAGAATCATTGTGCCTTGTCCTTGTGCCCATTTTCTCTTATTTTTATTTCTCTTTGTAATCAGCAACCTTCTTGAAAGGCGAGACAACGAGCCGAGGGCAGAGCCGGGATTAGTAAGCGTAGCCCATTGGTGCGCCACTTGCTGGAGGGCGGGACCCACCGATAGGGAATGCGTGGAGTCCGGGGCTTCACCTACCGGCTCGAAATGTCCGCTGCCTTTAAGAATACGGTAGAAACTTATTGTTTACAGCTAAACATTCATTCTTGAGCCTTTTTAGTGCCATATCTTCTGTTGACGGGTGTTATTTGATAACACGAAAATAGACTTTGTGCCTTCAGCATCCCCTGCTTTGTTGACTTACATTACATGGAAGGCAGTAATTTTTTTTACTGGATTATCGCCTTTTTTACTGGCGTTTCACTCAAATATTTGTAATAAATGTACATAAACAAAATTATGTTATGTTATTGTTACACTCGATCGTATATCCTTGCATTTTCACTTCCATCATCGTTCTCATCCTTGTGTGTCTTACGGAATTTGAGATTGTTTGTTAAACATTTAAAGCTTGAAGTCTAGTTGTTGCTAGAATAAACAGATTTGTTATGTTCCTGATGGAGCAACTGCAAAACAAATAAATAGTTTGGAAGCTTCAATCTATCTAGAATAATCTCAAAATGGAAGGATAAAGTTTTTGGCGTTAATCAATCCCGTCTGAGGGATGCGCCCCCACACTCGACTTCCATTCAGAATTGTAGTGGCGTAATGAGTGCGTATGTGGCCTATACAATGACTTGCGGTGGCCAGCCGATGTACAAGTCAGTGCTTTTATCCTCCCAGACGAGTTTGGTACCAATTAACCGACCCCAGGGGGATGGAAGGCTTGGTTGGTCTAGGCGGGCATCGATCCGAGGTTCGAACCCCTGACCGTGCATGTGAGATAGTGCGCCACTTGCCACTACACCACCTCCGCCCTAGAGTAATCTTATCTAAAGACCTCCAGAGGAAGCATCGAGGGTCTTTTTTTAAGTCCTCGCTGCAGTTAATTTTTGGTCATCGATGGCTGCATAGAGGGTAGAGAATGAATCTTCAGCTTGATCATTGATTTTGATTCCCATTATAGTGCGCGCCCCGCACTTGGCTTCTATTTAGGATCGCAACGGCGTTTCGAATGCGTCTGTGGCCCATATATGACTTGAATAGCCCAGTCAACATGCAAAGTGAACGCTTTTATTCTCTCGGAGAACTGAGAATAGAGAAAACCTTTTCAGAGGTGTAGAATTATAGGTGTTATACCCAACTAGAGGCCATCTAAGCATAAATGCGTCTGTCAGCACAGCCAAGCCTGGCCCTGGTTCTGTAGTGGTCGTTCCCGTACTGAGTAGCATCGTGATCTGCTTCGGCGTCTTCGTCTTCTTTTCGTGTTGATTCTTCTTCTTTCTTCCGCCTGGCACGCTGCACCGCTCTGAGAAGTCCCACCCGGGGAACTAACCCAAAAAACCAACTAAACCATGCACCCGACGAGTCTAGGAAACGCATTGCACTGTGAGTGGGCCGGGGAATAGTTCTAGTCGGTCACCATCAGTCTCGCCCGAAAGGATAAGAGGACTAGCTTGCATCTAGGTTATGGCCAAGTCATTTTACATAGGAAATACTCTTTAGGGTCGCTCCTTTGTTAGGCGGGTCTCAAATACAGGGCTAAAAAGTAACTGAAGGGAGTCATGCACTGGATCTTTCACTCCATTGCTGGGATCGCATTTTCCTTTCTAGGCCAGTTCTCGTGGAGGGTTTGGAAACTTAAGCAAAAATGAACTATGATCAGTGTTCACTACGTTCATCAACACAATCAAGATCGGGGACAAAACTCGCTTTGATCGTCGTCGTTGCGCGATCGATTGGCATCGCTATCTTCTTTCAATGTCTTCATTCAATCCTTTTCTCTCAATTCCTCCTTTTCTTTCTTTTTTATGTTTTCGTCAATCCTTCCACTATTTTCGTTAAGAGCCTCGACAAATCTACATAAGAATAGCTATAAGTAATATCCAGAGCACGCCAAATTGCAGCTGTACGGTCTAGCGATAGTGTAGGTAGTACCCATACCGTTACCTAAGCCTGAGCCGTACCAAGCTGAAGTGAGAGAATAAAGTGGGGAAGTTAAATACATAAATATTGATTGAATATACAAAAAGTAATTTCATCGATTACACTACTTTTGGTGCGCCCTCTAGATTCTTCGATTTTAATCGAATTAATTTCCCACATAGTGCACAGAATGTCTTGGCGGGTTTGCTCCCGGGTGAGGCGGATAGGTTTGAGACCGAGTTTTCAAAATTTCTGACTATATGGTCTTATTTCTGGTGGCTGTGGTAGTAACCTACCTACAACTTCGATACAATCTTCCTTTCTATGGCGACAGGGAAATCAAGTACCGTACCTCTACTGAGAACCCCAACTTTATCTTTAAGTAGTAACACTTGAGTCAATATTTCTCAATTTCGGAAAGAGTCACTTCGAGATTTTTTCAGTGAGTTGAAGGAATTTGAACTCCTTCTTGGAATCACATGGGGGATTCCGATTCTCCTGGTGATATACTCTACTATGCTGCAGAAGGAAGTCAGGTAAGCACAGCTAGTTCATTCTATGACGTGCCCTTTACAAACTTGCTTTTGAATTACTTGTTCATGCTCATTATAATATTTTTACACGAATTATTTATTATGACCTTTATTGGCATTTTTTAACAGCATTTATATGACAGTAGCTCCCAGCCTGAGTTGTATTCTCAAACTTTTGTTTCAGGCCGATATTGAGAGATTGGTGAAACGGCATCGAGAATGGATCACTCATCGTGACAATCGTGGAAGGACAGCAGCCATGCATGCTGCGATAGCTGACAACGTCCGGAATCTACAGTTTCTGATGAGGTACGGTAGGGCTCGAGAGCACAGTAAGCACTTGGAAATGTGTACGTGTAGGGATGACTGGGATGACTGTAAGTTGCTTCTCATTCTGGAGCCACCTGGATACGTCTGTTGATGCCATTAAACCACAACAAACCACCACTAATTCTTCGTAATACTTTGTTGTTGTTGTTTATTGTGAGCTAATTTTTCAGGAAAGGCCTTTCCCTGTGGGACACTGACAACGGCGGTGCGACGCCACTTCATTGGGCTGCTCAGTGTGGTTCAGCAAAGGTTAGCCTTTCCTTTGCAGCCCCCATTTTGTCTTTTATTTTTGTTCCAATTTCACTGAATCAGGTCGTACGATTCATTCTACAAGCCGGCAAATCACCCCAAGGTTTGTCACCATTTCTTGTGGCTGATAAAGATGGTGTCACCCCAATTCACATAGCAGCATGTGGGAACGGCAAAATACTTCAGGTTTGTCTTCTACGAGTAGTGGATTCCCCATCTAATAGGCTACCAAGGGGGTGAACGTTTCTATCTGTTTTTTCCTTGACCAATTCCGTTTCTATCTTTTTCACCCCTTCTCCTTGATCTGATGTGAGACCTCGTAGGGAATAACATAATATGGTCAGTGGGTCCACGCGATTTCTAAACTTTTTGATCCTCTAGTAAGTTAGTCAGACACTGCCAACTCCACCCACCAAGAATGGCCATTATCAAACTGATAGATGTATTTCCCTCTACTGGTTCATGATTAGGGAAGTCGACATTTTCTATTCATCCGATTCGTTCGCAGTAGAGAGATAAAGTCATTTTCTCGGTCAGAAAGTCCACGGTCTAAGAAACAAGCTTCAAGCGCAACGAAGATGGTACTTACTGATTTTTCAGTTGTTTATTGATGCTGTTAGCGCTACCGACGATGTCTTTGGGTTGGCACAAGACAAACGAGGACGTGGTCCCCTACATTATGCTGCTTCGAAAGCCAGCGTAGAAAGCGTGAGATTGATTTTGGGTGAGTTCCTTCATTTCTTTTGTAAGCACTTGCTTCCTAAGTGAAGCTAACTTGGTCAGTGGCTGGACAGCAGTTTGTAATTCTAGAAATTTTAGTTTACAATGTGCTTTCTTCCCATGGCAACGCAAGTGGTAGTCTTTCTTTTTCCAGATTCGCCAGCATTGGGCCTACCTGTCGATGCGAGAGATTCATGTGGTTTAACTCCATTGATGTGCGCTGTTGGAGTTCCCTCCGCTCAAGGTTGGTTTTTTTCAAAATGCACAAAGAGTGGGAAGGGAAGGAGGGAGTCTAAGGATCGCCTCGTTATATGATTTTCAGAGATCTGCCTTTTTAACTGAACACGTTACTCAGAAGTATTCAAAGCTTCATTTACCTGGAAGATGATCTATCTTAAAGTATTCTTAAGTTAAGGAGTGGATGTGTGCCGTCTTTTGGCCCGACGAAAGGAGATGTCCATTACAACACGAAATCGTGATGGACTGTCAGCCATCCACTTGGCAGCCATAGCTAATAATCTGCAAGTACTCAAGTTATTCGCTGAGGAGATGGGTAAGAATGTGGAGGTGAGCAACCTGTTTGCATGTAACAGTCCCTTGCATCACTTCATATAACTATTCCTATGAAAGCGAAATCTCAGACTAGAGCATGGCAGCATTGATTTTGGATGTCTATTCAGGTGTTCGATAACGAAAATCGTACCCCACTTCACTATGCGGCCGAACAAGGGCACTACGAGATAGTACAGTTATTGCTTGCGTGCGGAGCCAGGAGTACCACTAGGTAAGCTCAAGCAGGATCACATACATATTTCACTCTTGCATAGAATGCCAACTACTTGAAACTTCCAAAAACACCTGGCGACGGGGTATTATGTGTGTGGGACGACTGGAAGCTAGATGGTTAGAAAAGTGAACCAACAGCTGCTAAGAAATTAGCCCAGCGATGGCCAAACGCCTTGTAGCTCGTAGTCAGTCTCTTCTTTGGTGAGCTGCGAACGGGTGGTCTGTTGACGGTCGCGTAGAGCACCGATTTGGTAAACTCTGGAGGGACTCCAGCAGATTGCGATCGAACTATAACTTTGCACCTCCTTCTCGCTGTCTCCGACCTTTCCTGCGTCACCGCTGTGGACTTCTAGGCTTCCAGGATCGTGCTACTAGTACGGGAAGGAGTTGTGTATGGGCAGAATTATTAACCTTTGCGACACTAAAATTCATCCTGCTTGTACCCTTAGTTACATCCTAGATTAGCCGCATCGGTGACGATAAGCTCGGAGTACGTGTTTTCGTAAAAATTTCCAGTTATGTCTTTCTCTGCCTAGTGAATCCTCCTTGGTCTGGTGAAATGTGTATGGAAGTGGTTTATGTTGTGTTAGGTCACAAATAATAATCATTTTCAGTGATAAATGGGATGCCAGCCCAGCACATTACGCGGCACAATTCAGTGTGAGCTGTCTGGACATCATTCTGGCCAAAAACAACTACGTGGTAGGCGCCTCATGTTATAAAATTAAATTTTATTCTTAGCAAGTTAAGGTACCTTGCACTAGACGACAAAAGCGTAAACCCCTTCGAATAATTTTTACGTCCTTGACCAAGCCTTCAAGTTCCTAAAGGCAACGAAGAAAAATTAGGACTGATCGATAGTCATTCCAGGAAATAAAGGACCGAGAGAATCGTTCGTGTCTGATGTGGGCCGTCTGTGCCGGAAACGTTGAGGTGATAGAATATCTTGTGCGGAAGACGTCACCTGATCGACAAGCCAGGGTAAGTCCATCTGAGCTTTATTCTCTTGTTCATACTTCCATCCCTTGCTGTGATTCCCAACGGTCTTTTCCCTGACTGTAATTCCACTTTCAGGACAATCACGGCTTTACAGCTCTTCACCTAGCGGCTATGGTTGGGAACGAAAATATTTGTAAGGTGTTGGTCAGGCAGGGCTGGAATCTTTCGGTGAGTCCCTTCAGTCAAGAGCAGTTCCGACTTGATACTAAATAAAGGCCACCATAGCGATTGCAGTATCATCTGTACAGCTTGGTGGAGATACAGCCACATCATTTTCATCTCCAAACTCTTTCGCTCCTAGAATGGCTGTTTAGAAAGCGATCAAAGTATTTGCCCTATAGATAAGATAAATTAAAGCAGTGCAGTACCCAAGTGGTAGGAAAATTAAAAGCGATACCGAAGAAACCGAGCGACACAGTTTGCAGCGCGACAAGAATCTAGCTGAGTATAAAAGCCCCCACCTGCAGTGTACCACCCGATTGGAGAATCATTTTGTATGGTTTCAAAACTATAGATACGAATTCTAAAATTTCAGGAAAGAGATAAGCTTGATAATACTCCTCTACACTTGGCAGCTGGACGTGGTCACACTGATGTGGTACGATTTCTGGTAACAGCTGGTGCAAATATGAATGAAAAGGATGCGATGGATAGGTTGGAGTGTATAAAAGGCTTGTCCACGGATGTTTTGATTGGAAGACTTTCCAGGACGCCCGTCTACTGGGCATGCTTCGGTGGTCAAGCGCACACATTGTACTGCATGATAAAGGAACTTGGATTCGAATGGAGAACGGTCGACAAGTGAGTTCGATCGCTTCACTATATTGACTTTTAGAGACGAAAAGCAGGAAAGGGTACTCCTTGAATCAACTTCCAAGCTGCTTCCAAAGGGGTGTGCGAGTTGTCGGTGAAGCTCCCTTGCCTGTGCTTCAACACGTCGGGGCAAAGAAACAGCAGAGACAAGCTGTGAGTGAGAGAGAAGAGGGCGAATCAATCAGATGACCTACCAATACAGCGTAAGACGCCTGCTTCATACTCGTCCACTTAGAGGCGGGGCTGCCAATCGTCCCTACCAGGCTTGGAGTCATTACTGCACCGTTTTGCTAATACACTCCATTTATGAAGCGGGGCTTATAGTAGAGCATAGTAGAGCACTATCTCTGAAGCGCCTTTTTCCAGACATCGACGTGTTCCCATCACCGACGCCCTAGGACAGACCCCATTACATGCGGCTGCCTTTGCTGGTTTCACGGCCTGCATCAACGTGCTACTCAATGTAAGGCTCTTTTTGGGATCAGTAAGGGACCGAAAAAGAGTACGGTATCTATCTAGCTTAGGATAATAGGATTAGAATTATTCTTACAGATAGAAGCAGAAGATGATTGCCTCATCTCACCACTGACAGGATGGAAAGACAAGCATGGTTAGTTATAGTGTTACGGTAGTAGTAACGACTGGAGTGACGGCATTTTTCGAACGACGAAAAATCATTCTTTTCCTAAGGTTTCCGGACGAGTTTCCTGTGCTTAAGGTGAGACAGCCCTGCACATAGCGTGCTCTCGTGGTAAAATGGATTGTGTCTTGGCCCTACTGAAAGGAGGAGCTGCTCCAAATGCTGTGAACGATATGAGGAAAACATGTTTACAATGTGCTGTTGACAACAAACACAGCAATGTAAGTATACATGACCTTTCATTTCCAAATATTTCTAGAATCAACTCCTTGCGAGGCCTTTGTTTTTGCTTTCTCTGGCCAACGTAGCCGTCTACTGGGCGAGACGTGGGCGGGACCTTTCAGACCCTCTCTCCAATAGGAACGTGAGAATAGCCTGGATGTCCCGCCCACACTTGCGTGTGGCAACATTTCTGGACTACTTCTGTTTAATTTAGATTGCTGAGTACTTACGGTCCCAAGGAGCTCTTCTTTTCAACGAACTCAGCGAAACGGCAGCACGAGTCATCCAGAGCTGGTGGCGACGAGTGCTCGTTCGCAGACGTTTCCGCAAAGTCAGGCGATGAAATGGAACATAAAGTCATTTCCCCTGAACAGAGTTGTATATATTATTGTACTCATAATAAAAAGATGCGATAAATTATTGGAATATTTCTCCCACAGCAAGTAAACTAAATGATAGGCAACAAGCAGCCAACCAACCTTTCTGGGATGCGCCATGCATTTGACCTCCAAGATGTGGAGCGATTTGGATACGTATTGGGAAATGGATCAACGGCACACGGAACCATGTTTTCACTACTTCCAAATTATGATATTACGGTAGCAAGTAAACAACTCCACCTACACGGAAGTCTTGGTTGGTTTGGACTCTACGACCAGAGGACAGGAGCCCTATAAATGAAAAAAAACGTGTGTAGGAGGGAAAACCGGCTTCAATAACCCCTCAATCTCTAGATATTGAGCTCAAACGCGCATCCAAAGGTCTCAGCGACTTTGAAAACGAGTTGGACGCGTGGCGCAACTATAGTTAACAGGCCCACGCCCGAAAACACGGTGTTCCCCCAGGCCCTTTGTTGATTCTTTGTGACGACGCTCCACAGGACGACATAAAACAGGTCGAACAGTTTGTTGAACTTGATGCATCGTTTTCCAATATTTGTATTTTTGAACAGATTTTTTTTATAAACTGTTTGTAAATATACTTTGAGTAGTTTGTGATTTACTTAAGGGCGATATAAACGAACTTCCAGTGTCTGGGCTCTGGATGACTGACTTTTATGCTTTGTGACTATCACCAGGGACGCTATTGATTGCCTATTGGTCTTCTTAACTGTCGCCTAAACCTACACCCTGAAGAAACGCCGGGCGAGTTGTCGCGAGACATTTGTCAAGTTTCTGGACATTTGTCAAGTGTATAGCGTGTGAATCAAGCAATTCGTTGCGGGACCCACGCTATCGACTCTACTTTCGTTTCATTTTGGTGCTACTTATGAATTGTTGTTGGAAGAGATGATGTTAAGAGTGTCCGCACCCATGAAAGATCCGGAATTAAGGGAAGAGATGACAATATACGTTGTTTGAAAGGTAAGCTGTCGTTTTGCCAAAGAATATTAGCTTTTCCACCGAGTAGAAATCTCCTCTGGATCACTGGCGTCTGACAACATGAAGAAGTAGGGAGAAGCAAGATCTGCATTCTTACTGCTTCCTTCTCAAAGATTATCATAATACGGCGACCTTGAAGCAAATGGCGTGGCTTTAGGATCAGCATAGTATAATTGAAGTTAATGTAGTCCTAGGTGCAGGAGCACACCGCTTTGCCTCACAATACATTGCACTGGATCAAATTGGCCTTCAAATACACTGCTGTCATGAATGAAAGTTCATTACCTCGCACGTTGCTACTGCGCTCCACTTCCCTTTTCAGCCTAATAAATATACGAGGCTTTTAGAAAATGGCATCAAATTGCATTGAGAGAAGGACTTCAAAAAAAAGTGTGCCATTTCGCTTCAAAACGCATTTACATGAAGTTATACCATTAGACCAAAAGGAAACATGCACGTTATTCCCATTATTTAAAAAGAGACCTTTTAAAATGAGTAACGTTGTAATTGATATTCTGTCTTTTAGTTTCTTTTTTACTGATGAGCCTTTCCCGTGACGCAGTCTTGCTTTTGAACATCACTCCATTTCAATCAAACGTTTTATAGTGTCACTCTTACCGGATGGGTTATTAATGTTAATGTAATGTAATCGAAATCATTTTATTGTGGCTCTCTACACAGTGAACCGTTGAGAAACCGTTTCAGGTTACAGATTATATGACATATCGGAAGGAGGAGGCACAAAAGTTCACAAAAAAAAGTTCCGCCCTACAGAAAGTGTATCCCTGTTGTCCAAAGAAACGAGCAGCTGAGTGAAATTTGAACTGAAATGGAAATACTTGCCGTCCCGGCTCCCCGTTTCTACATCCATCGGGAAAGACTTCGTAAAGCTCTCCTCTTCCCATGGTTCGCCTCTTATTTTCGAAATCTTCCTCCCAAGATGTCATATAACCTCTGTCGAACAACGTATTGTGCCACCTTTTCCTTTACATTCGGATTTTTCTTGTGTGCGGACATTCGGAACATCAAAGTGAAGCTACAGTAAAGGCACGATGGCGTGGATCCCGCAACGAACTAGATTCGAACAGTGGGCAACTTGCCAAAAAAACTCGGCCGGCGTTTCTTCAGGGTGTAGGTTTAGGCGACAGTGTCTTCTTAATATGTTCTAAATCATATTTATTAGTGTGTGCGTCCAATTCCTGTTTTTCCATACACAATTCAAATATACTCATTTTTAAGGGTATTCTCCGCAGCATCGCTGTTGGACGTCTGAAATGGTATCGGTGTTGAGAGCTCCCTTTCTGAGAAAGGTGTTAGTTTTACTCATAAGTATCTTCTTGCTCATCTTTTTGTAACATTGTTCTGAGGGGAATAGAAATTATGGATACCATTTAGGCTCTTCTTTTTCGTGGTTGCACTTCCAATGCGGCTCAATCTGCCACCAGCTCACTACCTGGTGTAAGACCGGTGGAACGCATCAGGAATATAGGTAAGTTTTAATTTATTCCCGTACTAGCCGTTCCTACGTGGGTAAAAAGGATTGGTTCTTTCTAGGTATTTCTGCTCATATTGATTCTGGTAAAACCACATTAACAGAAAGGATTTTGTTCTATGCCGGAAGAATCGACTCCATGCATGAAGTAAGTTGGTGGAGCGCATTTTAGCATCCTCCGCTTCTGACTATTCAACTTAATTACTGCCTGATTTTGCAGCTACTGTGATTCCGGTGAATCCATCTTCTTCAGGTTCGTGGGAAAGATGAAGTTGGTGCTACTATGGATTTTATGGAGTTAGAAAGGCAACGCGGTATTACTATTCAATCAGCTGCTACTTATGTAGATTGGCATGGAACAAACATCAATATCATCGATACTCCTGGTAAGGAATTCTACTATACACTTCAGACTGGTCTCGTTTATCTTAGTTTTTTGACACTTTTCATTCGTTTCTACTGTCTAGCATGTACAGTACGCAAAAAACATAACTAGGTTAGGCCCTCGGCTTCTACCTTGCGAGGGCATCATTCAAATGTTAACGTATGCTGTTTCTCCGAGTCGATCTATGAAAAGATCAGATATATATTCACTATCAATCCCGTTTTTATTCGAGAAATCGCCACGCCTTCTGAAGCATTTTAAGAATTACCTCGTTTTTACCCGAGAATAAGCCGCTTCTGGTATTTGAGCACCAAATATCACCTATTCATCATTTATTGATGTTGTTACATTTGAATTCGTTAGATTTGGATAAGGACACTTTAGGTCACGTTGATTTTACCGTCGAGGTAGAACGTGCCTTGCGTGTTCTTGATGGAGCGGTACTAGTCCTGTGTGGTGTGGGTGGCGTACAGTCCCAGACGTTCACAGTCAATAGACAGCTGAGCAGGTGAATTTCTGAGCTTGTATTTTCTTCGTCACCGAAAAATCATGGAAATTCAGATATCATGTGCCGTTCATTTGCTTCGTAAATAAACTGGATCGCACTGGGGCAACACCGCTTCGTGCTCTGGAGGGTCTACGCAACAAATTGAAGCACAACGCTGCTCTCATACATCTTCCTATTGGAAAGGTGCGATTAAGCTGTTCAGTGCCCTTCATCGGGACCTAAACACCTTTCACTCTTCTTTTTGTAGGATTCTGGTTTCCGAGGAATTGTGGATATAATAGAGGAGCGAGCTTTGTATTATGAAGGTGACGAAGGACTGACCGTCAGGGTAGACGATATTCCTGAAGATATGCGAGCACAAGTGAAGGACTACCGCCAGGAAATGATAGGTTTGTGCAAATCATTTTGGATGAAGGGCTATAGTCCTTTTCGCCCACCATTATGTTCTATGCGAGCGTATTGCCTGTGGACTGCTCTTACTCAAGCTTTTTTATTTTAAAGTAAGGGTTAACTGTGAAGTAGTAGTTGTCGGTAAATCTAGTTCATTCAGAGCATTTGGCGAATGGAGATGACCAAATTGGAGAATTATTCTTGAATGACCAAAATCCTAGCGTGGACCAGATTCACGCAGGAATCCGACGATCCGTGATTAAGGTGATCTCTTAGAAAAGTGTTCGGGCAAAAGATCTGATCTTCACTCCAATTTCAGAGAACATTCCTTCCAGTCCTAAGTGGGTCAGCTTTGAAAAACAAAGGTGTTCAAACAATGATTGACTCTGTCGTACGATATCTTCCTGACCCAAGCGAAGTAGTGAATCGAGCAAACGTGAAGGAAGGAAGGTATCTTTTATAGAAACTGGCGTTCACCTTTCTCTATTTTTTCTAGTTTTTACTTTTTAGTGAAGAGAAGACAATCATTCTGTCTCCTGTTAGAAGTAATGAGAAGCCTTTTGTTGGGCTGGCGTTTAAGCTTGAGGTTTGTTAATATACACCTTCATTCAGTGCTATTTCCCACGGAATCCTTGACTCTCTCCCTAGCAGTCCATGAACGTTACTCTGTTTAGGCTGGTAAATATGGTCAGTTGACTTATTTCCGTGTGTATCAAGGTCAATTGAATAAGGGTGACACTATTTTTGCCTCTAAAGATGGACGTCGAGTTCGAGTGCAGCGTTTAGTTCGGATGCATGCTGCCGAGATGGAGGTAGGAACGAAATTCTGCTTGTGATATAGTACTGCTTCGAGATGTATGAATTTTGTTAAAATTATTTCATTATAAGCCAAAATACAGTTTCGTTTTCTGCAAGATGCAGATTTATTCACAAAAAGCTCTCTCCAGTTTGTAATCAAAGGCGTTTCTGAACAGAAACCAGTAAGGAACTAGTAAATTATAAACCAATAACAAATGTCCAATTAAGTTTGTTCGGGACCTTTCGGCTCAACTCTTACCATTTTCTTAGACGTACCTGACTTAAGGTTTTGTATTTCCCATGGATTCCTATATTCCAGTATATCTCTCGGGCTTCGTGTTCTAGCATATCTTCATATCAGTTTTGTAAACTCATTAGACAATTTGCTCATATTTGATAATGTTTTCCACCTACAACTCTTCTCACTGTTCCTGTTCTTATTTCAAGGAGATCGATACTGCTTATGCTGGTGACATTTGTGCTACGTTTGGACTAGATTGCCATTCAGGAGAGACATTCAGTAGCGATCAAAATGTTCAACCGCACTTGGTAAGTTTTTTTTTTCGCTTTTTCCATTCTCCTGTGAGCCTGGTTTTTCTCATAATCGCCATGAACTACAGGAGTCTATGCACATACCGGAGCCAGTCATATCCATGTCTATCAAACCAGTCAACAGAAAGGACGGAGATAATTTTATCAAGGTTGCTTTGAAAATATATATTATTTCATTCATTCACAAAATGTTCTTTCTTGTCAAAGAAATGGCATAAGCAAGATAGGCTGTCTGTCGGTACAGCTTCGAATCAACTACTGGCTCAGCCAGGCCTTTTTTGCGTTGATTTCTATGTCTTATTTATTGAATTGTTTATTTTTTGAGCTGTTTTTTGTTGAAAAGTAGGGTTGCTAATTCATTCAGTGAAATTATCCACGCCTGCTCACACAGAGCCTTGTTTTCTAGGCTCTCACTCGCTTTACCAAGGAAGATCCTACATTCCGTAGAGAGTACAACGCAGAAGCGAAGGAAACCATAGTTTCCGGAATGGGAGAGCTTCACTTGGTAACTTCTGAGCTATAAACTTTTATTGAAGATAACAATCTTTTATGCATATCATTTATATAGGAAATTTACGCCCAGCGTATGAAAAACGAGTTCAATTGCCCAGTCGAATTGGGAAAACCAACGGTGGCCTATCGAGAGTGCCTGGCCAAGCCATATAAGTAAGAGAATCTCTGTTTGGCATTGATTTCGGAGTGCAAGTAAAACTTTCATAACAGATTCCACTATCGACACAAAAAACAAACTGGTGGTCAAGGTCAATTTGGTGAAATTGAAGGAATTATCGATCCACTTCCTGCTGATAGGTACGGAATTCATTTTATTTTTCGTTAGCCTATTCAATTTGCTTCTTCTTCAGGAACACGCAAATCGATTTCACCGATGAAACTTTTGGAAGCAATATCCCGAAATCACTTTTCCCAGCCCTCAAGAAGGTATAGGTTTGAGTTAACGGCCGTTTCAACCAGTCATCCCCATGAACCGAAGTTTGTCATGGAGCTTAGTTTACTGGTCTTAGTGGGCTGCTAATGTCTTGATGATGTGTTGTAGGGTTTGGACATGATCGTAGCTGAAGGGCCTCTGATCAAAGCTCCTATTGCGGGCATCAATGTTCGCATCCAAGATGGAGCAACGCACGCAGTAGATTCCACTGAAATCGCTATGATCAATACGATGCAAAATATGATGCGCGAAGGTGAGATTCTTTCTCAGTCATCGTTGTTTTCCATGGGAATATCAAACGTACCTTTTGCAGCCTTCGAAAAAGCTGAGTGGATGCTTCTTGAGCCCATTATGACGGTAGAAGTTACAACCCCATCAGAATTCCAGGTTAATTTTTTTAATTATTGATTACATTGGTCAATAGTACCTTTCTCTTTTACTTACTCTCAATCCAACGACTTATCTGTTCTCGTATGAAGTAAGAGGTCATTTAGGGTAATGTGGTAACATCTCTGACACAAAGGAATGCTCTGATCACTTCCACGAGTTCAACAGAAGGCTATACCACGATAGTTTGTGAAGTTAGTTGTCTGAGGCGTCAAGTTTTAAACATTGAGAGGAGTTCTATCGACGGAATTTTTCAGTGCCCTTTATCTGATATGTTTGGATACACTTCCATGCTACGTTCGTTAACAGAGGGAAAGGGCGAGTTCACAATGGAATACGCCAAGTGAGTGTTCTGATTGGTTTTCCATTCATTATAATTCGTTTCATTTCAATTAAGATCATGATCGTGTTGCATGTTGAGCATTTTCCTTTCCTTTAGGTATGCCCCAACTGCTCAAGATGCTCAGGATGATGTTATCCGTGAATGGCAAATTCTGCATGGTCTCATAGATCCTAATGCTGAGAAGGGTAAAAAGAAGAGGAGGTAACAGGGAGACGTTAAGAGGAGATTTCCTCATTTCCTGACCCTCATTAATTGCTTTCACTACTGATGATTGTTATTTAGGAATAGGATACGTTATAGAAGACTTATAGATTTTGTTAAATGTTGTTATTGTTACGTTCTGAAAATATTGTCAGTCCAGAAGCCGATTGTTAGAGCTACCAAGCAGTTTTTTAAGCGATTGTACATAGTGTGCCGCGAAGCAAAATAAATTTTATTTTTGAAATATTCTCAGCAAAAAATGGTCGGTCGTCAACGATGGAACGACAGGAGCAAATGACGTATATTACCCTTATAGCTCCTCTTGTATGAAATGTAAGCGTAATTTTTAAAAAAATCTTCGATCTCTATTGGCAATACTATGGAAAACTCAAAAACAACACGTTCCGATCGAAGTAAGGCCTACAATGCTCTACAACAGGTGTGAGGAGTACGATGCGAGCAACATCTAATGATAGTTCGGATACGTGCAGAGACGCTGAGAGGGCCATGAAAGACTTCTCCTGTTGCTTATCAGGGTGTGAGCGTTTAAGATCTTTTTCGATCCCTTCGCCGTTCAACACCGTCCCCATGAACGCTTGGTATGGATACGTGTCACCACTCTTGTGGAGGTTCCCTTGAAGCGGTGGAAGTAGTTACTCAAGTGGGAAGAAGTAAATAGTAACCTAGGTATGGCAGAGGAACGCGTAACGGTGCCACATTAAACCTTTCCAGAAAAGGGCCAGCTTTATCCCTGAGCGAGGTACCACATAATGAAGACCAAGCTAGCCAGTCTTACTGGTTTGGAAACTGCGAGGACCCCTGGGAGGTTGTTTACCTGTGTACGGCCAGGATTATTGTCGCTATTGTACTTACCATGGAAGTGTACAATCCCTGGTTTGACTTATGTGCATCCTTGAATCCTAAACGCGATCGATTGGAAATTCGCATGTGTGAAAGAGCACTGCATATTGATAGATCAAGTGACTTGACGGTTACCGTGCTACAGTTTGCCCTGCTGGTAACGAAGAGCTGTTCGACGTTATGGACCTTTCTACATTTACTCTTCACGCCAAATCACAAACCAAGGCATGAGACATTTTTTTTCACACGAAAAAATCGAAAACAAGAGGAAAATGCCAGAGAAAAAGAACAAAGACCAAAGAGCACAAGTTGATGGTTCACAAAACCCGATGCTAGACAATGATGAGGTCAAGAATGAAACCAGGTGAGGCCAATACGGTAATGGCAAATCCAAACAAAAATAATGAAATTGAACAAATTGAATACAAATCAGTTGACTCTTGAAGATCACTACAATAGTCGAACGGTGCCCTGTTCAACTTGTTGCTGGACCGATTGAAACGGTAACAAGTGTACGGTACCCTTCTCTAATTCGACGACCACTTCGGCAGTCTTGTCCTGATAATCAGGTACGATTGCTGGCTCAGCGTTATCTTCTAGTACTTCTGCATATACCTGAACTGTCGATTATCACAACAGTTATGCTTATTTATGTGATCTGTGAGCATTTACCAACATATGGGGACACTACCTAGCCACAGATCAGGGACCATTAATCACTGGTTGATCGGCCACTAATTTGCAGCCCACAATGGGAATCCCTTTAATTGAGACATCAGGCTCCAGGGTTTCGTACTGGGTAATTGAGTTATTAACTGACCCTTTCGCATTCCAGATCTGGGATAGGAACAGGAATTTTGTGAAAGGAAGTCTGCAGACGACCTGAAAATCACATTTCTTCTGAAATAAAACACACTAAAAACACGGAGCTTGTAGTGGCAGGAACCATACCAAGGCATGTTTTACCCATCAACTGAGCTTCGATCTTTGCATATCTTTCGGCAAACGTTTTTTCCTGCTCAGAAAGGAGAGCCGATTTTCCTGAAACAGAGCTGAACAACATGAAGCTGACAGAATACGATTAACCGATATTGTACAAAAGGGAAAGGGCGTCCAGAAAACCACATAATTACCTTCTTTTAACCTCTCCACATGGTCTCGGATAGCTCGCCTGGGGTTGCTTTCGATTTTCTGTAAACGTCGCCTCATATAATCATTGGTTATATAGGTGAGTCTGTGCAACTCTAATCGATGAGCGGAAATCCGAATGCTTCCCTGAAACCCTTGAACTGATCAACAAAAGATCTTCCGACAACCTATGCGGTCCAATACAATGTTACTGCCTGAAAAAGGAAAAAGCATGTCTCTAGGGCATCTCAGATGCGATCGATCAAGCATTAATGATGTCATACCCACGAAAAATCATCTTTTCTTTCTTTCAAAAAGTCCGCAGGTGCTGAGTTACAAGTACCGAGGGCAAGTAAAGCAAATCTACTCGTTAAATGAAAGAATCTAACCTTATCTGTTCTTCCTAATAAATTCTCTTCCATTCCTTCTATTTGATCAACTAAGCACTCAACAATATCGTAACGATGTGGTAGAAGGCAAGGTGCCGCCATTTCATTCTGCCACGCAAGACGCATTTGTCGAAGAACCTGGTAGGAAATGAAGTTCGCTAGTATTTGAGCACTCCTATAACAATCTGGAAACAGACCTCGTCTGGGGTGATTTCCTCCTCCTCAATCGCATCTTGTGTATCGATTCCCGCTGACGATGAGTGGATTGAAGTCAGTGTATCAGGAAGAGCCATACTGAAATTACTAGCTGATTTAGACCACAAAAAAGAAGCTGATGAGGTGTTTGAGCTTAAAAATCAATTCATAAAGGTATGAACTTCCAGTGCAATACGATCTTTCGATACTTCAACGATGATGGCAGACTTGTAAGTAAGAAATGAATGAATAGAAGCTCCTACAAGCAACTCCCTCGGGTGTAGGGCATCTGACCCGAATGGTGGGGAGCCAGTAGGTATGTATAGCACCACCGCCAACCCTTTTGTCGTTTCTTTTACAACTCTTGGCACTACTTTTTTTCTTTTGAACACCTCTACGGCTATTCGTAGCACTGCTATGAACAGAACGACGCTTATGACACAGCAATTGAACTTCTTCGCCCAATCTTCAAGGTCGAAGCTCCACTATCAACAACATATACCACACCATATTTCACCTGCTTTTACTGATTCAATACTTGCAGCAACTCTACATAGAACATGTGGCTGTCTTCATCATAGCTTGTTTAAGTAATTCTCATTATCATACTTAACCCAACCATCGTCTCTGGATTGCAACATCTTTCTTATCTCTTTGAAACATTTAAAGCGACGTTTTGACTGAAGGTAACGATATGACAGCCCCATATCCTCTCATATACCTTCCGAATACCGACGACGTCAAAGGATATTTAAAATGCGCTGAACATAGTTGGTAAACCTCATGGAACATTTCAGGAACAAAAAATTTATTATCAAAACATTGATAGAGACAGATCAACGTTAAACAAGAGGAATTGAAACATTTTGATTCATTCAAAAGAAAATGAGTCACTTAGAGTATACGAAGTAACGAAAACCACAGAATGAGAGACCTTCAAGAGTCCGACATGAGAACCGGTCATTGAGAATGAATTACAAGCAGACATTTCCACCAATTATGAATTAAATTACTAATTACTATCTACAAAAGTTAGACAACTTAATCAAAATGCCTTACGAATAAAGAATTGACTTAAATAGAAAAGAAATCGCTGATGTATTTGGTTAATTAGAATGCGAGGCTGTGGCGGCATAAGTACAAACATACTGTGTTCCTCATTCTGGTTGTTTCACTTCACCCGGTTGACCTGGAAAATATGTTAACCTTCCTAACTGGATGTCGAAATTAGCGAACAAGAAAATAGGGGAACGAACAGTACTACCAACCACATTGAAAAAATTCGGAATACAAAGCAAATTCAGTGGTTACCTTGATGCATAGGAGGTGTGGCAGCGTCGGTCATGTCCAACGGTGGAGGCTGAGCAGCTTGTGGTGGATATCCAGCAGGTGGCTGCGCGTATTGTTGTGGAGGATAACCAGGATGCCCTGAATCGATTTGTCAGCAAGTTGCACCACAACTTGTGCAATAACACACAGCTCCAATGCTTACCCTGAGGAGGATATCCAGGGTAACCTCCTGGGCGTTGTGGCGGTGGCTGAGCAGGATAGCCAGCAGTTGGTTGTGCTTGATATGGCGGACGCTGCTGAGTAGGATACCCGCCAGGTTGTGGCTGTGGCGGGTATGCACTTGGACGAGGTTGGCCGTAATAAGCAGGAGCACCTCCTTGTTGAGGTGGGTACCCAGGATGAGCTGATACATAGAAACCTTTCAAGCACACGTTTATATCTCACTATTTAACATGAAACCAACCTTGCTGAGGAGGATAGCCCTGATAGGCCGCCTGGGCTTGAGGTTGCTGAGGATAACCCTGTGGAGGATAAACTTGAGGTGGTGGATAGCTAGGCTGTTGTGTAGCCGGGGGAGCTGAGGGATACGTTTGAGGAGGGGGCGGCTGAGCTGGTGGAGGAGCCGGAGCTTGTGGCGGTGGCTGCTGTACAACTGGAGGCTGGCCAGGAGTTGGTGCACGAGCTGCTGCGGCTGCTGCTGCTGCTGCTGCAGGGGCTTCCGCTGGTGGCTCTGTCTTCTCAGGAGCTGGAGCTGAAATCACATGACGCCTTTTAACCACATTAATTGACGCCAAATTGTATGAAACGTGGAAAACGAGTAATTCAAAATATAAATTAACTAACCTTCCTGAGCAGGTGGGATTGCAACCTGCACTTGTGGAGTAGGTTGTGGTGGCCCACTAACCTCGAATCCAGGCGGCAAATTGGGAGGCAGCTAGGAACAGATTTATATTAGCAGAAATGCTGCGCCTAAAGCAGATGAAAACACTTACCTGTCCAGCAGTGACCAATTTACTGTGGGCCTCATGCTTGGCGCGTTGCTCCAAATACCTCAACTGATCCATGTGGAAAGCTTGCCGCTCGAGAATAAGCTGTTGTCTTTGGTACTCAAGCTAAAATAAACATTTCCAATTACTGGAAAGTCTGGATTCATAGCGGAAGCAGTGACGTGGTCAAAAACTTACAGCTTCCCGTTCTTTGTCCATTATTTGTTCCAACTCATCAAAGTGACGCAGCTTCATTTCCAACTTCTTCATTTGTGTTTCTACAAGCTGCGCAACGAGCGACTTGATACGCCTTTCCTCGATTGTGGCAAGGTGCTAAAAAGAGAATGTAGTGAAAATGGACATTAAGAGATCAGTAAACACAAAACCAGAGTAGTTATAATATATACGAATTTAGCCTACATTAAGATGAATAGTTGGATGAAATAAGACTAAAACGAAACAAACTGTGACATACTTTTGCCTTCACAGCCGCCGCTGCAAGAGCGGCTCCAGCAGCAGCTTGCACACTTTCGCTTACGGCAGCCTTAGCGTCTCGTTCCGCGGTTGCCTCATCGGCTGCCTGTTTGGCCTCATCGGTCTCCATTTTTTCCTCGCCTTCCTTTTCCTTCTTTTCATCGGTGGCAATTCCTGATTTGGCTAATCCGACGGTTCCGTCAAGTACGCCAGTCTTTTCTTGGTGAGCTTGGACGTTTTTGGCGTGCGCTTCTAACATCAGAGCAGGCACCTGAATTACATTTGAAGTCGCATGAAGATTGAAATAAATATATACCAGAAAAAATAATCTTGGGAAAACTAACCTCATCCTTGATTTTTGAGAACTCTTCGATAGCAGCTTTCGTGGCTGCTTGAGCAACTTTTGGGTCTACAACAGAGGCTAGGAATGCAACCGTGGACATTACCGGATTACCAGACTGGGAGAATGGCAAAGGTTGGTAGGCCAGTGGTCCTAAATATAAATGACATAAAAACCTAGCAACCCTTCATAAACAGGCCTTATAGCTTAATTTCGTGCCTGCAACATAAATTTAAAAACTTTGCAAATACCAACCCAAGATTGAATCACCACTTCCCGGCCCATGTGCATCGTCGGAGCCCAAGTAAGGGTCTTGAATAGGCAGCTGGAGGAAGCGGAGGATACATTCATCCTGTGTACGAGACCCAACATGGTCAGAGACCTTAAAAACTTCATTTAATCGGCTCCTAAGCAGTTGAAAAGCAGTCAGTATATTCAACGCCATTAAGATGTCGCCATAGTCATTCTCAAACTGTACGCTAGTGTTTCAGCCATTTTATAACTTCAAATGCAAAAAATTACCTTGTTCCAGTCATCCTTGAACATCTCTAGACCTTCCAACAGCAGAAGAGTCTCCTGGTCCGTCCAGTCACGCCCCGGAGCAGCTCCCTTTGTCTAAAACACAGAACTGATTATAATACAATTCTAGACAAGCGGTCCAAAGATGAAGAAAAACCTTCATCGCTGCTAGTTGTTTCTGATATTGGTCAGTCTTGAGCCCAACGTTGGATAATTTCTCGATAGGCGTTTTCTCGCTGTCATCAGCTTCCTTTTTCTCTGTCTAAATTCGAAAATTTACAGTGTAACTATAGTATCAATTACAAAAGCTAAGTGGTATAATCTTACCACAACGCTCGACACGACAGGGCAGATAGGCTGGACGCCTGTTGGAGTGTCGGCCAACACCATGAAGTGGCTGGTAGCAGGCGGGGCAATTGGAGCTGGACGAGCATCGGAGTCGACTTGATAGTTTATGAGACCCCATTGTTCCAAAAACGAATGAACTCTTAAAACACAACTTCCTTTAACTTTGCAAAATAAAAAAAACGTCCACCTTGAAGAGTAAGATCAACAAAGCCCCTCACCTAACAATGGAACAGACATCCCCAGCAAGATTTCTTCGGCATGCTGTTGCAGAGAGATACTCGAAGGGGTTTAGCCGGTACGTATCAACCATGAAGTTACGATAAGAGAGGTATCTGAATTGATAAAGATCTAGCTAAACAACTTTATAGACATTGCCCTGCAGCTGCAACTCACACTTCCGGTGTTTTACTCTTATTTCGCCCATTGAAGAATTCCGGCACAGCTCGTTTCTCGATTTGATGAACAGCATTATAATCAAACCATGCTGCATAAGATGGTACAACAATGTAATGGGTTTGCTCAATTACGTTCCCTTCGGCTTCCTTAAAATAAATAGAACGATTAAACAATGTCTGCTTCATTATAATAATAAAAACGTTAGCAAGAGAAAGGTTTAGATGCTGTGGTGAAAATAACTACCTTGCCAGCACTGTGATGAGATTCATCGTCTAGGTCAACAAGTTTTTGCCCTTTGGGAGCTGAAAACTCAGGATCTTTTTCACGGCCTAAAAATGACTTATACTACTAATATTCGAAAATAACAGCGAATTCAACATTCTTGACCCTGCACATGCCTGGCAAACATTGTTTAAAAAGCAACCCTTAAAGGAATGGTAAGGTACGCAAATTAAGCCAAAGCCGGCGGCTATTTCGACCTTTTCAATGAATATTTGCTAGGTCCTACAGCACAATGAAGAACTCGATAGAGAAAAATACCAGAACTGAGCAGATTAAAAATCTACAAACTAGAACAGGCACTAATGAAAAACTGTGATCTCTACCTTTTGGAGGTTCTACTTTTACAGCAACACCACTTCTGCTATCATCGTCATCACCTTGCATAGAAACATCACCATCGTCATCATCACGTTTACGTTTGGTACCACTACAACATCAGAATCCGTAATGATTTAACGTACTGCCGATGCACAAAAAAGCAAATTCGCAAAACTATAGAATAAAGCGTACCCTTTTCTCATTTCGGCCGATAATTTATAAAGTTGACCCTGTTCTGGAAAATAAACTAGGTTTCATACAAAAAATTACAATGGAACACCAGCAACTATCTAGGCAAAAGGTTGAACACTTTAAAAAAATGTAAATTGAGCAAAACCGAAAACTAGAAGAGATTGGACGACATTTCTGCTTTTATTGCAAATTGAAAAATAACGTCTGATCCAGATCGCTGAACAGGTGGTACATAAGGTCCGGAAATGAAGTAATGAAGAAAGCAACGGAATATAATCAAAAAACACGAAAAAACGCTGATCGAACGGCCTTCGAACCTCGAACGCCTTTAAAAATGGTTGCGGCGCAGTTGCGTCGCGTACTAAACCGCAGAGAAACGAGACATAACGGTGGTTCTAGAGAGTGCAGAGATTGCGCGGCAATATTTAATTACAAAATTCTATTGTTAGGGATACTGTTTTGTAGGACAAGTTCGGGGATATTACCTATTGTTAGAATGTAGTGCACTGCTTTGAAATCTTCTCCTGGTTCACTGCTGAGATCACCTTGAATGATTGGGGAAATGGATTGAAGTTGAACGTTCGGGGGGGGGGGGGGGGGCACTGCTGAGACTCGGGAATGATCTGCCTTGAAAATTCAAGTGCCTTTGACTTGGAGGATTCTTTGTAATGTCAAATCTGTAACTTCCTCTTCGGACCAAATTCCCAGTGACTCGAAGTATAATGCATTCGAGGGTTAGAGGAAAATGTAGCTCTTCAATAGTAAAGATATCAGTCCCATGCAAGGAACATTGCCGCTCGAAGTATCAGCTGCACGATTTCCAGAAAAGTGTCAATCACCCGAAAGAAGCTCGCAGAATTAATCACCGGCTGAGTAGGTGTTCCTGAATGTTAAACGGGTGAATGCTTGCCCTGCACAGGTCCCCACTCTGAACCTAACCTACAAAGCCGGAACTAGTTTCCAGACCAGTGAAGACTTCGGTAGAGTAGTTTGTCATATCAGATGACTCTATTTACTCAAACAGAAAAAGCTAATTTCTCCGCAACCAGACTGTGATTGTCGGCCATTACTAGACAAATCGACTATTCTCTGAGCACTTGGCGCCGTGGAATGCTCACTGGTTACACAATGGCTAAATTACCTTAAAACCCTTAACACAGCAGCTTTTTCTTCCCATTCTTGCTCCATAGTCTTACCCTCTCTCTGATGAGTAACAAGTACCTTGAGCAACATTAAAACACTTTATTCACAAAGCTAAACTATTTACAGGGTTAGCACTAGACAAGATATATAGGTCAATAGAAATTTTACAAAGTTTAAACGTTAAAATTGGCGAATAATGAAGGCGAGTATGAGATTCTGATATTCAGATAAGTCAATTTCAAAAACAGTTAATGATTCACAGCAAATGTCAAGACTATATGTACGAGTAACTCAATAATTAAACAATATATAAAGTGATACTTCAATAGTCGTAAAAATTCAGCACATAATAAGTTCGGAGCAATGATCCTGCGAACCGGACCGAATCTTATCAGAAAAAGATAGATTGAGTCATTTTTTGAGGAGAAACCTAGACGACCTTCGTAAAGGAGTTCGAAAATTCCGGGCGGACTTCAGTGAAGATAATGGTGTTCGCTTCTTGCCTGATAACTTCACTGCTGAAACTGGTGTCGGCTTTTTACTTGATAACTTCACTGCTGAGACTGGTGTCGGTTTACTTGAGTTCAAGCCCACTTTTGGCGTAGACGACTTTGGGCCAGCTGTCGACGGTGTGGGCTTCGGTGAGGAATGTTTTGGACCAGTCTGAAAACATGAAAAATTTCACTTTCACTGAAATTTTTCAGCCAAACACGCTAAAAACAGACGAATCGCTTCGTTGGAGTAATCGTGCTGACAATGGATGCCGTCGATGTGTTCGTATAGTCGTAGAGAGTGGAGTCATAACGAAGACGCTGGAAACATCCAATCCATTATAACTAGTAACTGCTATTGTAAGAAAAAAATCTGAAAAAACAGGCTGTGGTGTACATCATTACCTTTCGAAGGGGTTCTATCTTGGATGAGCTTACAGGTCTTGGTTGCAACTTTAGTCGAGCTGACTGCGGGGTCTTCATTGCGCTTGTTGAAACCATGCGATGCATTTGCTGAAAAAAAAACTTATGCGAAGCCAACCATATTGATTAAGTCTGTAGAAGGAATCACTTACCCTGTTTTTGCGTTCTATTTCTTTACTGGCATTATACTCATCCAATACAAATTTGACATAGTCAGGTGGTGTTAATCCGTCGACTCTAGAAATAGTAAACATCCTAGTACCACAAACAGAAAAAACGAATCGAAAATATCTAAAGAGAAAAACTTGCCTTATATCATCGCCTGGATGAGACTGCCGATACTCCTCGTAAGCACTAATTAGCTTCCTCATGAGCTTAGGAATTGTGTGGTCGTTGAGTGTTCTTTCGATCTGGAGAGTGTTTCGCTTATGAGAAAAAAATCCCAAGGTTAGGATTTTAAGCCCCACTAGCCAGTCGAAAGATTTAGCACCATTCAGATGTTTGCCGTTGTTCCCGAAAAGCTATTGGTCCAAAATGCACAAATCGACTTGTCTAATTGGAACAAATGTTTCAATAGGAAAATGCGACACGAAATTGAGAAAAGCGATATCGAGAAATTGAGGAACCGCAAAAAGACTAAGTACCTTCCAAAAAAAAGCTCAGATGAAAAATTATGACCATGTTCAGAAGGTTTCTTTGAAAGTTTTGAAAAGCCTTTGTACCTTCGCATCCAAGTACACGTTGTTTTCTCGACCGCGATTTTGGAAATACTCGGGATCTTTTTTCTTCTCCTCCAGTGCAAGCTTCTCAGCCCATTTTTCTTTCCACCTGGAAATAGTATCAATATAATAATCAATGCACGTGAATGGAATAGAATTTCAAATAGCGTTATATTTACGCTGTCAACACGTCGAAGACATCCTTCCGTGCGGCGTAAAGACTCTCAAGACGCGAAATTTCGGTTGAAATCTTTTCGATGTCCCTGTCTGTGTGCTTGTCTGCAAATTCATGAACATTCTTCACGGAAATGGGCTAACAAGTTCAAGAAACACGGGCGATATAAGAAATGGCCCACCTGGATTGTAACATGCTGGTATGAGGCGCTCTATGTCGGCCACATGGCAAGCCTCCCATAATTCGGAGACACGCGAGTACAGCTCTAGCCACCGGAACTCCCTTTCTTGAACGTATTCAGTGTACATTTGACACCACTGGAAAACAACACATAATATACGGGATAACTCTAATTGACTAGATATAACACTGTGAAAACTTACTCGACCATAGTATTCTTCCAAAGTGTCCACCACAGATTCGGGAACGCTCGTCTCTTCGTTAGCGAAATCGACGCTAAGAAGGGATCGTAAATCCTCATCTTCAGACAGAGCATCGTTACCTATTACAACAATATTAATCTTTTGAGCCAGAAATGAGACTAAACTTGCTTACTTGGTGCTTCAGGAAATATCAATCGACATCAATGACAAGAATCAAAACTAAAATTTTTTTGACAAAGAAAAAAGCGAAAGACAACATACCAAGCTTTTTTACGAATTTGTTGAGCTCTTTCTGCCACTTTTGAACTTTCTTCACTCGCTTATGGAGAACGTCTTCCAGTTCCAAACGTCGAGCGTCCAGGGCTCCCAATTTCTCACCCGAGATCAGTTCCTATACGCAACACGATTTACCTTCGCGTTGTTCCAAAAAAGCATGGGTAATGGCAAAAAATATAGAAAGGGTATTGACACTATATTGGACTCAAACTTTCAAAGTCATTACAGGATGATGATGATGATATATGATAATGATTGGGTCTTCAAAAGTGGCTATGTTGGCAGGGGTGTACTTCAGTAGTTCTTGAACAATTTTCGTCTTTTTATGAGAGACGACGACTCAAGAAGGATAAATATTGCCTGGATAAACTCACATCACTCTCCGTCGGAATTGAAAACTCGCTATCGTCAATCCCAAGGCGGAAACAGAGATGGTGTAGGCGGTCGATTAACTCTGCCTGTTCATTCTGACGAGTTTCAAAAAGCGGTAGTAACTTTCTTATTTCAGCATTTATAGAATTTCTCTGAAACAAAAAGCATTCAGACCTGCTGATCTTACCATCCATAGGGATTGTTAAAATACCAATTCAATCGATCCCGGTGGTGCCCTCTTGTTTTCCCACTGCTCCATTCCCAGCTGGGAGCGCATGCGATTGATTTTCCTTAAACCGTCGCTGATTTCGATTCCTACATTTTTGATCATGCACTCCTCAGATTGGACCTGAGAACAGAGTTTTATCGAAGTCTGCATTAGAAATATCTTAACCACTATTTATCGTTGTGGGTGTTCGGATACAACAAATACTTTAAATAATATATCGGTCTAAAGCTTGTAACATAACCCACCATGTCGTTGAGTAAACTACAAATATGCTCAAACGCGGTATTGACACGGCTAGTTCTGAAAGTAGTCAAGTAGAAGTCAAACAATCACTTGAAGAAAAAAGCTGAAATTCGTTTACCTGGCAGCTTCTGACATGTGCACCTCATCCCATAGTCCATTGAGCTTATCAATAGCTCCTCGTACATTGTTCACAACATCATGAAAAGAATCGTTTATTGAGAGTCTGAAAACATTTTAGTCTTCTGAAAATTACGGCTTTCTCATTGCACCTGCGATAGGGGATGATTACCTTCGAGGGTTTACGGTCTTCCCTATACGGAACGGTGAGACCATAGTACTTCTTTGCAGTAGTAAACAAATTGCAAGATCAACTGAAATTGAATTTAAATGAAAGAAAAAGAAAAGTTAGCATAAAAACGGCCACGAGAACGATAGAGCTGATACAAAAATGAATTTGAAGGCCTGAGATCGTTATTCATCCAGATAAAAACCGTTAAAACACTAGGTAAACAAGAAACAGGCCTATACAAAACACATATGAAAAACTTAGCAATCAATAATACCCGACCGACGTGTCCGGTCGTTCAGCGAGGGCCGAGGCCGAATTCGAATCATGTCTGTTCGCGCCGAAACCATGGCAGGCGGCAAACTTAAGGGATTTCGAAACGGATTTTTGGTCCTTGGAATCTACTGCATGAAAAGCTTTCTCATTTGGCCATTAGTTTTTTGGTACTGCGGATTCTACACGAATGGGAATAAGGTGAGAATGGGAGGGTTTATACCTATCAGCCAACGTTACCAATGCTTTAATACCCTTTACCTGGATGTGAGAGCAATTCCGCAGATCACTTCCGATTTAGATGGTAATCCTTGACCTATTTAAGTGCATAGGGTAGTTGTAAGTATATAAAAATTCTTAGAAGTACAAGCCATTGATACAGCCTCGTGAGGGAAAAGCCGTAGACGGAGACGGATCTGGGAAGGAATCTAAGAAAAGGCATCGAAGGGACAAGTAATGGACAAAGAAAAGAGCAACCACCTAATGGTTAGGTTTGACGACCCCGTTCTGAGGGAGTGTCAAGTCGTATAGATCAAGAAAGACCGGTTCGATTTTGTGGGTGGATGCGGATTTGAGAGTTTCTGACAAGTCATTTGGACCCACCCATCTATTTTTGACTTTTTCGATTTTGTTAGTTACAAATGTTTTCCGTTGTTGTGTATTTACTTTTTTCTGACTGAAATTGAATAGAAATCAACGGTCAATTGAATGCCCGATTCCTCTTCCATCATAACTTTTTGCATGAGGTCACCACCTCACCCACCCACGGTGCTCCTCCCCGTCTTCGGCTAGGGCGAAAAACTAAATCCCTTGACCAAAAAAAAGTTTTAAACCCCATTACAAGCTCGTTGAGCTGGGTCGCCCTCCTTCTCTGTTCTCTAGCGCTATGAGAATGAGAGTGTAAATGTAGCCAAAGTGGGGTGCTCCCTCCCCCTTACTGAATTTACACCCTAATTCTTATTTTTACTTTCTCAATCGAATAAATGATCATGCCGGCCTTGATGGGAAAATTAAAATAATTTAAATTTAGAACAAACTGCTTTTCTGGAAAATTTTCAACAGTTTTGATACTATTTTGCTATTTTTAATATTCCACTACGATTCTTTTGATGTCTTTAGTAGATGTCATCTGACTCTATCGAAGCGGAGTCACCTATCCGCCTGTATTTTCAGCTTAGCCTATACTCGGACCTACAATCCATGTCCAGAATCCCAACCCTTCTTCAGGAATGAGTAATGTGGAGCCTTTAAACTCCAGTACTCCCTCGAGCTATTACTACCTTCAACTAGATAGAGTTCATCTATATTCTCGCTTACTGATACCCAACAGTCTCCCAGTAATGACATGCTCCCTAGCCCGGAGTTGGCTTCCCTCCAGTGTGACCTCACTATCGACCTTGAAACCGTCAGCGTCGAAATGATCGTGGCTGTCAGTTTCGAAGACAAACAAATTCGTAAAGGATCCAGACCCAGGGAGTCCAACGAGGCTCACAGTCGACAAACTGAAGAAACAATAATTATTTCACTCATACATTCAGATAATTTCAAGTTATTTCTTCCAATGTGGATTTCCAATGTGGGTATGGTTTAGAACAATCGCAGTGTAATATTAAAAGTTGAAGAAATCATTTAGAGGGAATGACGCATGAGCCACTGCACAATGGCGAAAAAGCTAAACCAAACAACCGGAACGGAAGAGCAACTGAGAGATTTCGACAGAAGCATGGCGTATTCTCTTTCGAAGTTCGTTTTTCTGACATTTTGTTCTGACATTTTCATAGCAAGTAGTCCAAAACAGGCAAGTACAGTAAGTTACTTAGACTCACTTTTTATAGTCCAGTTTGGTCACTGCCAAGGAAACGAAAGAATCAAAATGTCACATATCCCGTCTATCAACCCTCAAATTCTGAATCTGTTCCCCTGAATCAGGAGTATCTCTCAGGAATACTTTGGTCGTTCTATCGAGGGTTCTTGCCCTCTGACGACGTTGTTTGGCAGTGAAACTCGTTAAGACCCTTTTTTACGTTTCTTGGCAACGTTACTAAGAACGTTTCAGAAGAGGCGTACACTAACGTCGATTGAATAAATTCAATCTCCTTTTTCTGATGTCGTGCTAAATACTACTTACTGGTTGAGGAAGGCTCGAGTAGCCACAACACTATTTTAATCTATTTGACCTAAAATGATTATTTTTTAAAATTATTTTTTAAAAATATTCCTTCCGAAAAAAAAACTGCGAAAACCTGATCCGCCATCAATAAAAAACCTGATCCGCCATCAATAAAATCCAATTTTTCAGTGCTTATATTACGAGAAGGTTTTTTAGGCGCCAGGTTGGGTACCTCAAGGAAGCCGTCAGAAAGACAAGATTTTCAACCCCTTCAAAGCCCACGGAAAAAGAGAAATTGGAAGAACCACTAAAAACTGGTACGTCTTTTCAGTCTCTTTCTAGTTTACAGCTCCTAACAAAATCTACCTTCATAAAGTTTGAAGGGAAGTTTTTAGGGGTGATCAGCAGCGTTTTGGGCTGGGCCCTGACATCTGACTTCCGCTTAGGATAGCAATAACGTTTGGATGCGTATTTGGCCCAAACAACGACCTGCGGAGCCAATTCTTATACAAGTCAGTATTTTTATTCCAATCTTTCCCTTTCTTTGTATGCATGGCTGAAGGAAGCAGTGCTGAAGTGCGAGGTCATCGCTAGACTCACTGAAATGGGTAAGTTCGTTCTCGGTCAGTCGTCAGTCACGGTTTGAATTTATATTCAGGAAGTCTGTCCGGGCGAGCTGTGTACATATAGAGATAGACCACGCTGTAGATAGTTAGTGGTTGAGTACTGCTACGGCACAAAACTTATCTGCAAGATTTCCAGGAAACGGCTACGGCTTATTATAAAGGGCTTGATGGCATTTTATAGCAATTACAATCGTATTTAACCAGTACCGATGCAACGGTTAGGACAGAATCTTCGTCTATAGGAAAAACTGAAATGAACTCCTTTTCCGAGCAACCAATTTGTGAACGAGTGGTAGTGTAACGTGAAGACTAAAGCGAATTGTACCTATGAAGCTATCAAACACGTATGCAATTTTATCGCGAGGCCGAGATCGTGGCGTATAGGGATGGACTGACAATGAGTCTCATGGAAAATCTAATCAGTTATGTAGTAGCAAAAAAAAATGCTCACTACGCTCAATGCAGTATATTATTCAGTTTCCATAGTTGACAAGTCGAGTCGCTACCTCTTGCATGGTCTAGGGATGAGGTTCAGGAGTCCAGGAATTAAGCCCAGGCCGTCCAAGTCTTCTATTTTCCGTGTATCAAATATTTGATGCCAAACCTATTGAACCCCTCTTACTTGTACCACGGATGACATCCACAGTTCATCGCACAAGCTGTAGAAGCTTGCAAATACAAGGAGAATTCTGATAAGGAATAGAGTGCGCGGCGTATTTATTATTATGTGCTATTGAGAAAAATCTTTTCCAAATTTCTAGGTTTTTTAGAAAATAGTTTTTCGAGTTTGATCATTTCTATTTTAGCAATTTAGGAAATTTTTGCATTCTTGTTTTAGTGGTCCACTGAGGTAGCCGGAAGATTTTAGTCGGTAGGGGTGTGGCCATGTGACTTAATCGAGTTCAGTCGACCGCACATTGCAATTCCATCTAAACAGCCTATTAACTGGATGCGATGTCGATTCGATTTCAGCTCCTTACACTAAGAGCTTGTTCGAAAGTAAACATCGTCTTCTGATAGTTTTTCCTTTTCCCTTTTTTCTCCTTCACTCCCTCTGAAATTTTTATTTAGCACAGTACCCCATGCATAGATCGCTTTCGAAGTGGGATTAGCAGAATACATATCCATAACTACAGTCTAGCCACAACAAAAGTTAAGGAAAACAATACTGATACCCGCATCACCCCATTACAGTATCTGTCGCTCCTTCCATGTACTTACAGTAGATATGAATTTGACAATGAAGAACCCTTGGGATCTTTGGATGGTCTACCGTTCAAAACCATCCCTTAGTGGAGGTGATGATGCCGGAGCTCTTGACATTGATCAAATCCCACCCCGTTCCCCCTTTCTTTTGTAATCACTGATTAGTTCGTGTGGGGCTTACATGCCTCCAATGAATGCTCAGTACTTCACCAACGCCGGGTAGCTGTTACTCGAAATTTTTGGTTGCTTAGGTTACAAAAGTGTAGACACTTCAAATATTCTCATAAAAAGGTTAGGTTGTTTGAGGAATAAGTAATAATTTATTTTAGAAAATCAACTCACTCATAGTTTAAAAATTTTTTTTTTGCTTTGCCAAAGACGCGTTCAATCCATACTTTTATAGATGTTTACTTCTGCGACTGCTGAATGGGTCCTTCCCTAGAGGTAAAGGATCGAAAGAGCAATTCCAGTACTATTCCTTCCGGCTCTATAATTGATATTCCCTTTGTTTGGCCAGTGTTGAGCCTCTGACCTAATGAGTAGATTAGTCGGTCGGAAGATCCACATTGACATTCAAGGCCAGCTTACATGCATAATCCGAATAGGATAAACGTCATTCCTGCCAGCGCACAAAGAGCTATCTCTCCCTTTCCCTTCTAGGGTCATCCAGTCCACTAGCAGGATTGTAAATTGGAGCTGAGAATTGTGAGAAAATCGGAAACTCTGCCCAGCATACGAATCATGCTTTGAGCTCTCTGAGCTACCGTGCCTGTTTTCTCACCAGGAGCACACGAGTCAACGAATGGTTGATAATCAGGGACACTGAAGACCTCGAAAACCAAGATTTCTCGGTGCTCGCCTTGATTTGGACAGCTTAGTTCGCTATAAAATTGATCACTTCTATGGTCTTCTATGCCACTGAAAGGAGATGAGAATAAGGACAGTAGGTCCGTTTCTCTTCATATGGACCAAGAACGAGATGCCGGATCGAGACCTGCTCAAGCCAAACAACTTTTCCTTTTGTCCAGAGCCAATCAATCAGTCGCAGTCGTCTAGGAGGTCAGGAGTGTCAACATGTATACTTCCACAAGTTCTCCACAATTCAGCTATTCAAATGTCTTCATGTGCATGGCGTATACTAAAATTTGATGGACTGAATGTTCTATCACTTAGCTGTCTGACATGACTTTTCCAGAAAAGGCCACTTGCTGGCTCGTTTGTAAAAGAAAAAATCGTAGAGCTGGGGTTGTCAGTTTTCAAGGATGAGCCATGCATTCAAGATCCGCTGAAAATCGCAGGTGAATCAGGATTTAACTTCTGTACTACTATCTTCGCTACTTCTTTTGAAATCGAGAAACTCCTGCTCCGAAAGGAATGGTCAATCAAAGAAACAATACTGCTTAAGAGTAAGAAAGATTGTTGAGGCTCCCAAAATGCCGAGTGAGGACCAGGGTGTTCGCGAGCTACGTGGGAAGGATTGTAATTTTTATCTGGGAGAAGCTCGAGGACCCAGATCTGCCAAAAGCAGCTTGTTAGGTGGTCGGAACCAAAATTCCCTCCTCGTCGGAGTTTACTTATTTAAAGACTCGGTGTAGAGGCTTCAAGCAGATCCCTTGGAACCTTCGATGATTTCTCACAAGCAACATACGTACAGTAGAGAGCGTCCTTGAAACTGAATTCAGATTGTTTGCTTAGCTGATGGGCCTTGAAAACTGCGCTGATCTGAACGATTCTATGGTTTCGGCCAGATGTTGACGCCTCGGTCACATTTCGTCGCATAGCAATTCACCCTCGAAGCCATCTATTGTTGTAAAATCGCCAACACTTCTTTGTCCTGAATGTTAGTTCGGCCTAGCAAAGGCATATTACTTTCACAGCTGTCCTCTGCACACAGAATCATCTTACTTACCGGTTTTTTACTGAAAAAAACCCTTGCATTGTTAGCTATTGTGGTGTAGTGCTTCCCATTCGGCAGGTCTTACTATAATTTTCAATATTCGGAACTTCATCCTCTTGCTATAAAAAAAGCCCTTATCGGGAGGATATTGACATTTCTGTTCTGGTTCCGCTATTGTTTGAAGACAAAGCTCACGATAAAATAGTTTTTGAGCTTTTTTTGACGATGAACTTGTGACCGCCAAGCATAGTACAAGGGATGCTGTCGTTACAAAAAACGACCAGAACAGAGCATAATAAGAACTCCAAAACCGGTTAGTCGACGTACACTAAGACGGACGAGTTTTCACGGTGTAGTAGAGGCTGTAGAAATTTCGCCATACGCACCGGGACCCACATCTTGCATGCAGGCAGATTATTTGAGCCGGCTCTGTGCAGTGACGCCATTTCAACACTCGTCCAAATGCTCCTTCCATGCAAGTCCTCTCGTCACATTCTCGTCCACTTCCCAATTTTACTTCTTTTTTAAGGCCTTTTATTCCTCCGAATAGGCCGACTTTCGCTTTTTTTCTTTGCCATTTTTTTATTCGTCTCGAAGTTAATAACTGACCTGAAAATGTCGCAAACTGTGCCTTCAGCGAGAGTCTTCTCATTTTCTGGCTATGTGAAATTTAGAAGGATAAGTCTTATAAAGTCTTGGAGTGTTGCTCAATCCCGTCCGAGGGATGCGCCCCCGCACTCGACTTCCATTCAGAATCGTAGTGGCGCAATGAGTGCGTATGTGGCCTATACAATGACTTGCGGTGGCCAGCCGAGGTACAAGTCTGTACTTTTGTCCTCCCAGGCGAGTCTGGTACCATTAAGTCGACCCTGGAGGGATGGGAGGTTTGTTGAGCAGGCGGATATCGATCCTGGATTCGAACTCATGACCGTGGTGTGGTAGTGTGCCGCATGGCAACTCATCGCCTCCTCCCACAATATTTATCCTTTGAACACAATATTATATACTTATTGAAAATATTAATTAAAATCATAGGAACAGTTCACGATAACTTTGAAGTACCTTTTTTAGGTTGAAAGGCGGAAGTGTTGATTTAGAGGAGTACATTGGTGGCGAAGAAAGCAAGAAAGTCCGCCTACTTTGAGCTTTTCGAAAGTAGTGGAAGTAGTGACTGTACGAGATCACCGCGACAGGAATGGCATGTAAGGGGGTTTTGGACGTGATTTAACTTGCTCCCATCTTGCAAAGAGCTGACTACATCGAACCTAACTGTCCAGAATTGCCTTTCACTGTCGATATGGGTCATGGCAAGAAGTTTGAACTTCCTACATTGGTTCCCTTGTGAATGGTGCAGCCTCTACATAAAGCCTTTGAAACTCGTCCACCAAGGATATGGTAGTCACACGATAGTATCTCTGGTTGCTTATTGTGCCCTATCCAGAACGTTTTTCGCCCGTATAACGACAGGTGGGGTGCAAGAGGGAGCCTCGAATTTATACTGAAGAGAGATCTCGGAACCATTTTTATCGTGAACTGTGTCTTTAAGTCATCTAAAATGTTGAATACAAAGAATGTTACAGCCTTATGTCTCTATACAGACTAAAACGCTGATCACTGCTAAGCTTATCAAGATTGGATCTCATTAAGGCAAATGAAGCTTCCAATCCTGCAAAGCACATTTGTTCCTTTTGGATTATTCCGGTTGAACATAAACGAAAAACAAACAACAATTTGGCTATTAGCTGGTTCTAAAGAGCTATTCACTAAATCTGCTGTTTACCGAGAGTTTTCTACCATTGTCATAGGGAACTGAAATCTGTCCCTCGTTCCCTATCCTATATTGATTTATTTATTGCGATTATTTTTTTTAAATTTTCACTACAGAGGCCTGTTCGGTACTGCTTGGGGGGTGTTTTTGGTAAAATGACACAATTAGCTACAAATCTCACAAAAATTACCGTATGCTTCTGGCACTGACTAAACTTACCTCTGGCGTCATAGGAGCTGCATTTTGAGAATATTGGCGTTTTCCGATTTAGGGACCTGCCTCATACAGTGATACTGTTGTTCGCTCACGCCCCTGTACAGACGGTTTCGGCGGTGTTTACCTACAGCGCACTTACTAATCGGAAAAGAATGCTTCGATGATCTTGGGCGATGATGCAGTTGGTGGCTGAAGAACCGCCTGATTCCCTAACTAGAATCATGGCATTCGCAGTAGGTACGGAAAAGGTGTTTCAGTAAGAATCTCAGATAGCCTGTCGTGGTCCCATGGTGGGTGTTATGAGTGGCAGCCTAACATCCATTCCCATGATTCTGGTGGCCTTGCTCGACAGATGGAATTAAGGTAGCTTGGAGTTGCTGAATCTACTGAGAATGAGCCACGATTCCAAATCCTTCTCATATTAGAGATCCTGTTTGCAAGAGGTCTCAGGCTTCACGATGACTCATAGAAACCTTCCGATCAGGCCCATTTTGAGTGTGAACTGGGGGCAAGTTCCACAATGTCTGGCTACTTGAAGAATCCTTTCGGGGAGCAGCACATGCGACTTGCACAGCTTGATAGGTAACTAGTAGACGCTTTTTTGAGGGGGAAGGAAACTTTATTCCAGCAGAGCAGGAGGGAATGATGGATTTCGCACACCATCCGGACGCATGGTTTTTTCTGTGAAATCAAATTAGGAATTACGACACCATAGCAACTCGCACTTTCTTGGATAAAGGTTATAGCTATTTTTTAGGAATTTCCGTCCATTTTTCTCCCTGTCAGACCGAATCCACCGCTACATCGGTTGTTCACAACTGACAGCTAAAACGACGACGAGTCGATTCCAATTGTGTTGGCCCTTTCTCGATTTCCGGTGTTGTTGTGCCGGCATTCCATTCATTCTTTTGATTGAGAAAAAGAGTCGCCATTACGTACCAGTAACAACAGCAGCCACAGCTAACAAGGCTTCGTACCTGGCGCTGATCCTCTCTTCCCCATTTTTCTTTCCATCATCTCATTACCATACCCGGCATCTGCTTGATTGTCTTTCCAGCTTCTCGTTCCGCTTGGATACAACAGTTGAACTTTGACCATCCCGCAGTTGATTCCTTAACTCTTCGATTAAGGTACAACTTCCAGTGCCTCCTAGCACTTCAATTCATGGAAGCATGGGGGTGGAGTGGGAATGAGGCGCAGGGCTGGGAAGTCAGTGAAGGGTAGAGCTTTTACACATATTCATAGGATGATATCCCAAACTTAAGAACTTCTCTTGAGTTATCCGTGTCCTGGCCTAATAATCGTTGCCCAGAAGTCGATTACTCCATACAGAACTTGTTTGAGAGGATACAGTCACTACTAACTCTTACATTACTGTCCCTATGAAATCGATGACTGGGTCAAATTCAAATCCATAGGGATAAAGGATAAAGATTGTGGCGTTAATCAATCCCGTCTGAGGGATGCATCCCCGCACTCGACTTCCATTTAGAATCGTAGTGGCGTAATGAATGCGTATGTGGCCTACACAATGACTTGCGGTGGCCAGCCGATGTACAAGTCAGTGCTTTTATCCTCCCAGACGAGGTACCAATTAACCTACCCCAGAGGGATGGAGGGCTTGGCTGGCCTTGGCGGGCATCGATGCGGGATTCGAACCTCTGACCGTGCGTGTGATGTAGTGCACCACTTGCCGCTACACCACCTCCGCCTAATTCAAATCCATAACAATGATAAATGTCGGATACCATGAAGGTTCTGAAATGTTGATAGCGCGATCTAGCTCTTTACCTTTTCAAAACTCAAATGTCGGAAAAATCGCCAGACAGAGTTTCAAATAGGGCATAACTAATCGGAGTTATAAAGGAGCGTAATTATGGCACATTTGCGTCTCCCCGAAGTGGTCGAAAGGAACTCATCGGCTCAAATTGAGCTCGAAAGAATTTGAAATTAGCTTGACAAAGTGGGACCGGGCTGTATCGTAAGGAGACTGCTCTAGTCAGTCGTAAAAATACGACAAACCGAGCAACATTGAGGTAATTGACCCCTATGACAGCAGTAAAACAAGCAAGTGCTCATCGAAAGCCTTCGATACGCCATTTATTCAACCACATTTCAAAATTGCGAAGCTTCACGGAAGGCAGTATTCCAGAGGTAGGACGACTATTCTGACTGTTCAGGGTCGATTGACGACTAACTGCCTTCCCATGCTGGATCATTGGTTCAAGAGCTTCGGCTCGAGTGGTCCTTCTATCTATAACTTCTATCCTACCGTTTCAGGATTAAACGATTATTTTGACGTGAGAGATCCATGGCTCGTCCTTTGGCCATATGTTATTCTACCTTACATTCTTTTGAGTTCTGATAAGTTCATCTAAAAAGTACTACCTCGACGTGAAATTTCCGACGGTTGCCTCACTAAAGCAATAGATTATAGTGAATTGCCGGAATCTAGCAATTGAGGGTAAATCACAGGGTCCTTCGTCCTTGGCAGTCAACGTCGTCGTCTACTTTCCTTTATTGCATTTTTCTCTTAGTTTTGGACCGTTGCAGGGCTTTTCAGGAAGAATTCAACAGCATTAGGCAGGGTCAGGGTAAAAGAAATGTGAGCAGTCTTTTATTGCACGAAATTGTAAAATGTCAGGCCATCTAGATTGCGCCACGCACTTAGTCTTCAGCCGAACGAGAGGGAAGGATTCTGGCTCTGACCACTGCAGCTTCAGAACCCACCCGGTCATTCGATTCCCACTCAGGAATGGGTGGCGTCTCGAATGGGTATATGGCCTTCACAATGACTTGCGGATTGCCAGGCGATGTTGAATCCCTGGTCCTCCTGGATGTGTCCAGAACCAACTGATCAACCTCGCCAAGTCTTTTGCCATCGCAATGTCTGATGCCAGGTATCAGAACTCTTCGGAAGGGCAGAAACGCTCACTTGTGGGCGTGGGTGACTTCAGCAAAACGCTGTTTTTCAGTCCAAACAGGTCTTCACTACTAGGACTAGGACCAAACTAAGTGGTTGTTTCCTCCCTATCCTATAAATCCGCTCGGGTAGTTCCTTCTCAGTCTAACTAGCACTCTAGCCATTTATGGCTTTGCATTTCCAGGATTTCCATAGTCTTTCCCACTCAGCATTAATGTAATGGATCGTTGGGGAACATAATTATTCGTATTCGCTGCTAATCGAATAAGCAGGTGAAATTCACAGCGAAAAGCAAGCTTCACCATCATCGTTGCGGCCTGGCCAGCAGGCTGGCCCTTCCCACCCCTTTGCATCTCCGCCCATCTCCGTCGATTCTGTTTCGAGGAAGCCCAAGTTCTTATGCACTTTCCACCTGTGGTGCTCGTAATATTCGGCCATTTCCTGTTCAATTGGGAGGTCCATTTATGCTTACGGCCAGCTAAACCTACGCGAGGCCCCAGATTTCAATTAGAACAGAAATCGGGCTTGGGGCACCTTATCTGTCATGTTTTCATTTCTGGGTGAGCCTACTGTAAATATCTCCTTTCTTATAGAAAAATCTTATTGAACATTGAAGGAAACATCAAGATCTAGTACATCTCATTACAGTCACTTCATTAGTGAAACCTGAAAAGCCTGAAAAACCAGTAATCTACCCTTGTAGCTCTTCGATCGCCCATTAATTACGCTATTCTTGCATGCATCAGTCAGCCTTTCACTGGACGGCTAAGAGTGCTTGGAAAGGAAATTCTTGAGGACGTTCCTCCCTCTGCTATACGTTGCAAGGGCTCACTTCCAAGAATTCTTCATCAGTCAGCTTTTCAGACGGTCCTTGACATAGCCCTTAAATTAGTTCTCGTATGAGAGGCCTAATTTGCTCCTGCGGTAAGCTCAAGAGCAAAAAAGTGATTTTTACCGATCCATCCTGTTCCAGGTTTGCATTTTTTCATCAATGAGAAGGAAGAACCATCTCAAGAGGGACTATTCAATTTTTCAGTCATTCGTAGCTATTTTCATCTTCATAGTAAGACTTCACAGCCCCATCCAGCTTTTTTTTTTAGATTTTCATATCATCCTCTTTCCTTTCTCTTATTCGTTCTGAGCTCGTCTCGAAATTTTCGGTGAGGCTGAGCGTTTGAACTTTCCTTAAGTAGCCTACTGAACAAGACTGCACCCATATCAATACTCGCACTATGTAGAGAGATGTTCAAAGGCATGGCTTAACTAATAGGAACATTGCGCCTTATCTTCATTCAAAACTTTATTTTGTAAAAAAGCTTGTATAATTAATTTTTAAGCATATATTTGAGGGCTACACAACATAACCAAGCTCAGCGTGTAATGAGGAGGTCGTCACGGTCCCGCCTCTTTGAACAACTCCGCCCACAAAGCCAGCAACTATGAGCGAACCCCAGGGATTTGTGTTATCACTTAACAAACTATTTTGACAGAATATAAGCAGTTGTTTATTTACGAAAAACCCTGTCAGAGAAATGTTTATTAAAGGTAAATAATGATTACACCGTAACCAATTTGGTGCAATATTTCAGAATATTTTGGTAAAAGAAAAGCTCCTATGAGATAATTTTCCCCTCACCCTATCGTTATTGAACCTGTTGATGTAATTACTTCTGGGAAAGGGGAAGCTCATTCGAATAATGTACTAGTTATACGAATCTCGGAAATAGTATGCAAAGAAAGGAAGGCCGTGAAAGCATTGGGTAGCCTTTGAACAAAAAAAAAATTAATCTCCTAGAAAAAATCGAATACATCCATATGACGTCAGACAGGGTTTCTTCACCGCACTTATTCTTTATACTCCTATTTTCACACTTTCGTTTTTATATATTTGCTATACTGTCTTTTTTCTATGATATTGTTTGTACTACACAAAAAAAGTAAGGGAAATGGAAATAAAAGTTCAAAAAAGGACGATAACATATCGGTTTCGAGCAATGGAAATGGAACACCATTCTCAGTTTCCAATTGCTTTCCTTCTCTCAGGAGTATTTTACTCAGGTGGTTGTAGTAAGTCTGATTTGTAGATGTTCTGATTCATCTATACTGCTGCGACTCTACAAAGCATATGTGCTGCCCCACTTAGAGTATTGCTCGCAAGTATGGGGTCCTTCTCTCAAAAAAGATATTCAAAAGCTTGAAAGGGTTCAGCACGTGTTTACTCGACTGCTGTGGTACAGAACCAGACCCTCTGCAACCATTCTCCCGTATCGTGATCGACTGAAATTGCTATCTCTTCATTCCCTGCAGTATCGACGAGTAATGTCTGACCTAGTGTTCTGTTTTCGCGTCCTTCGGAAGGAGGTGAGGTTGACTGCGAGTAAATACTGGATTTTCAGACCAACCAGTGAAAGATCAGGTGGGTTTAACCTCCACTATCCTGTCATTCAATCCAAGTGCTATTCTTTGATGTTCAATAATCTTTTTAACCGTTGTGCGAGGTGGTTCGAGCTTCTTCCGCCCCATGTCGTTCAAGCACCAAATAGTAAGGTATTCAAAAGTAGACTGAGCAAGCTCGATCTCTTGCGCACTTTAGGCATTCCAGAGCATATTTGACGATTGCCATAACATTCCGTTATTTCAGTTTCTTCTTACAGCTGCCTTCTTTAAGATACATGCTCCGACATTTTCACGTCCGTCCAGTCCACAAACTAGATTATTAGTAGCCATTCTCAGTTTGCCTCTCTCGATAAATTCCTTGTTTCTTATACTATTCAGTACAGTGTTCGTCGTCCATATTTCTCTATTTTTTTCTTACCATTAGCAGTATTTGCCGTTGTAGTACCCCTATTTTTCTAGATTGTTTCGGTTAACTTGTTCATTTCTTCACTTCATCGTTGCTTTAGTGCTGTTCCCTCTCTTCCTCTGAGGCAAGAAGCCGGCTAAATGGAGCATGCTTTCGTTGATGTTGAGGCCTTTATTTTTTATGTTGTGCTGGCTGTTTGAGGATCCTGTGAGACGAATAACCCTTCCGCTGAAGTCTCATTTCGTCTTCTCGCCTGTGGCTCCGAATCGAATTTGTTCCATATTTGAGCTTTGCTGTCGGCAAGCCTTAGTTACTCTTGCTTCTCTTGGCATAATGGGCCGGTGTAACACGAGGAAGCCTCTTTTTTCACAGGGGAAAACAGCTCTCCTGTTTTATATGAGAAAGGTCCCAGCATTATTTCACAAATGCTCCCTTACAAGTTTCTTGCTTCCGTCTCTGGCGTTTTCCTCAATTTTTTCTTGAGCTAATGTATACACATTTTTTCCCTTTTTTAAAGGATCATCGCCTTTCAGTTTTTGCTTTTGCGTTTGTATGGCACACCCTTGGGTGTATTAAATAAATAAATAAATAAATAAAAGTCAAGTTCAGGAAGAACTCCGGGAAAAAATTAAGGGAAATCCGAGTTTTCTCTGCAGATGTGGGGCAATAAGGTCGATTGAGTAGGAATTGAGGCAGAAAAAAGGGAAACTTTAACGAGGTTGAAGGTTCGGTGAACGAATAGTACCCTGGCCAAGCCTCTTCTTCATCTTCAGGATACTATTTGCCACCAAATCTAGCCCAAATCTCTAATCGAGAATCCTCCATTTTGATCTGGCTTCTAAAAATTATTGTAGATGATTAAATTGTATCTACGGGTTTTTATATGAGGACAAAAGCGTGACGCTTTCCCCTCTGTTTGACCTGAGGCTATCAATCATTCATCTCATGCCTAAACAAACCTAACAAAGTTTTTTTTTGAGAGCAGAAATAAGAAATACGATTATTTTGAAGTTGTGGTTGAGGGAATCTTCACATTTCAGACTCAAACAATTTTTTTTTGGATCCCGACTTCCATTTTCTTGACTTAAATCATATCCACCACCCGATTCCTTTGAGCTCATCACCCTATTCATCGAACTCTGGTGTTACCCAGAAAAGTTTAATTATTGAATGTTGTCCATTGCGAAATATTACTCATTATTTTTTAATATTTCTTGCTTCCGTTTAATTCCAGATTATTTTTACCCTTATTTTTTATAATCAGTTCTATTTTATTTTGTTTTAACATTTTTATTCATCCTTTTCAGTTTAACATTTTCAGATTTTTCTAAATAAAAGTGTGATCGTGTAATTGTCTTCTCTTTCACATTCCTCACCTGGAGGAGGAGCTGGCTATATTCGGATGTTGACAGCACTTTTTCCTATTAAACGCTTCTAGACATGAAGCCCACTAATTTCAAGTATTCATGCGACGTATCAAGTCGGTTCTACTTCAGGAAGTTCTTGAGGCCCTACCTCGGCCCATCAGGGGGGGTTACTTTGGGGCACTGCCATTTTCCTGGAGGAGATGACTGTACCAATAGAAATGAGATTCGTCCATTTACTAGCTAACAAAAACCCCCACACTAAATGGTAGACTACTTTTGCTGCTGAATATGCGTTGATGAGGAGATTCTTCGTCTTCCAAAGTACAGAATACCCGATCACCTTATATCGTGATTTCTTCAGTATAACTACGGAAAAATACGATTATCTGGGACATTACCTATGTAGTGGATTATCCTAATGGAATCAATGAATGAAATCAATGCAATGAAGGTGTACTGAACTTGTATGAGAACGTGATTATGGGTGCCTCAGTGGAGTGTCCAACGGAAAATAGCTATTACATTACAAGTATGTGGAAGTAAATGGTCACCTTTAGTGAGATGATTAGGAAAAAGGGCATTCACATGATAGAAATGAACTGATTGAGGTAAATGTTAAGTGTTGGCGTTTGAAATGGATAGAAATTTGATTCGTCCTCTCAGAAGGAATAAATAATGGTCTCAGGAAATATCTCTGAAAGATTTTTTGTAAAGTTTCGTCCTTTTTCCTACTTTTCGTCTATTTTCTCTCGCCTTTGCTTAAAACTCAATAAGACTTACCTGTAGGCCCTCATATTATCATCATTAGAGAAATTGTTGGATGTGAAATGGACCTCTTGGGTCACTGAATTACTAAGTAGAGAGGTTCCCAGTGTAGTTATCCGATTCAAAAGCCTTAGTCAATCATCACTTCCGATTAATCTTCAAGTCTTTCCACGCCAGTTCTTAAAAGTAAAAGTTTCCCAGTAATCCATTGGTTTTCATAGTATTTCCGGAATGTGGGCTATTTGCACTGGGAGACTCAATCTCATAAGCGGTGGAATGAAATTGCTTTATTTACCGATGCAACGGGTTTCCTGTAGCGAATATTGGGATATGCACATTGGGCTATTCAGTTACTGAGATTTCCTAACTCGTTCGTTAGTACTGCTTTCATATATTCTACCTACACTAGAAGTTGTAAGAATTTTTAATTGATTAATTATTTATTTTTGGTCATTTGTTTATAAATTCGTGGTCAAGATTTAAAATGATAGAATAGTCACTTTTGAGAATGTCGCTCAGCGAACTCGAATTGACTGAGAGTTTTAGGCTCTTTATCCCAGTAGGTTTCAACTCTGCGAGGTTCCCAAAGGCTTCTTTCAGTACTAAAAATCAGTCGGTAACATCTACATTCAGGTGGTTACTTACTACATGATAAGCCGATAGTATTACTCAATTCCAGGGAGCATATAGTCTCAGTCACGCTTGAGCTGCCCATGTGTACTGGGCAAGAGATCGTCTCCCTGGCCAGCTGTTCATTCATGAGCCATTCATTTTCCAAGCATCATTAACTCATAATAATACTGTCCAGCTCTAGAAATGATTTATTTCTGTACCGATGAGAACCGCCACGTGGTTGCTTCGGATGCTGACCGCGATACACCTTGGTACAGGGCACCTACGAGAATAAAGCAGTGATTCTGTGTGATGGTCGAGTGTATGGCGCATCTCATTGACTTATGGAAAGCTTTGTAGGGCTAAAACTGGTTCGCTTGATTCCAAACGGCGCACGAGTGAGATGAGAATTGTCATGTGCTATTTTGACTATTCTGACATGACTTAAATCTACCGATCTGCACCTGCACCTTCATTCTGCTAAAGCCGACACTGCGGAAGTTATTTTTGCAAGTGTCATCAAAAAAGTCATTTATCCGTTTGCTGTCAAGTCTACTTTATAATTAGTTCTACATGACGTGTGGAAAAGATGGACAAGAGTACTGGAACGTCCCCAGTTTATTACTTGTCAACCTGCAGTTTTCACCCTGGCATCTGGCGGGTGGATTCAGGCTTTAGCAGCTTCCATGAAGGACTCCTTGAGAAAAGTGATGGTAGAGCAGTAGTAGATGCAAGGATGACGTGGAGATGAATTCGAGATCGGACTGGGCCAAATAGGGCGTGAACCAAGAATGTACAGAGTTTCCATTCTAACGAAATCAGTTAATCAGTGCCTGCGTTGTTTCGGGTAGAAGAGAAGAGTGATTTCTGCTCTCGCTCGCCCCTAACAGAGCAGACTTTGAGAAGGCAAGTTAGGCAACTCTTCAGGGCCAGTTTGGTTGGAAATGGGAGGCGAGTGCATGGCGCAAAGAGAGGAATCATTTAGCATCCAGTTGGCAGGAACTGCTCGGTAGTTGACTTCAGTCGATTACTGTGCTGTTGCTTTATAGACACAGCTCGCCTGAAAAACAGGATAAGTAGTAGAGGAGAGCCAATGGGACGTAATCGGGAGCAGCCCTTAGCTCTGATGACCAAGGACGATTAAGGATTACTATGTCTAGCTGAGATCAGAGCTTATAGCAGCAGCTGAATTGCACTTGAAGGGGATTTGTAGCAAAATTTGGTCTAGCCTATTTAGCTGTAGGAAGACTTACCCATTCCTGCAAAAAATAATTTGGAAATTTTGCAGGCACATCACGAGATTCCGAAAATTTTATAAAATGTCTTTCCAAGAAAATATACAGCGACGCATAGCTCTAAGAATTACTGGCGCATGGTTTTAAATTCGAATCGGAAATACAGATCTTGCTATGCTTCCGGTAGAACCCACATTTTGCTGTCATTTCCTTCTAGTCCGACATTTCGAGCGGTTTGGGCGATATAGGCGGTATCGATATTTCCAATTTTTCTCTGAAAAAAATTTGAGTAAGGATTATCATAAGTGTATATGATTTTCACTCTGCCTGCAGGATCATATAGGGGTACTGTGTGACTACAGTAGGCGGTGCCGTTCTTAGTTTATTTGTTGTTTACTAATTTTTTCTGCACACGTAAAGAGTCTGTATATTTTATAGGACGAATAATCAAAGGGGAAATCTTTTTGCTAAAAATTCTTTAATTTTGAAATCGAGAACGATATTTGCTCGGTATCATCCTCATTCCTTAGAAAAGCAACTCAACAGATTGTGGTCCCCATGGAGTTACCATTCTTCATTACCGTACCGCTACCGCCTTTGAAGGCTCATTCAGAGGGCAAATACTGCTTTAGTAAAATCCTTCATGAATTTTTCGAGCGTATTTAATACTTCGTGAATGCGCTGACCAAAATCAAACCCTGGTCCGCCGAGTTCTTTTCGAAAAGAAAGTTTTTTCCGAAGGTCAGGTTCTCGCTAGAATTCTCGTATCATTTTTCTTCTTTTCTTGGGTTTTGCTCCATTTATTCATACTTTTTCCGTTTTTTTTTTTGTATTGTACACCAAGTGCTGCTTAATGGGTTACAGGAAAGGCAAAGGTGGACATATTTCTTTTGATGACGCTTTTAATGTACCAACTAATCCATAACTTACATTAGCTGCAGTAAGTTCTCAGAAAGCTTTACTGAGAAAAGTACGAAAAAGCCGGAATCGGGGCGAATTTATAGATAATTTTCTGAAATTTTGAACTGGATAGAGTCAATTGTGGGACCATCATGATTTAGTAGTCCGTAGCTATTGGATTCATTAGATATAAACATTTACAAAATTATGGAAATGCGACTGCTCCCTTCTCGTTGCTATTGCGGTGTTTATTGTTATTTATTATCATAAATATCCCTGTTGTCATTAACTTCTCCATTCATTATTATTACGCCTGTTTTTGGTGACTCAATTTCGATTTTTTGTCACGAATTTTATTATTATCATTCATTACAACTTTTACTTCCTTTGTCGGAGGAGGTGTAGCGTTAAGCGGCGCACTATCACTCATGCACGGTCACGAGTACAAATCCCTTATCGACATCCGCTCAGGTCAACCAAACTTTCCATCCCTCTGGGGTTGGTTAATTTGTACCAGACTCGTCTGGGAGGATGAAAGCACTGACTTGCACATTAGCTGGCCACTGCAAGTCATTGTATAGGTCACATACGCATCCAATACGCCCGAATGTGAGTCGAATGCATGGCGCATCCCAGAAAAAGGTAACGACGAGAACTCATCAATAATTTAATGTTGCCTTAGCAAGTAGTAACAATGTTGTTAACAGACCTGAAGAGATTTTTATGGTATCAAAGCCATTGCTTTACGTCGGAACACAATTTCTTCGGACCGAGCATGAATTTTTCACATCAGAGCCGTTGGTCGCTTTCTGGAAAGCTATTTTCGTATAAGAATTGTTGTTTCTCAGTCAAGAACTCAATGGAGCGGCTTAAGAGATCCCAGCCAAAGCTTTCACACGAGAAAATGCGGTAATATGGGGTTCAGGGACATAAAATTCGAATTTCTGAGGGCTCCATCATTTGCTTTGTGTTAGATCTGCTTCTGCTGGGTTGCGCCATGCGTTTTGCTCACCGTCAAGATATGTCGGTGTGGTGACTAAATGCATATCAAGCCTGCAGAATTCAGGAGTCAGAATTTTTCGAGTCAGCATGCAAGTCAATTTCTCGAGGTGTATCTGATCCTAGTTGGCCCCAAGACGATAGAACACATTGGCCCTGAAGGGATTCGAATAAACGAAGGACATCAGAGCAGTTTGTAGGCGGTTTTGAGCCCCTGCTCTCTGAGATGAGTGCAGTATTCGCCAGTATCATTGAATACTATGGGGTAAAAGAAAATTGTATTGGAAAATTCATGGAGCTTTTTGCATCACAGTCTTATGTTATATTTAGAATCGAAGAGGTTGTTGAAATATATCTTTTTTCACATCAATGGGTATCCTTTTATTGGTTTTCAAACATTGAATTTTTTGACTTGCCCATAGGCCAGCTGACGCCAAAAAAGCCGCCATAAATTTTTCTGCAAACCGCAAGGTACTACCAAAACTTGGGTCTGAAATCTCTTTAAGTCTGAAATCATTCAATTCTGGGAAGCACAGCGCGTGAGGGGATCGAGTAAGTTAGGGCAGGGACTGAACTTCGTCTGCATAAGAAGTCGATATGTGGGACTGCCAAGGCGATACTGTCCTGAGGTTGCTTAATGTGGGCTCGAGCAACATAACGTGGTGGGGAGGAAGATCAATTCCTCTTACATCTGGCCTCTAATTTCGCCTTCTATTGGGAATCGTGTTGGCATTTGAATGGTCTATAAATTAAAACTTCGATCGATCCCAAAGGTATTCCTAAGCCATTCTTCTCCTAGGAAAGGACTCTCTTTTATTTGGGGATATTGAAAATTGATACATACAACCCGGTTCCTTCAAATGTTGAAATATGTTGAAATCTGAATTGTTGTCGATAAGTGTGGCCTGTAAGAACGCATACGGACGACGAAATTTCCCAATCCTGACCCATTTCGTCATGAGACCCTGCAGAAACATATTTTGCTTTTAAATAAGTTGAAGTAGTTCGAGTAGAAGTTTGGCCCATACATCGACTCACAGAGGCTCGCCAAGTTAAATCTGATTGTCTCCAGCCGCCATTTCCTCCCAGTTTGACCAGTTTGATATCATTTGGGTGACCCCAGGAAGAACGGTGGTTGGATGGATGACCCATGGTCCACCTTGACGAAGCCATTCCCGAGATTCTTCCCCCTAACCATGGATGTTGTGCCATCGCCAATCGATACTATTACCTTTCTAATGCAATTTATTGTTGTCAAATTTCTTGAGTACGGACCAAAAGGAGAATTGAGGGGTTATGGCAACAAAAAAAGTGATTTCATCGTTGAAGTAGATATTTATTGACGTCATCCACCTTAAAATTGCATTTTCCCGTAGACGTTCTTGGAAGGAATGCCCTCATTGAATAGAATAATTTAATCGAACTCTAGACACCTCTAGGTAATAGTCGCCACACTTCACGTCACCTCCAGTACTTTAGTTGATACGTCGCCCTGCGGGCTGGCCCTTCCTTCTCCAGCTCTCTGCTTGGGTTCGAGCAACTTTGTTTAATTTATTCATTTTCTTATTTCTTCAATAGCTTGGTATCCATCTCTTTAAGCTATACATTGGGAGCTGTGTTGCTAAATAGATCGGTTACTTGGTTTCAGAGCTAATGGTCCCCAGGGCAACAAGTGGGGCATTAGCATCACATCCAATAAATCTGAACTTTTCCGAGTTGTAAATCGACCAAACCTATAACTTCCGCTCCCACCTCCCTCATCAACGAGCCCACAACTGGCTAAGCGTCGTCTATTTCCCTGTATGGCTGGTAAATGAATTAGTAGCATTGAAGGTCCCGTCTAGGATAGATAAAGGGGTCAGCACACTTTGGATGATGATTAGGACAACATGATATAATGAATAGTTAGGCTTATAGAAAATCTAACCCACGGAAGGAAGCCATCAATTGTTGCCCTCTTCAGCAAGGTGACATGCCCTTCCTGAAGCCCTACATTAATCGGCGATGAATGGAGTAACTCGTCCGTGAAACAGCAGCCATGCTTTCTTGAAAATCTCTGCTGCCCTTATGTCAATTTCATTTTTGTCTCGATTGTTTTACCCTTTCATCTGAATCCTTTAAAATATTATTCTGCCTGTCCGACCGAGTTGAATTTCTTGGGTGAAAAATCAAAAGCCAATTTTTCTCTTTGGTGAAACTAATTCGTCTTTGTCCTCCTACTTGGCTCTGAAGTTTTTCTATCATTCAACAAGGGCACATGCAGTTCTGCCCCCCTTTTATCGAACCACATGCTTGAATAACCTTGTTCATTTAATGCTTTCTCCTCATCAATACCTCGGCTTTTAGAGAGAACGGCCATGGCAACAAGAAATGTTTCGGAAGTGGCCCTTTTTGAGTTTGTTCTAAGAATTGTCCTTTTTTTCGTTCCATTACGATTACATCCATTTCCTTAACCTCTAGGTTGATGAGTTCAAAAGTTTTCTTTGGGGGAAAATTGGCTTTAAAGGAGCTACTCACCAAAATCATCTGGGAACTGATGTGTGTACGTTGCAATCTAGTAGAGAAGTTAGTAATGATAACTGATTCGGGATGCGCCCCGCGGTTCACTTCCATTCAAAATCTTCAAAGCAGCAACAGTATTTAGCACCAACAATGACTTTGTGGGCCACCAGCCAGTGAAAATAGCATTTCTATTCGGCCATGCCGATGTAGCATTTATAAAGTAAATAAACTAGGTGAATACAATCATAAGCTGGATAAACAAGTGAATAAACATGCAAAAAAAAACACATAAATTAGTAATTAACTAATTAATTAATCAAACTTGATTTAATTGAGTGGGAGTGGATCCACGTCGCGATTATCAACCCCTTCTCCAAAAATGCATATGTTGAGATCGGTTCCCGAAATCCCCATGAGGAGAAAAAATGTCTGGAACGGGGAATTCTTCAGGATTTCCTATGGCTGAAAACAGGAAAAAACAGAATTTGAAACGAATTCCTGACTCCTAATTTCCTGATTTCTTTTTTCGTACCATTTAGTCCTTCTGCAACATTTTTCAGCTTCATTACTATACTTTACTATATTATCTGGGTTGTGCATCACCTTTCATGGTTAGGTAAGGCACCGAACCAAATGCTTGATCTGCTTGTTGAACCCCACATGGAATTTCGCCTAATGCAATTTGCACCTGCCTCAGTTTTCCCATTCTTCCAGAGAACCTACCACCTCTCCACAGTTCTGGGAATATTTTAGGAGTTTAGTGTATGGCGCGTTCTGGGCCAATTATTCACTATTGAGGGTTCTTCTCCATCGTATACTGAACTAGAATATTGATACTGAGAGTATTACGCCTGCGCGTTGTGATGTGAAATCAATTCATGTTACTTTCGAGTGCTGAATTAATGGGATGTTAGCGAACGCACCTGTTCCCATTTATGGTTCGGAATCGTTCGAATGGGATCGTTAAGAGCCTCATAACATTCCTACTGAGCCACATTTACAGTTCAGGGATCAAAGTAGCCGGTTACAGAAAGAAGGATAGATTTGACGTTGATTAGTAACTCGTCTATGGAATATCAGACAGGTCGAAATCCTTGTTTGCAAGGGAATTTGCAGAGCTTCTCAGGCTCGGATATTCAAAGGGTTATCACTCTAGGCTATGGAAACCCTCAATCTCACCAGTCATTCTCTTTCCTAAACATCCACTCAAATGAATTGGCAACTCGATGGGATTTCAACAGCGCCCTGCAACCTAAGCTTGGTGTTTTGAATGCATTCGAAAGTTCGAGGTGAAGTCAAATACATGGCGCATCCTGGGTTTTTCTTCTGAACGTGGCTATTTTCTTGTTCATGCTACAGAGAAGTGTTTTCTCGATAATATTCCGAAATCGTCAATGAAGCGGACCAGATTTGCCGTAAACAGGAACTCAGAATGGTCAGAATGAAAAACAGGAAATTGGTATGAAAGATTTCCTTGCAATTGCCTATCATAGGTATGAAAGGGGCAATGAATTTTCAGGGCTCGTTATACAAAACCAGAAAGTGCTCTTGAATCCCTACCCTGGAAGTTCTACTTTGGCTTCCACCTAGAACTGTAGTTCCCACAAGACGAATCTTACATTTACAACCTCTGGCCTCGTAGTGACGAAAGGTTCCAGTCGAGATTGATTCCAGGCTAGCAGCAATAGCAGCGGTCTATTTCGTCAATGTTTCACACCATTAGGCAGTTCCATGAGACTTTCAAATCTCAGTCGCCCAGGTAGCTCTTCGACCCATTCACACCACTTTTAGATTTTGAATCAAATTGAAAAGCTTGGCTTACACCAGTCTTATTGGTCTACGAGTTCTAACTGAACCACCCCCCCCCCTATTTATGGAGTTCCTGGGCACTCGCTATCAAGAAATCGCGGAGGAATGTCTCCTCCAGATTGTCTTTCAGTTTTACTGAATCGGGATACTTCACTGGCAAAAGCGTTACAAAAGCCGATTCGCAGCCGCTCGCGTCGTTGACCTGATTGTTCCAGGTGGGCGAGTGAATTGTAACAAGTTGGTAGCTGTTTTATTTCCCTAGTAATACCTTATTTTCAAGCTAGCCGACTCGAGTTTTTGTACTTAACTACAACTGCATCTAAAACCGTTGCTGTTGAACTAGAAATAAATAAAATCGCTCAGAAACAGCGTCAACCGCTTCGCAGCCGCTTGCGTCATTAGGCTAGCCCATGCAGGCACGATGATACCCTCGGCGGGCTGTCCATCTTATTCGCAATAAAGCGATATAAAGCTTTTAATACTTTATTACAAAACTGTTGTTCTATTGAAATATCGGGCAGAATCTCTCAAGACGTGGTGATAACCGTTTCGCAACCGCTCGCGCAGGTGATTTGTCCTACTCAGGTGAATGATTGACCTCTAGTATATTGTATATTCGATTATCAAGGTAGAATATTCATTTAGTTGTACTCTAGCGCAAGATATTTGTTGTTGCACTAGTCGATATTAGTTCATTGTGACTTTCGAAGCAAATTCTAATGCACCTCATTAAAGCTGATGACTAGGACTGATTAAGTAAGTTCAATTCCACGGGGGTGGGTATGTGTGTCTAGTCGGGCGAGTCGTCGTTTTCTCATTAAAACCTTTCGCTTCACGTCTTCTTCGTCGTCGTCGTCGTTGTCGTCAACGTCGTCCTATCGCACTTGGGCCTGCCCTGCCAAGCGACCGCCTCTGCGCCAAGCCCATTAATGGACCCTTTATCAGAATCCATCTACGAGACCTGCGAACCGTGAAAAGCCATCGTTCATCGTCGTCTTTCTCTGCTCCAACAGATTTCTTTCGTATTGTGAGACTTGGGCTGCACACAAGGTAATACGGTAAATAGCACCTTCCTAGATCTTTCAAAAAATGGGGAGATGCAGCCAGGAGGAAAAGCTCCCGAAAAGGCTCAATTTCAGTAGAGGCTTCTACTGATAGCTACTTGGACGATTAGCGTGAATATGAAGTAATGAAATCCAATTTTAATTCTTACCCAAGTTCTAAAGTTTCCCCATGGAGTATTTCAGGGTGCTACTCAGCAGAGACCTCTTCTGAACCTCAGTCTCTCCGGGAGCTTTTTCTTTTGGCTTGCTTTCTACATTTAGATTTTTTGAGCTATTTGTGCCTCTAACAACAAAAATCTACAGAGTGGTCAATCTATTTTTTAACCATATATTATTTTGTTTATTCTTCATCCCTTTCTTTCAAGAATCCTCCTGAGAGTAGAAGATCGACCTCGTGCAGTCGTACTTTTGGTTTAATTAGGCTGGACATGCTTGACGCTTCTCAAAACCTTCTGATTTGATGGAACAAGGCTTTAACATACTGAATAAATCAAGCTAGTTGTATATGGGCCATGAATTCGGCTTTCGTCAAGTCTGGAAGATGTTTGAAAGCGCGTTCGGCTCCTATCTGATAAAAGGAAGCCCCAGCTGATGTATGGTGCTTCAGTTGGATTAGGATCCTTCCAGGAAACTCAATGAGCCAATATCGAAGGGACGATATAATATTAGGCCTGAAAGACCTTAGTCCGGGGGGGGGGGAGAATTGTACTTCTTTTAGCCTTTTCTTGGTTGCCTCAAATAAGAGAAGGAGGAGGTCTCTATTTTTGAATCGAAAGCCGTTTTGAATTGAATAGCAAGTGTGAGATGTGGACCTAGTTCTGGAAGTAGAAGTTTCAATTCACCGAGTTGCTCCTTTCCAATTCCATTTCCGCCTGGAAATTGGTGTCCAACCGTCGGGAAGTCAAGTCCGTTGGTGAGAACCCTGGCAGTTCGTCTTCACTGCATCGTTCTAATGTATTTTGATAAATCATTCTCACCAAAAGAGTTGTTTCCATTTGATTCTGAAAATTATGTAGCAATTAGCTCTTATATGGTTTGAGAAATTGGAGTCGGGTTAGGAAGACGGGGAGGGTGTGGGATTGAGTAGGGATCTGGAGTGTTGTGCATCACTTCTGCTTCATCTGATGAAGAGGGGATGACAAATTTTGGCACAATCATGATCTGAATGGGATTCCGAATGGAACTCGTTGCCGTCCGAACCTTAGGTACACGCCTAAGGATTGTTCGGTGATGAACAGACAAAGTTTCTGACGTCGATCGATCTCATTTCGCTTTTCTAATCAAAATCGTAGTTTTTTAAATGATTTTTTTGTCTTTACAATTAGTTTGTGCATTTGAAAAACATTTTGTTCTTATTTGAGGAAGAAAACTTCTGATAGGCAGATCATAACTTTGCATTGTGGGATCAATTTCCTTCGATTCCAATGTATCAAATGTCAATGTAAGGCCAAGTTTGGACGTTCCTGTTATTTGTTTTTCGCATAATTTCCTAATTTTTCTGTATTCTTTAATCAGGTCAAGATTGATCTTGTATAACTGCATTTAAAGAAGAAAACTTTACCTTTGTTCATATCCTTGTCCCTGAAGACTTCGCCAATTGTTGTTTCACGGTTCGTTGGATTCGGTGCTAGACCTAATTGTAGAAGATCGGGATAAATTATTGAAATTTCAGATTTTTCCGATTTCAACTGGTTGTCATCGGTATCACTATGCAGCTCTACTTGCATTCACAACTCTCATTAATGCTATTGCCAGTTATTCAAGCACTCTACTGCTTTTCAGGTAAATATTCGTTTTTACGTGATTTCATTCGTACCACCTAAACGGGTATCAAACTTACCTCAAAGGTTGTGCTCGAAGAAGATGAGATAAACTGTAGCTGTGTTCATTTTTGTAGTTAGTAGTTACGTGAATACTACTAAAAATGGCATGATATTTGTAATTTTGCCGTCCAAGCGGTGAGCTGTTTTCCCACTTTCACCTGCATTTTATCGTTTTCCGGAGAGAACCCTCAATCGAGAAATCAATTTCAACAAAATATGAACAACTGAAACCACAGTTTCAACTCGAACGGTATTATTCATTGCCATTTCTTTGGGTTCACCACATTTTTATCTTTTTTGCCCATGATTTGATCAGTTTAGTAAATGAGTTCAACTAAAAATGTCATTAGTCATTTTAGTACACATTTTGCTCGAAATTTATTCTGTGCATTAGATATTTAATTATATCTTACTGCTGTCAACGACTGTATGAGACTTGGGGACCGCAAATTCAAAGATATTTTGCAGTTTTCTTGCAGCAATCCAAAATTTCCAGCTCATTAAGTTTATGCCATCTCGTCATGGCTCACGATGCCTGACCTCATCTATAGCGACCCCACTTCACGCTATCCCAACATAGGTAGGCATGATTTTAAGGATGAATTCTTTGGGCTTTGATCAATATCGTTTCTAGAATGCGCAATAACGTGGTATCGTTTTGAAACCCTGGGCTCAGCCCATAAAAGCGTTGGCGCTATCGTTCTACCAGCTAAGTCTGGTATTTCTCAATTTGTCCCGGACTTTGATTGGAGAGCATCGATTTGGTGTTTGATCCTGGACCATACATGGTGACAATGACTCTCCTGCATTCTAACCACGTCCTTATTAGAAAAAATGAAAATAATAAACATTTCACCTCTTCTGAATTTGTGCTGTGGGATAGATTAAATGAGCTCCGAAGGTTCAAAACAAATAAGAAATGGCGGTTATAAAATTTTACGATATTTGAAATCAAGAATTTAATTTTAATTCAATCATTTTTATTTAATTTTATGGAAAATTAGAGAAGTTCTAGAACGCTTTAGGGATGTAATTGTACGACATCCAATTTTATTTACTAAATTTATGAGCTAAAATTTTTATAAATTAATTATTGAAATATCCCCATTGAGGGTGAAGCAACTAAGCATGGGTAGTCTCATAAGCCTGCCTTAGAAAAGTAATGTTTTTTGCTTTTCTTTGAGCCCGAAACCCTGTAACCTTCGAAGTTCTGACAGTTCTTTTGAGAATAAGTTCGTGAAGTCACTCAAATTCAAAAAATGAGGATCATGAGTATGGGTGAATATGAAGATAACATTGAGGAGGAGGTCGTTTTTTCTAGGCCACATGGATTCCCACCATAAGTGCACATCTCAATCGTATTGTGTTGTTGTCAAATCAAGGCACGGGCTCATCCAACGATCTTGTGATGGTCAGTTCACTTTTTTGTTCTATTCTTTGTTTTCTTTTTCTTTATTTTCTTTTTTTGTCCTGAAACTGATTTATTGAAATTCTTTTCCTATCGCATTTACTAGTTGACTCAGGAGGCTATAGTAGTATTTTGTTTATACATATAAATAACAAACATTTATCATTCATACCCAACCTACTTGGGCGGAGGTGGTGTAGTGGCAAGTGGCGCACTATATCACACGCACGGTCGGGGGTTCGAATCCCGGATCGATGCCCGCCTAGGCCAACCAAGCCTTCCATCCCTCCGGGGTCGGTGAATTGGTACCTCGTCTGGGAGGATAAAAGCACTGACTTGTACATCGGCTGGCCACCGCAAGTCATTGTATAGGCCACACACGCACTCATTACGCCACTACGATCTGAATGGAAGTCGAGTGCGGGGGTGCATCCCTCGGACGGGATTGATTAACGCCAAAAAACTTTATCCTTTCTCATTTTTTACCCAACCTACTTGACAACGTTCTCATAGTCAGCTTGCCAAGAATGAAAGGGGGTTCTTCTCAGGCATGGCTTGAGATTGCCGAGGGTCGCGGATCTGCCTGCCTAAGTCACTAAAGGACGTCCTTGCAACCTACGGGGAATTTCTTTGCACGTACCTATCACACACATATTGCCTCTCTCATTTTTAGGGAGTTCGACGCTTTTCCAGGCCATCAGCTCTATTTTGTTTACGAACTCGTCTTGATCTTCATTTTTTAAATATCATTTTGGTTAGGAGAACTTTCAGCCAGCCTTGCAACTCTTCCTCAATTCGGTAGGACTCGAATCATACGAACCTAGTCATCCACTCGCATAAGTACGTAGATATAATTTGCCAGTATGACCAAACTACAAATAGAACCGACAAGGGAATTGGGTGAAGGGGTATTTCCTTTGTCGGCGGAAAATCGTTCAAAACATCTGGCTGTTGGCAGAGTCAACTGAAAGGAAATTAATTCGTGCAGAAATCCTGGCTACCTTTCGTATATGCTTGGATGGCGAATAACTCGGAGCACAGGCTACTGCCTTTGAAAAATAAACAAATTACATAGTAAAGATCCCAGATTTCAGTGGGATATGTTGGGAGCACGACCAAAAAAGGTAGAAATTCTCTCGAACAGGAAGATCAAGTCAAGCAGGTTGTCAAATGGCATCAGGTTGTCGGTAGCTAACTTACACTGGTTCCGACGACTAATTCGTATTGCCATGAGGAGAATATCTCTGTCAGGGATACCGTACGGTTAAAGCGAGGAGATAAAACACTGCCAGGTTTTGGTAGCAGGGATCAAAGCCACATATTAAGCACATTCAATCAGTTCCACGCTCCTCAGCAATGATTGAATGCATGGTCCAATCCAATGCTCGAGCTTGTCCCGAATTCAAATGCAAAATCGCTCACCTCTCATTTTTATGTTCAAAACACTTGTAGGATCTTTTCTATAAAATTATAATAATAATAATAGAATAATAAAAATTATGTTGGAAGCTCAATTTTACAGGAAACGCTATGGCCCATATTTCTTTATGTGCGTTGAGTCCAACTAGACGACGTATCAGCAGCTCAGCTGATTTTGCTTTTGGAAGTGGAAGTGAGTGTCATTTTACATTTTGTAAAGTCTTTTGTTTGTACTACTTTGGTAGCTCCTATAATTTGCTGTCATAATTGAGCTTTTCAAACTTCATACGGGTCTTTTTGCCCCCTTGGGAATAATGAACTCTAGGACTGCTGACGGGGAACATACATCCCACATAGGATACGATCATATCGTGACAAGGCTCCACTCTCATCAAGAAGCCCCTTCCTACATGCGCTAATCACCAACTTACATAGCAGACGGGGAGACGGGCAATAGGAACGGTTTTGTATAATCGATACGCCGCACGCGGCTGTCGCGGACCATTTGCCTCGTTATAACAGTTCTAGCATTCTTCACACAGCTCAATCGCTATGCGATTATTACTTTTGGCTTGATTCTAGTGATAATTCCTTTGTTCCTGTATTTCTTACTTGCTGTTGCTTTCTGTTACATTCCTTTGCAAGCGGCGTTCCTCTCGCCGCGACGCGACAACTTCGTTCCTACTGCACCACACACTCCTCCGAGGCTTCACAAAGTCCAAAATTCCATTCAATAGTTGGACTATCGTAATAATAGGGGATTAGTGCGACTTCTATCGATCGTTACAGTAAGCCGCTACAGTAATATACCGTAAAAATGCCACGATCAAGCGTCTCTGGAGTATGCACGAACCCTTTGATACAATAGATATTGAAGTAAATAGATTGCTGCCAAAATTGCACTGGGCCCTTATTACTCTCCTGAATGTGGAAGCTCAGAACTTATTTCAAGTCCTTGGTAGTCCCGAATGACGGTCACTTTATGGCGCATCGCTCATGGGTTAAATTAATCACCTTATCCCCTCATCCTTCGGACCGAGGTCTCATCTATGTCGATTCTTCCGTTCCCTAATCCATATCTGCATTTTGTTTCGGTCTGGTTTTCTATTTCCGTTTGCCCGGGCCGATGAAATGTATAGATTGCTTTTGTCTGAAGGCATCTGTTTGTCAGATCTCTCACATTTCCCACATTGGCTTAGGAAGGGCTCACCCACTGTAGATCTGCAAAGGTGATCCTTTATGACTTTGTTACCAATAAAGTGACGTCAAGCCAATGGAGAGCTTTGTTGACTTAAAGGGCGTGGTTGGGACCGGGTCAACCAGACCATTCGAAGGGGAGGGGAAGTAAGGGAACGTCACAATTCGTCACTGTTCCCTTTCAACTTTGGGATGATTTATGTCAATAGAACCAATCGGCTTCCTTAAAGGGAATTCAAGCCTGTAGAGGATTCCTCTGCCATTTATTTTCGTTTTTCGTCGCTAGAAGAGAATCTTCTGGCTGGCTGAGGATTAATGTTGCTATGGAGGGACCTTTGATGAAGGAGATTTCATTCATATTATATTATTTGAATATATTATGGGAATCGTTTATTTACCATGGGGAAGCATACATACCAACGCAAAATATACGATGAAGACAAGAAGAGGCGCTAGTTTTAGATTAAATCTTTTTTCCTCCTCGAAAACTGGAAATAATCGGACGGCTGAAGGGTAGGGACTCTGTGCGATCTGAGTCTTCTCCTTTGGGTTTTTCCTAGAAGGGAACTTTGGGGTAAGGAAGAAGGAGGGAGGAAGAATAGCTAGAGGTGAAGGTAGATTGAAAAAGAGCTCCAATACTGTCTACAAAAAAAGAAGTCGAAGCGGAATACCGTTGGGAATGCCCCATTCACCGCCTTTGGAAGAAGCCATGCACAATATTTTCGCAGAAATTCTTCCCTCAATAATTTGGATCTGTTGGAAATCTGTAAATGAGCCGATTTTCTGATCGTAACGCCTTTAGGTGCTCCAACTCATCGCTCAAGCCGGCATCAACTACAAGACACAATGAACTGCTTCAATGGTGGTGAACTTGGCGAAGTCTGTTGCTGTTCAACGGATTTCTGCAACTCGTCCGATTCCTCGATTCGATGGCTTGCCATTTTGGCCACGATCGTACTGCTATTCGGATAGCACGTGCCAATTTTCAGTAGGATTTCATATTTCATCTAAATCATGCCTCTTTCAAGCTTTTCTTCGGAAATAGTTGAGGTTTCAATTCAGAGGGAGGGGACCGAATGGACGAAAGCCACTGCAGAATGGGATTATTCTGTGCAAATCACTTTGCTGCAGTCCTTTTCGGCCTGCCTGCCCTGAAAGGATACCTCGGTACTGCCTGAATTTGCTACTTACTATTTACTGCATTTCAATTACCCGTCACTCAGACGATATCCTCGAAGCCCTGGAAATCTTGTGAATGTAGAGCTTCCTTCTTATAAGTCTATATATGTCGTAAGCTGAGAATTATGTCGTAGACAGAGCCAATTCGGTGACGAAGTCATTTAATGAGTTCTCAGCTCACGTGTCAGCGTTATTCTAGGGTTATGAAGTCATAGGAAAGTTTGAATGATTGGGAATGGCTGGAAAAGAGAGACGATTCTTCTAGATTATGTTTAATTCACCCTCCAGTGGCCGCTTTCGGAAAACTCGTCCAGGCCGCTTTCGAAAAACTCGTCCATGACTATTGCTGCTATGGAAATGCTTGTCGAAATTTGAGAGTCCTCTTGAACCTTCATAGTTTGCCTTCCACTTCCCTTCCTATTTTCATGTAAATATTACTTTTGTTTTGCTCGTGAGTAGGTTTTGAATCGATCAGTCTCTCGGCCTCGAGTAGACAAAATTCGAGCGGCAATCGTTATGTACCAGTCAGGAACAAATCGTAACCCTTGACAGCGCTGGCACACGTCTAACCCACTTGGCCATTCCACTTTCACGTTCGTTAAGCAGCACTTCCTATGATTTTTAAAGTCTATTTTCGTTATGTAAAACCTCTTTAGAAGAGCGAAGTGCCTATGATCAGTTTTTCATTTGTATCTGTTTTAATTCTGATTTGGCTAATTGACTGAATTTCCGAAAAGCCCATGACCTGCCATACTATTACCAAGTCTGCGATAGGTTCCATTGTCAAGGCTACAATGCTCTCAGCCCATTATAACCAACAGCTAACCCCAAATACGGAATTCAGGAGGTGGTCAGCACTCCAGAGGCTGGAGGCTTTCGACGAAATGTCTCGAGTTTCACTGGAATTCAACTGAATGATCTCAGGCATCGACTAGTTCCATTCAAATACGTCGTCCGTTCTAAGTGGAAGTTGAATGGGTGGCTTATCCTAGAAAGTATATCTGGGCATTAGCACTTTATTCGTCTACTCATATAGGGAAGCAAAGTGTTCCCAGGATCACTAATTTTTACTCCACTGCAAACAGATAAAAAGGGAAGCAGGAGGGCATATCCTTACCACCGACTTTTCCAAGTTCACAAATAAAGCACTTAAATGGTACTGAGAAGACCTTAGGCGCGCTGTTTGGACATACTTTGGCCGGTTTCAATTTCATATTTTGCTCAGGATGGCCCGAGCGAGGCCTCGGGCTAATATCGTCAAGAAATGAGATAATAATGCCAGATGGAATTCGATTCGATTGCGCCTCGAGTGAGTTTTGAGTTATGAGGAAGCGACAGCCGCCGGCATTTCGTGCCGAGTCCAAATGACGGCAAACCCGAACGTCGCTCGAGTCCACTACTCCAAGGGAGCCCTTTCAACTGGAGGAGTAGTTAATGAGACATTGCATCGAAGCGTTAATTGGATCGTCGTAGCATGAAAAGTTGGCAAATGAAAGGATTTTATAGATTAGTGACTTATTTGGGAAGGAGGGCGCTAAAATCTCTTTCTGAAAGCCGATTTTCCCATTCAAACTGAGCAACTTAAGTGCTCTCCGGGACGGATGTGACCATAGTCACTTTTCAAACGCGTTTTCCCCCAGTTTGCGGCATTTGTTTTGTTTTGTTTCCCAACTCGTCATTAGAACTAAGAGGGCGGGTTGAAGCCCTAGTTGCCCCAATATGGAAGAATACTAGGAACGTCAAGGAGAAGCCAATCATTGCCAATCTCAGTGTTATATCTGGCTCCAGTGCATCATATTACTAATGTCAACCTCATAGTACATGGTACAGCCTTCATAGTACATAATAACATGCAGAAAAAGGAATAAAACACCACTGCTTTGTTATTTCAAATCATTTCCACCTCGGGATACGCCCCGCATTCGACTTCCATTCAGGATTGTAGTGACTTATCGAATGCGAATGTGGCTTATACAATGTCTTGCGGTGTCCAGCCGATGTACAATTCAGCGCTTTCATCCTCTCAAAGGGTCTGACACAAAGCAGCCGATCTCGAAGGATTTGAAGGCTTGGTCTTGGGTGGCTATCGATCTGGGATTCAATCCTTAGACCATATGTTCGTGCGATAGTGGCCACTTGCCACTACACCACCCTTGCCCAGCGAGCTCACTTCATTGCGAACCCACTTTAAAGATGTTTAATGCAGAAGGATTTGGTCAGTTAGCCAGATGTTATCTCTTTCTTTAGTAACAGAACTCATTAAGATTTCCCCCATTAATTTTTCTTCCATAAAAAGTCGTATTATGCTAATACTGATGTCTTTTTTTCTATAAATACTTTATGTAATGAATGGATTCAGCACCGTTTTAAAATTTTGTGCCAATTCGGATATTTTGGCCATTCCGCTGCACTTTATTTTTGATGTTTCGTTGATTTCTGCTTGTGATGACTGATGGGTATTTTGTGAACTTTGAAAATTGTTGGAGATTATTTTATAGAAATCCATTGTATCCCTTTTACAATGTGCTTTGAGATGCATTGAATGTCTGATTATACTTCTAAGATTCCTAATAAATTCTTTCATTTGAACATTTCGTGCTGTATTAAACGTTGTTGTAAATCAAGCCTACCAGGAGGTTTGTGCTATAGAGAAACGCTCAAAGGCACAGTTGGTGATACTGTGAAGTACCATTTTTCAATAGAAAACTCAAGTACTTATGCAGACCAGTGAATTGGTGGAAAAGAAAACACAAAGTGAGCAGAATTCGTGACTTAAAGAGTTCATAAAAGTAGGTAGAGAAGAGCATGCTCTAGCTTTTAACGAAGGAATCGAATTCTGCCTTCGATCACGCCATGAGTCGTTGGCTAGAACGATCAGCTTGTCTGAATTTTGAAATCTGTGTTCCAGTGTGATTGTCCCAGCCTACATGGTGCCGTTAGAACACGTCCCCGATTGAGCGTGTATTTCGAAGAACCCGAACTTTGAGCTCTTATTTCGCTTTATCTAGTCCGATTTCAATCCGGCAGCTTCCCATCTGACATACTTGAGGGTTACAAGTTTGTCATAGTTCAAAAATTTAGAAACATTTCCATCGAGAAGGGTGCTTTCAAGCGTTTCTCATGATATCACGGAAACACATTTTACCCAGTGATCCTTCTTTCCTGCGTTCAAGAGTTTTCAACAACAACGAATTGGCAAGGGAGGCATAGTTCCATCATTGTCTCACATAACTTGCTCAGAGGTGGGTTTGGAAAAAAGAGCAGTCGAGTGCCTCCTATCTGCAGTTGAGAGCATCTATAATTGTTCATCTTGATCGAGCGATTTTATAGATCATCCATCTATTCAATTACGTCTTGATAATCGTGTTCGATACGTTACGCATGAGCCCCAGTTGTGGCTTTCCGAGACTGCGGCAAAGGCTGCTTTCATAGTCCACGATTTGGCCCGCGAGCGATCGAGCGATTGGGGCGGCGCAAGCCTGCGGTATCGACCAAGATTCAGTTGTAAACAAGGGGCAAGCGCCGCCCCAATCGCTCGATCGCTCTCGAGCCAAATCGTGGACTATGAAAGCAGCCAAACATTTATCGCTTTGTTCTATCGGAAAGAACTAGCATCCGTCAGTCAAATCTGAAAGGATGAGAGGTTATGTGAGCTGGAACACTACTAAGACCTTCAATTTTGCAGCACAATAGACTTTTTTTAGATAGCCAACTTCAACCGATGAAATGACCTATTTAAGCGGCACACGCACGTGAAATCGCAATTTTCATGGATTTTCGAGCGGTTGTTTCCATTTGACACTGTGAATATATCGACCATTCCTGGATTCGTCGAGCGACTGAAGGTAATTTTATGTGTGTGTCATGATGGCAATGCGAATTTTCCACTCGTTTTGAGTCAATGCAGCCCAAGTAATCTATTTTGAAAGCAAAGCAGGCCACATGAAAACTTCAATCCGTTAGCTATGCATGCTAAACTTCGTTCATTTCCCTAGATCGAGTAGTATTGTCCGTTGAAAATAGGGTCGATCTGAAGTGGACGAGTTTTCCGATCACCTATGCGAATATTAAATTTTTCTGCGAAAACTTCTCTATATATAACATGGTAACTTTGTGTGCCTGTTTGTATGTCGGTTTGTGCGCCCAACCAGCATAATTACTGCTTAATAAATTATCTCGCATAGGTAAGATGAAATAGGACAAATGGTTGCTCCTCCCAATGTGGACGAGTTTCCTTTTAAGTTTTGCAAGGGTTCTGATATTTCCACTCGGCAGGTCACATCATACTTTATATCATATATCTATGTAGAATAAACGTCACTCAAGTCGCTGGATCGGGCGGTACTGTTCGTTAGAAATAGGATAGATCTGAAGTGGACGAGTTGTCCAGTCGCCTTTGCGAATAATAATTTTCCTGCGAAAAGGCTCAATTAATTATCTAGCATAGACAGCAAGAAATAGAGCAAGGATGCGCTCATCTAAGTGTGGACGAGTTCCCCTTCCAATTGTGCGAGAATTCAGATATTTCCACTTGATCAATTATTTGCACAGTTTCATATTACCTATGCCAGATAATTAATCGAACATTTTTGCAGAAAAGTTCAATATTCGCAAGACTGATATGACAACTCGTCCATTTCAGATCGACCCAACTTTTAGCGAACAGTACTGTTCGATCTGGCGACTTGAGAGACGTTCAGCATGCATAGCTACTATATGGAAGTCTTGATGTGGCCTGCCTTGATTTCAAAACAGATTAGTGCGCAATAATGAATTTTTTGATCGAGTGAAAATATCGAAATATTTGCTAAATTTGGATGGAAACTCGCTTAAATACTTGCTCAAATACATCTCGCCTATGCTAGATAATTGATTAAACATTTTCGAAGGAAGGCTTAATATTTGCAAAAGTGACAGGACATCTCGTCCACTTCAGATCACTCCTATTTTTAGCGGATAGTACGTTTAGCGAGTTTAACGTTGATTAGCATGCATAGCGAGTGGAAATATCACAATACTTGTAAACCATACAAGTATTGCGATATTTCAGCTTGGTAAAAAAATTTCAAATTTTCGCAGTGATCCATTTTACGAGCAAGGCAGGCTACATCAAAACTTTGATGCGATAGCTATGCTTGCTAAACTCCGTTTGATTCGCTAGATCGGACACTATTTTTCGTTAAAAAAATAGTGTCGACCCGAAGTGGACGAGTTGTCCGGTCACTTATACGAGCGAACATTGAACTTTCCTCCGGAACTGTTTAGTTAGTTATGTAGCATAGGTGGGATGAAATTGAACAAGCATATGCTCATCTAAATGTGGACGAGTTTCCCTGCAAATTTTGTAAATATTTTGATAGTCCCACGCGATAAAAAATTTTCAAATTTTCGCAGTGATCCATTTTACGAGCAAGGCAGGCTACATCAAAACCTTGATGCGATAGCTATGCTTGCTAAACTCCGTTTGATTCGCTAGATCGGACACTATTTTTCGTTAAAAAAAATAGTGTCGACCCGAAGTGGACGAGTTGTCCGGTCACTTATACGAGCGAACGGCGAACTTTCCTCCGGAACTGTTTAGTTAGTTATGTAGCATAGGTGGGATGAAATTGAACAAGCATATACTCATCCAAATGTGGACGAGTTTCTCTGCAAATTTTGCAAAGATTGGGCTATTCAAATTCGATAAAAAAAGCTCAAATTTGTGAGGTAATCTATTTTGTAGGCAAGGCAGGTCACATCAAAATTATGATCCCGATATTAAAAAAAATTTCCCTTCGATGATAGGAAGTCAGACTTGTATTCTTTTAATTAACTAAGGTTTTTATCATATCAAGCTCTGATTTGGGATGTGGGCATTTTCAGACGGCCTACGTGCGTAAATTCGAATTTTTCAATCGCTTTTGAATTAATCATTTTGTCTTACGTCGATAGTTTGTCGTTTTTGCTACATGCAACTGGAAGTAATTCTACTTGACATTGTCAGATTACATTTATATAATCGATTCTGGGTGGGTCTTTCCACGTGATATTTATAGAGAATTTATTCAAAACTCCAACATAAACAAACATAATCATGTGCACAGAAGGCATTTTCATGCAAAGGAATCAAGGACCACATGGTGGGGAGATGCCATCTTTTCCGAAATCCCGAAGCGACTCTCCAAACTCAAAGTTCCTGTGGTTTATTAATGCTGGAATAAATTGATTCCTACTGCTTTTTTCAAATCGCGAAAAGTTGAATGGATCGCACTCATCTTGAATACCAGGTTCTATCTACCCTTAGCTTGAAGTTCAGTCGATTTCAGGTGATTCGATCTTTCCTGATGAGCTTGTGTTTCACACTCGGAATATTTTCTCAATTATCCGATTGTATTTTTGAAAGGTGTTTGATGGATTAAAAATTCAGTCCGTTTCTTCAAAAGTTCTCGTTTCGTTCCATTCTTAGCTATTTCACATCACTTAGAGACATTTGGTCAAACTTCCTTTTCAAATATGTCTGGCCTTAAAAGGCCAGACATGTCAATGTGACTGACAGAGAAGCGATCGAGCCATTCGAGCACGTTCGTCGTGATAGCAAACTCGGCCCACATACGCTGCCAGCTGGGGAGGGCACCGTCAGTGAGACCACCGAGACAGCTTTGCGCAGAGGCGATAACGTGACCTATGAGGCTTTGCCGAGGTGCGTTTATTGCTGGTTGAAAACTTTTCCCAATTGCCCGCGATGGCCCCTGAAACATGGGTGTCATACGCAATTTTTGAACGCCCCTAGGGGGCTATATGGGAAGTGAGTATAGACTTGGTTGAAGGGTTCATGTTACTAGATTTTGGAAGTTAGAAAAAACCTGCAGTTGCTGTTTTCCTCTTCAGCCTTTAATAGAAAAAGTTTGCCAAAAGGCGATCAGAACAAAGTGCGTCACTATTGCGATTGAAGAGCAAAATGGGTCGTATCATCGTTGTGTTGGCATGGTTGCAGACTATGTTTGAGAGGGTCGGTAACGGTGGTTTTTTTAGATCTCAAAGAGAAGCATAGGTATGCAGTTAAGCAGATAAACCCGCTCACATCCTAGTCCCATCCCATCCACACTTCGACTGAATTACTTCGCTTTATTTTGCAAGGGAGCTAGAAGCATCGACATTGTGGCAATTCCCAAGAAAAATTTGTCAGAGGGAAAAAAACTGGTGTGGCTATGGATATGTTAAAGGTTTTCTAATCGGTCTACGCTGCTAGCTTTGGTCAAGATTTTAGGCACTCGCAGAATTATGGATGTTCTCTTTACTTGTAGAGATCTTTTGTTCCTCTCACACAAACCTTTCTGGGCATAGTTTGCTGGAAGCTTGTTAAAAACTGCGTTACTACGCAAAAATCGAACACATCATGACATCCAGAATCCGAGCCCTTGGCTTCACAGACATGAGCCGGGAGGCGTATCCGCTACGCCTCAGTCACCCCGTAAAAATGCAGCACTCCGACCAAATAGAAATTCACGGATGCTGTTATTTGCCACGGAAAACCCGGCTTGCCGAGGTCCCCGGCGTCCGATGGCCGGCGGGCACTTCGGCTCATACGGGCCGAACCCACACCCCTCCCTTGGAGGGAGTGTGGGTTCGGCCCTGCTGAGCCGAAGTGCCCGCCGGCCATCGGACAAAATTTGTACCGTATTACATGCTGCTCTTATCACTAAAAAATCATTCAGAAAGAGGGGACAGACAAATGTTTAATGGGGCTTTGGAGAAGGGGAGGTCTGTATAGCGATAAGTGGCAGTGAATATTGAACGCATTGTCGGTCAGGGGTGGTGAAACACCATCAAAACATTATTTCGCTCTCGCTTCTACCGCGCGACTTCATCTGTGGCTCCAATAGAGTATTTTGACAAGTTTTCGTCATACGGCTCAGAGTAGCTCCAGCGAAGGTTCTTCGGATGCACATCAGATTCGCCTAAGCTCGCGGCCTCCCACGCTTTACATTTTTGCCGGACCAGCAAGCTTTGGAATCCAAATACATCTTCTCTAGAATAGCAGAGTTCATCGAACACATCTACTACTCATCCGTATTGATCTGATATCTGAAGACCTCGCGGGATCACCATCTCAGTCACGAACTAGAGAAACATTGCCCCGACGACCTTCAAAGCAAGTGTCCTTTCCGTCATTCAAAGAAAATCTTGTCAAGATGGTGGGGAAAAGAGTGTCAATATAACTTCTCTCTGTGTCTGCTTTTGCTTAGAATTCCCCTCATACAAGAGTAAGTCCCTTCAAAAGAAAAAGAAATAGGCAGAAGGCCTGAACACACCAGCCCTTGCAGAATGCGAACCCCTGACTTCGCTGACATAGGTCTGGAAGATCATCCGCTGCGCTCCTATCACGCAGGGAAGACACAGCACTCCGACCAAATAGAAATGCCCAAAGGCTGTGGATTGCTACAACGAGCCCGGCTCTTCGGTCCGATGGCCGGCGGGCACTTCGGCTCATTCGGGCCGAACCCACACCCCTCCCTCGGAGGGAGTGTGGGTTCGGCCCTGCTGAGCCGAAGTGCCCGCCGGCCATCGGACAAAATTGGTACCGTATCGCATGCTGCCTTTATCGTTAAAAATCTATCAGCCAGAGGGAACAGACAAATGCTGAATGGTGCTATAGAGAAAGAGAAGGTTTGTGCAGCGATAAATGTCCGGCGTCCTCGTGAGATCACCATCCCAATCCCAAACTAGAGGAAATTCTCGCTGTTTCCTCTTTTGCTTGTAGTTCCCCTCGACAAAAGTAAACCACAAAGTTTAGAACAAATAAACAGAAGACCACCAACTTCTTCAACGTTTTTCATTTCCTGGCCAACACTTTCAACGAAAGCGAGTGCCTCCAAAAAATTGACCATGCAAGGTCCTCCAGCCTTTCATGCCCTACCCGCCCTATCTTGAACTGCCCGGTGCTGCCCAAAAGACCTCCTCTGCACCCTATTCGCAGCGGCAGCGTATTTCGCGCTGCTCTTCCAGTGGCCCACGCTTTTCATGAGAGGGGGCAGAGAAAGGTTTTCATATGAGAGTAACCAAACAACTTGACAACGAACACAGGCCACCTACGAAAACTGATATTTTAGTGAGGTGAAAAGTTGCTCAGTGTCACCCTCGACCCCGATCGGTTTCACTCCTTCTACAATTACTGTTCCCTAGGATCCATCGCGGGCAATTAGGAAAAGTTTCTTCTTCAACAGCCTCATTGCTCAAGTTATCGCAACTGCGCGAAGCTGTTCGGGTGATCTCATAGGCGGTATCTTTTCCAGTTGGCACCGTATATGAGGCAAGTTTGCTGCTGCGATGTGAGAGGCCAAATGACTCGTCAGCAACTATGGCTCTTTCCGCTTGCAAAGCCAAAAATCGACCAGCTTTTTATTATATACAAGTTCTGCCTCGAGTTATGCATACCCTACCAGAACCAGCGTATTCCGGTCCCACCAGGACCGGCGTTTTCTGGTCCCACAAGAACCGGCGTATTCTGGTCCCACCAGAACCGGCGTATTCCGGTCCCACCAGAACCGGCGTATTCCGGTTCCACCAGAACCGGCGTATTCCGTTTCCACCAGAACCGGTGTATTCTGGTCCCACCAGAACCGGCGTATTCTGGTCCCACAAGAACCGGCGTATTCTGGTCCCACCAGAACCGGCGTATTCTGGTCCCACAAGAACCGGCGTATTCTGGTCCCACCAGAACCGGCGTATTCCGGTCCCACCAGAACCGGCGTATTCCGGTTCCACCAGAACCGGCGTATTCCGGTTCCGCCAGAACCGGTGTATTCTGGTCCCACCAGAACCGGCGTATCTGGTCCACCAGTGGATTGCCTGATTAACATACCCAAAGTTGAACCATCTGGACGACTTGCTCAGCCCAGTTCTGCGCCGAATGGGCAGCTTAAAAGAGCCCAAGTGGGCATCCCAATGGTAGCTGGACGCGAGGAACCGCGCCAAACCACATACACCGTTTCGGTGGCCCACTGGGCGGTACCCTTCCTAGACGTCTCCGTATATGAGGCGAGTTTGCCGATGTACGTGGCCGAATGATTCGGTTTGTATACATCGGCATTTATGGCTCTTTCCGCCTGCAAAGCCAATAAAACCAACCAGTTTTCAATCCGATACAGCTTCTCCAAGTGCCTCAAATTCTGCATATCGCTTGCTATCAAAGTCCTGCAGATTCCTGGTGATTTCCTCTTCGCTTTTGGGATGCACGGCATGAAAATGTTTTTCTAAATTAATGAAATCAAATCGTCAAATGGCTATATGTTCAGTAGGTTGATTCAACAATTTAAGAGGAAAACGCGCAAAACGAGTCGCGAGAAATCGGCCAAAAAAAACTACCTTTAAGAAATGTCTTAAAATGCAATCCGCCTCAGACGGTATCCTTTCTTGCGACAGAACAATCTGGCAATGTGTGTGCTCATGTTTGGGACCCTCTTCACGGAAGATATTCTCCCCAGAAAAAGTTTCCATCATTAAATCAAAAGGTTATTCGAGTTAGAAAGCTCAAACTGCATTGATCAAATATTATTGATCAGGTTAAATGATATTAAATGATTAATAACAGTTATACAAGCCAATTTTCCTTCTCATCCTTGTAGTGAAAACATAACAAACGATGTGGGTAAGCGCGATTCCAAGACCTGCGCCATCATCTCTCGCCAAGTCAATCAATCAAAAAGCCATGCAAGTGATTCCACGTCTCTGATTGAACTTGTATGCAGGGCGCACCCTCCCTACACAGAATTAACACGGAACATTTTAAACATCACTTTTAAGTAAGGCAGCAGTATTTTACCAACGAAATAGTGAACTCCGATCCAACGTCATGCCATTACAGTGTTCAGCTTCGTACTGCGCCCTAGGGGCGTTCAAAAATTGCGTATGGCACCCATGTTTCAGGGGCCATCGCGGGCAATTGGGAAAAGTTTTCAACCAGCAATAAACGCACCTCGGCAGAGCCTCATTGGTCACGTTATCGCCTCTGCGCAAAGCTGGCCGGGTGGTCTCACCGGCAGTGCCCTACTTGGCCGGCTACGTATCGGACGAAAGTGTGCATTACTGACATTACATCAGCATTGTATTGTAGCATCGCTGGTGTACAATTAGCGAATACTTATCAAGAATTCGTCCCTATTTATTACCTATTTTCTCCGAGTACTGATCATTTCGATGTGGACTAAAGTATTGTCAAGAAGTGAGCTTCCATGTTGCATTTTTTAGGACCTTTAATTCCGATTCCAGGTCATTTACTCATGTGCCCTTTGAAAACCAAAATTTCAGGAGAATTTCCTGAACAAAACGTTAAGGGATGTCGCCGAAAACATAGCAGAGGAATGGAGTAAAACTTTCATATGACAGGAGGAAAAATCTGTTCCCTGAAGCTGCATGCCTAATTTAAGGGATAGGGAAGTAAAATTCTTTTTTGCCAAAGGACAGTGCTTTCGTTACACCACGATATGTACTTTAAACTTGTTTATTCAGAACTGGATAGTCTTTGAAAAGAATATGAGTCTCTGTTATTATCCTGCCATCTCCCATAACATTACTAATAGGCAAGCCCTCTTTTCTGCAGTAATGGTTGGGACCAAACCCACACCTGATACGCTGCCAGATGGGAAGGGCACTGCCTATGAGGCCACCTGGACAGCTTTGCGCAGAGGCGATAACGTGACCAATGAGGCTCTGCCGAGGTGCGTTTATTGCTGGTTGAAAACTTTTCCCAATTGCCCGCGATGGCCCCTGAAACATGGGTGCCATACGCAATTTTTGAACGCCCCTAGGGGGCAGCAAGGGTGAATGCGTTTTTGGTGAGATACGGAGGTCGTATTTTGTTAGTTTTTTGCCATTCATAAAAGAATGGTCTGATAAGGTGCTAGTATTCCTCTTCCTTCCACTTCTCTATGCTTTTTACGTGAACAATCCCGGTCCCGTCAGGAAAAAAACTTCGCCACTTTTTTCATAGTGGATAAGCATATTTTTTGATCAGAATGGTCTTTATTGCCGATTGGGCCTTTCCAATAATTCATTTTTATGATTTTGGTATTTCATTCCAATAACAGCGGACAGACGTCAATGCACCTGCTGGGACGCAAAACTGCCCATACCACGAACATGAATTCTTTCAAATCGATCCACGACTCTGATCAAAGTCGGACTTGGTGTTTTACTGTTATTGTTCAATTTTTTATTTCGACAAAAACGGGCAGATGAACTTTGAGCAAATCGTAACCGTTCCCTCCCTCCAAAACTTTCACTAATTACTGCCCCCTAGGGGCGTTCAAAAATTGCGTATGACACCCATGTTTCAGGGGCCATCGCGGGCAATTGGGAAAAGTTTTCAACCAGCAATAAACGCACCTCGGCAAAGCCTCATTGGTCACGTTATCGCCTCTGCGCAAAGCTGTCTGGTTGGCCTCATAGGCAGGGCCCTTCCCAGATGGTAGCGTACATAAAGAGGGTTTGTTTCGTTGCATCAACACATGTATGCACGCAATTTTTATTGTTAAAAATACAACATTTTTTCAAACCCATTCCGCTCGATTCAAAATGAAATAACGCAAAATAACCAGCAGTAGCACATATCTGAATAGCTTGTGATTTTCTTTTTAGCTTTTATTCTCTATTTCTATGATACATGGGATCAATTGGCTATTATTTTTGTAAATTCGGTAGAACAGTATGAATAAATTGAATTGTGACAAAGAAAAGATGAAAAATGAATTACAAACGGCGAAAGAGAGAATTTGCCAAATAAGTCGGATAAAAATTATAGAGTTATTTATTTAATGGATTCAATTTCCGAGGACAACATCACTCTGAGACAAATTGTATTATTGATATATTCATGATTGATCACTGTGGAGGAGTTCGGAGCTCGCTGATCTCAAAAGATGTGCTTTTGGCTTACAGCTGCCTGAATTCAGAAGAAGAGCGATTGATATCCTTCTTTGACGGTTGATTCTAGTGGAGTGGGAACGCAAAAAAGGAACACCTGGGGATCTTTATTATAAACACACTTGTAAGTACAACTTCGTCCAACACAACACGAGAGCTATATTGAAATAAATAGACTACCTAAAACCCTAACTAAAAGTAGATCGAAATCTCGTGAAATTCATTTTTTCGAGATGTAGAACACCAGAGGTTTGTTACTGATTATGTTGTTTTTTGCCGCCTGTGCTGCATTGACGAATGTCTGAAATGTCAAAAAAAAAATTCTTCGTTCCAAGAAGGGAAAAAGCAAAACAAAAAATGGAGAAAAAAATAAAAATTAGGATTTTCCACTCCTTGTGAGCATAGAAAAGAGATGAAACAGGGCACTACTCCGAGTGTTTTCTCACACTGCTGAAGTGCCCTGTTGCTGCCTAGCGGAGATCATTGCTTCGACGCACAACGTAAAAACTCCGACTGGGCACTTCAGCAGTGTGAGAAAATGCTCGAAGTAGTAATTGAAAGGTGTTAGTTATGGTCCTAGACTGATTAGGAATCTCCACTAACGAGGACGATAATTCTCAATCAATAATTTATATGTTATTGGTAAGTCTTTGGGAGGTGAAACAGAATATCGTTCAATTGAACCGGATAAATGAGGTTGGAATAGGTTGTTTGCGAGCCAAAAAACAACTACAACAACAGTGTAAGGACCACCAAAAGCTCACTCATAGAAACTAAGGGCGCAGATTGAAGTGAGTGGAGATTGTGCTCAGAAAGCCGAGGTTATCACATTAGGTGTGGGGGAAAAGCAAGACATATCAGAGACGAGAAGCGCTTTGAATCAGGACTGTAGCGAAGATGCCTACGCCGAGAAGAACAGGCTCGGAATCTGCAGTATTTATAAGAACTTTTGTCCCTTACATTAGTTCAGGGTTCTTGGCCGGAAAATCTATAAAAAAAGGCGGCCGTGATGAGCAGTATGGCCCAGGACAAAAGCGGCAACAATAGGCTTACTGTACCAAGGGCCAGTCTAATCGATTCGATGAAGATGCTAATGACGAGTGGGGTGAAGGATAGGTTACGGTATCGGGCAATGTACCAACTTACCGTATTCCCGTTCGATAATGCTCCAAAGCCTTGATGAACATGACCGAACACATGGAACCTAGAAAAGATTTCTTCAGTAGAACTACGAGTTTGGGCTATAAATTATGATGGCATTAAAATAAATAAGTAATAATTTAAGCGATATATGATTTTTATCTCATGGGTATCCAGAGTTATTTATATTATTATTGCTTTTATTTTATTTCCGAAGTATTTTTATTATAGGCAGTAATACAAATTAGATTTTGGAATTACGATAAACAAGAGGGATTATTATTCAATAATCCCTCTTGTTTATCGTAATTCCAAAATGCTCCACTGCGTTCATTGAAAAAAACTACTCCTTAAACAGAGTCATACATTTTCGACCTTAGACCCGCCCACCACTGCGCACGCCCCGCCCACAATGAAAATTAGACCGTTTTCGCTCCAGCAACCTCCGATTTCTATTTTTGGGGGAGGTGGAGGGAAGGTCCTGGAGCGTTTTTCTAACAGAATTACAAGTTTTTGACTTGGCTCCATCCACCCCCATGCACGGCCAGCTCATCACAAAAACTTTCACTCTCCCTCCAATAACCTCCAATCATTTCTTGCAAGTCGTAGAGCATTTTTGATAATGTTATAAATATTTTTCAAAACGTACCATCCAGCTAGGTACCGCTCCTTGAGGCAGGGTTTCGCCGAGTTCACATATCTAGTGCGCCTTAGTTTTTGCTCATTCATACCACTTTGCACTTCCAGGCTTAGGTAAAACCAAGTAAGGCTGCTTCCATGGTCTGCCCCCGGCCTGCGCGCTCGCTCGCTCGCCGACCATGCTCGCGCGCTCGCGGACTATGAAAGCAGCCTAACGAAAGCCATGTTGTCTCCCACCCTTGTCTGCGCTCCCTCCAGTAGATAGTGGCACCACCAAAGGCCCTCAAAGCCTCATCCTATCCTGCCTGGCAATTTGCGTTGGAGACTTATAAATGGGTTTCTCCGACTACATCCCACCGATTGCAATGTCAGATTTATTCAATAACATGGTGGAAGCATTTGGAAAGAATGGATCATGATGAGCACCAAAAATGGATCGAATCAAACCTACTTAGGTTTTACCCTCGTTTCGATCTCTTCGAGGAGATAACGGCAACCCCATCGTTCAGGCGCTGTGTCAGTGAAAGTGTCCAAATATCCTGAAAAAACGAATAACTCAACGAAAGAAACCAATTATTCTGCATTCGTGCGAAAATTTCCGTGGTCTTCCTTCCTCGCAAAGATCTTCATCATACTGATGCACTACATTCTTGCGCCTACTCTCGCATTATCCGAGACTGCTCCGCCTACTAGGGGCAGCACCGCCCATCTGTGTAGTTGAGGTCCATCAATTAAATCAGACTATTAAGAGTTACATGTTCCAACTGATCACGACAAATCATTGCCTTTACTGAGGGATACCGAGACTAAACGGTTGCAAATCGTTTGGGCAGATTATGTTTACTTACCTAAAGCTGGTGTATGGGTAATGAGAACGTCAAGATTGGATGGTAGCTTCGTCCATTTCTCTTTAAGTTGTGGCCGAGGGCGATAGAATGGATATCCATATAGCGGATGCCACGATGAGCCGAAAAATGTCACGCCATCGATCTAAATACCAATCATTTTGAGAGATATCGCAGAAATCGCCCTTTTTTTCAAGAAACAAATGTTGGAAAAGGGAAGGGTTCAAGTTTTTCTTCACAGTCAATGCTTTTCACTCACATTGCGTATTTAACCCATACAGGCAATGACTTAGTAGCCTAAACTGGTATATGTATAATAGATGGGATCCTACAGACGACGTGTCAGCAATACTTAGAGTGGGTCCATCTCCACTTGTGGGGAGAAACAATCAAAAAGGTGTTCCAGAAGAATTCCAATCTCGTTCAAAAAGGACGACGTCAATCGTCATTATCTGGATGTTCATCCCACCCCCTTCCTGTTCCCTTCCAACATTTCTGAGAGCTGGAACCCGGACTAAGGCGGAATTCGCGGCGAATCCTTTAATGTACTCCCTAACCAGTTGACACTCACCTCAACTCCTTTATCGTGTAACCAGGTGGCATTTGTTAATAAATTATAGCCTTTCGGAGTTCCGTGACCCTGGTACTGTGGAAGGCGTTCTTTGAGATCCTCAGTATCATCAAATCCCAAGTCATGATTGCCAGCTACAACGATCTTGTGCTTATGAGGTAGTTTACCTAAACGGCGAACAATTACCGTAATTGACTGGTAATATTTACTCCAGAGATACACTTGGAAATGATCTCTTCTCCTAGACTTGTTCGTAGCAAAAAAAAGTTACCCACCTATTTGTTCGTTGAACTTCTTTAGATCTTTTTCAGACCCGTAATTTGTCATGTCACCTGCATGAATTAGTACATCTCCATCCGGAATGTCCTGGAAAGGAAGTTGTAAATTCATAGAAAAAAGCTCAGAGACATAAATGATGGACATGGGCAAAATTATTCCCGAAGGGTTACTTACTTTTTACTTTCCAGTTAGTCACCGAACCTCCAACAGGTTCGGTGACTAACTGGAAAGTTTTATGAACTTTAGGTGGACTTCCTAATTCCCCGGACGAATGTTCCCGCATTGTATTGTCAGTTTTCCCCGAAGAAGGCTGCTCGAGACTGTTCACACTACCACCCATGTGAAGGAGCCTCCGTTCAGGAAGAATTTCATAAGTTTTGTATTTTCCTCTCACCATCATTCCCATTCTGGTACTTCTTTCTTTTACACGTACCCAGCAGTAGGAGCAACTATAGTAATGGACTATACAAAAAAGTATAAACACAGTGGAAATTCTTCATCAAAATGGATCAAGGGTCCATACGATACGTCCCTTCCAAAATACGACCCCCCCCCCCCTCATCTCTACTTCACGAATACGAAAAGGAAAGAAGGGAAAACAAGTGCTCTACGGAAAAACGCTTGCCTTCACTAATTCGAGTTGATCGTGTGTGTCGGAGATACATACGACTTTCAGATACGGTCCAGATGGTGGTGAATTGATTTCGCTGAAAATATTCAACAAAATAACCGTTCATTTCCAAAAATTCTCTAAAAATGCCTCCTGGAAGCCCACGTAGTTTGAAAAGGTACTGTACTCACCCATTAGAGTTAATTTGCACAGGAATTTGTACTTTGTCCGCTTTGATTGTCTCCCAATAATCCTCTTCACTGTTGGGATCAACCCTTCTCATGACTACAAACATTGAATAGATTCCATGACTGTATTGTTTTACAATATTAAGTGTGGTAGCAAGAAAATTTAATGGTTAGAATACTTAATAGCATATAGAATGGTAAACTACTGATTTTAATTCATTGTTTTTTAACTATCTTTCGACTTTTAGCTCATGTGATTTCTTTATCTACGAAACGCTGTAGGAAGCACCCAGACTACTACTCCAGCTTGTCCTGCCACATCGTGTAATTTAGGATACGTATTGATTTTACGAGTACGATGTCGGGAAAAATGTTCCCTTCGATGCAGCGATTCCTCTCAAACAGGCGGCTTTACCCTCGCTGGGTTCTCTTAAGAATAATTGACCGAGTGAAGAGAATACGAAGGAGAGATGTTCCTCTATCAACCCGAATACAACAACTAAATGACCATTTTAGCTTTCCCACAAGGACTAGCCGCTTCTTCACAACCGAGAATTATAACCTCGTCTGCCGCTGTCTCCGCCTTCTGAGGCAGGGAGTGCTAGCGGTCTTGGAGATGGCGAAAAGGGTACAGTTTAATAGTAGAAGATCACTGATGGGCAGAGGTGGTGTAGTTCCGAAGGCGCACTTTCACAAGTATGGTCTAGGGATCGGATCAGGGTTGGGGAAATTTCCAACCAATCCTAGTTTCGCTAAATGGTCGGTACACCGCTACAATTTCGGATGTAAATCGAATACGGAGGGATTCCCAAACAGAACTGCTCAATGCTAGAAGACGTTATCCTTTGGAGAACTTAAGGGGTGGTAAAGATAAGCTCATTCACTGTGAAGGTAAGGTGGAGGTAGGGTAAGGTTATTGCGGATTGAAATTGTTTCATCAGGGCTAACAACACAACTAAACGGTAGAGAAATGAGGGGAGAACCCTTCACAATGAATGTTTACATGGGGGATTCCAATGTTTGTGGAAGAGACGATTTGTAATGAGAGAAAAGATTCTGCGCACCGACGACAACGATGATAGCCACAGACTGGGCACTAATGCGCCATGTGTAACACTAGTGACTAACCATGACCATTGGCGCCATCTGTACGACCAACAACCGTTTTTACTTTATGATTACCAGTAATTGCCCGACAATTTCCGCTACAAAATGGCGCCTTGAATTGAGTTTTTTCACGGGTTATCCAATTACCATCAAAGTTCACCATGAAATGTAAATGATGTGAACCGTTTGGACAGCGGTAGATAAGCCTTTTTCTGCTTTCTCAGGTTTTTCCCCTTCCTGTGGGTTGTAGGGAGGATTATTTCCCATGTAGTAGCAGGTCGACTACCTATTTTTGTTTATATTTATTTTCATCTACGACGCAGATCGGAATGCCTTTCTCTCCATTCTTTTTACGCAGCAATAATCAGTTTTTCGCATAACTTAGCGTCCCAAAGATCGTAATAAGCGAACATCTAATATCAAGAAACAAAGAAGTGAATAGGTAAACAAATATGTACATACAGATAAACAAGTGAACAAATAATGAAATCAATAAGTAAATAGCGCTTCAGGTTTCGTTTCAGTAAGTGGATGTTCAGTAGACAGCTAGAAAGATACTGACATCTACTGCTTGCAAAGAGCTCCATCTTCTGATTCAGAAACGGTTATAGTCAGTATTTCAGCAGGACAAAACCAGGATTGGGCAGTGGTAAGAGGCGTAGTATCACGCGCATGATCTGGGGAACGGATCCCAGGCTCACTGATTGGTACTTTTTGCATCCGAAATTATAGCAACACCAAGTTTGGCCGGCTACCGCATGTCACTGCATAGAGGACATTAGCATTTATACGTTTCTACGATACTGCGCGCAAGCCAAACTTAGTCCTACGATCGGAATCCATCGGAGACGAGAAAACTTTGTCCTTTATCTCCAAAGACCGAATGCAGTCTAGCAGGGGAGCCGTGATTGTGTTGTAAGAATGATGTCATTCTTGAAATGTCTGTCATCATCTATTAACTCAGAAATTAAGAGCTAATTTAGCAATTACGATTCGCTAATAATCATTGTCACCAGTGCGGCGCCACAGATTTTGTGATTTCTAGTCTTTCTAGTCTATCGCCGTGGTCTTCAATGACCATGGAAGCGGTAACCAAGTCCTTCTGATGCCCTAGGAAGATGAAAAGAACTGGAGGACGACGTGGGAGGTCGAGTGGTTTGATAAATAACTCGTCCATAAAGTTGGAAAGTCAACTCGACCCCAATGGTCGAAGGAAACGGTCACACTATTAAACATTAGCATACCCTACCCGGAACCCGTTTGCTCCCTACCGTCCTTATAGCAATAGAGGCATAGAACTTTGAATTTGACGCAAAATATACCAAACTGATTTCATTTTGTACGGTTATTACTGTTTACATTACGAAAAAGGATACCAAGTAAAGGCATTTTCTTTGAGGAAGGAGAGAGAGAGGGAGAAAACATAGTTTGTAAGAAAGAAAATCCTGAGTGATCAAGTAGCAAGTCTAGTTCACAAGTACTGTAACTTATTTGACGATAATTAGTGATATTCGAAAGTACTGGAAGCAGGGCTTAAAGAGGAAAGTACCACGATGCGTGGGATAGTCCGGAACAAGCTGTTGTCATAGCTACTAATAAATTATTCACTTGGAGTTGCCTCTCCCTAGTGTTTCGACTGAAAAAAAGGAGGAGTCGCATCCATTCAAACGAGAATACCACAATTACTGCATAGGAAAATAGACAAGGATATATCAGAATGTCGTATTACTGCAGCATACATAGATCCGGGATAGAATCGAAACTCGCCCAGACTAAAAAACGGTTTTTCGAGAGCCAATAAAATCAGTTTTCATGGAAAGGGCAAAGATATTCGAGAGGGTAGAGCCCCGCCCCTGCAATTTGTCTGGAAAAAAATCTGAAGGGATTAAAATTCCTAGGGCATCTTCACTTTGAAGAGGAGAACTGTTTTCTATGAAATTGGGAACACACAAAGAGGTAAATTGATAACCCTCATTCAACAAAAAATATGGATTATCCAAAACTGGTCCCCAAATCTTTTGAGTGGTTAGTTATGAAGGTTTGCTGGAAATCCGGTTATGCTCTTTACAGAAAGAGATTCAAATAGAAATCGATCTCACAAGGTTGGCGATTTGTGGACAAAACTTCAGCCTCGGACGGGACTCGAACCCGTACTTGTCCTCTCCAGGGACCGTGCTCTTATCCCTTACACTACCGAGGCCCCGCTTGCCCTCGCCTTCTTAATGGCTTATATAAGAGCACGGTCCCCGGAAAGGACAAGTACGGGTTCAAGTCCCGTCCGAGGCTGAAGTTTTGTCCACAAATCGCCAACCTTGTGAGACTTTCGGATCGCGTACTGCGGCGAAATAACAGCAGTTAACAAAACATCCAGTCAAAACAAGAAATCGATCTAATTTTCAACAAAAGTGACATATGGAGTGGAATAAATGATAAAAGTTCATCTGCGGATGCGCCCTGCATTCGACTTCCATTCAAAACCACAAAGACGTATTGAATGCGTGTGTGACCTATACAATGTATTGTGGTGGCCAGCGAAATGTACAAGTCACTGTATTCATTCTCCCCAACAAGTCTGGTGCTAATTATCCGAACACGAAGGAAGAGAGAGGGTTCGATAAGTCCAAACGGATATCGATCAGGTGATTCAAACCCGTGATCATGCGTGTGTGACAGTGCTCCACTTGTCTGGCCCAATAAATCAATATAACTAAATTCTCATAGATTATTTGATAATTCAATTCAACTACAGTAAAACCACCTTATGGCTCTACTTTGATTTCAAAAGTGATTTATAAAAGGATAAAGTTTTTGGCGTTAATCAATCCCGTCAGAGGGATGCGCCCCCGCACTCGACATCCATTCAGAATCGTAGTGGCGTAGTGAGTGTGTATGTGGCCTATACAATGACTTGCGGTGGCCAGCCGATGTACAAGTCAGTGCTTTTATCCTCCCAGACGAGTCTGGTACCAATTCACCGACCCCGGAGGGATGGAAGGCTTGGTTGGCCTAGGCGGGCATCGATCCGGGATTCGAACCCCTGACCGTGCGTGTGAGATAGTGCGCCACTTGCCACTACACCACCTCCGCCCCTAAAAGTAATTTATATTCAAAGGAATATCAAAGAATGAGAGGAAAGTTTCACTGGAGATGCAGTTGAAGACGCAGCAACCTTCCTTCTTAGTAAGCACACCCACATTACCATTTAGGAAAACTAAGAAAGACCACATTTTAGTAGATAAAAGTATCAATTTCCATTAGCCATGTGTAATTATATTTCAGAATTGTCAGACCTATTGAGGTCTTCAGTGAAAAACCACAAAAAGTGGAACCTTCCAATAATTAAAAAACGTTGAAGGCCTAATCATTAAAAACATTGGAAATTGATGGACCTGTTGCATGCACTAGAAGTGCTAGGCAGAAGATAACTTTGAGAACCGTCATCTGAAATGTTTCGGTAGAAATGAAGATCAATTCCGTGAACCACAGCGATACGTAGGCGAGAGGTTGCGATAAAGATTACAACGCATTCAAAAAAAAGGGTATTTCGTCAGATTAACAAGAAGCTCTCTTATATAAAGCTTATATTCAATAAGGCGAGTCCACGTAGATCACGCAGAAATAGGGAACAAAAAACTGGAACGAAAGTAGGATGAGAAGCGAGAAAGCGCAAGTGAAAGAGAGATGAGCCCTGTTCTTTGGACGCCTGCAGTTTTTCGGCGCGGGGAATCACCATTGATCAAGACAAATTGTATTCTATCTCAGTTCCAGAAGCAAACAGGGCTTGCTAGGAAGAAAGTAGGAGAATTTCTGTTCAAAATTTCGACCAAAAATCTGAAGTGCTTCGACAGCTAGCTACCGTAATGAAAGAAAATTCCTTACAAGAAAATCCAGTGAGACAGGATTAAGGGAAATGGACGGCTTGGATAATTTCTTATCGCCAAAATTCAAAATCGCGATTGGAATTCCTATAATGACAACAAGGTCAAGAATGCTGTAAAGGAAATGAGAAGCAGTTGATGGACCCTTTGGTACGTGACCACATAGCGGAGAGGAGACATCAGACAATCAAAGAAGACCCGCTGCATATACGGAACAACAAGAAGGAGGGAAACAGGCAACAACAAGGTGAACGAAAGCGAATACTCAAAGAAACGCAGTGCTAGGCTCTAGCAGAAACCCATCAGCTGAGTGACTGAATCACCAAGTTAGTGTACCGTAGGAGTACGGTGTCAGAGGTGCTCGAATGAAGACCTTTATTCCCGCATGGAAAGGCATCATATGAAAATGGAATCGAAAGCTCATATGGGAGCTTTTAAAAAATAAGTGTCTCTTCGATTGGAGCGATATTTCCTAGAAGACGAGAAAATATGATTATGTTCGCGTAGGTTTATACGAATTATTCATGGCGAAATCACCTTCAGACGCACAATTTCTCTGGAAATATCGCGTAACAAAGAAAAGATGAGATGAAGATGTGATTTGGGAGCCCTCGCCTAACGGTAGCTTTGCTTAGGCACCAGCGCCACTCCGCATGTAACCGAGCTTCATAGGATTGCACTTCAGTCGGCAGTGAAACAACTTAGACACCATCGTCATAAGTCAGCTGTTCCGATCGGTACATCGGCTGATTTTTGATGTACTTTATCATTTTGAGCGGCCACGTCACCAATGCATTCATTGTGGTGGATATCGATTTTACGCGCGTACAATTTTGCATAAAAGCGATTGTGGAAGTCCGGCTGTCTCCAAGTTCATTGGTGGGGAGTCAAACATTTTCTCAGAATTTCCTTTTCAAATTTTCGCCTAAATTTGCCGGCCTCTCCTTCTCTTGCTTCCGCTAAGTATAAACGGACGCTAGTCTATGGGTTCACACGGAAGGTAATGTCTTGGGCATCGAGGAGCGAATACGGACGGCGAAAGGCCTTCGCTGAGGCTCAGAAACTCCGACGAGAAAGCAAATGTTCTACTGGCTCTGCTCTGACAAAGCTGTGGAGCAAGTCACAGAAGGCTATTACACGAGTAATAAGCCGTTTCTATATCACCTTATCAACTACCAATTACTTCAGTAATTTGACGGTAATTACATATGTGTTCGTTAAGATGAACGATCAAATGGTAAAAGATTGACTGTAGCTCGCAGCATATTTAGCTGACTGAGGCAAATCTGAGCGATACAGAGCAAGAAGCGTTTTTTAAGTGGAATTAACAATCCTCTCTAAAGTTGAACTACTTTCATCCATCTTTGTATAATAACTGCATGACCATATGGGTGAGCAACTCCTCAACTATGAAGAACCAGAAGGGACAGAACGCTCTACTCATTTGACCTAAGGGTTTGGACGAGATGGCGTCTACGCGGCCGAAAGACCTAGGGCTAATTTCCGAATTCCCGTCCAAATTAGCATCAAGCCCCTCATGGCTTTCCTAGATCAGAAAATTTCACGCTCAGACTTACATAGAAGTAGACACACAATTAGTCAAATTCCTAGCAATATTCCCGACTGACCAGCTTCGCCTATGGTAATCCTGCCGTTTCACTTGCAGCGTAGAACTCTATGAAATGTAAGGAAATGCTTTGTTGAAAAGAAAAAATGTCCCGGTTTTGTAAAAATTCAGGTAGAAAAAAAAACAATTTTCTAAATTTTCGAGTAGAAAAAACAACATTTTCTTATTTTGGATAGGAAACACTCCTCGATAAGTGCTTTTCAAAAAGTGAGCGAAGTTTAGATCTATAGGGTTGCCCTGGAATATTGATTATTCAGCTGCGCTACGCCGCGACCGCACGCCACTCATCCTATACAGTTAAGGCCAGAAAAATTTGCGTGACTGCGGAGTAAATTGACCGTAGTAGAATCAACAAAATTTTCAAGTACAGAATAAAAACTTCTATAAAAAATATTATAGCATCGAAATTAAAAAAATCGTTTGTCCGTGTCCACCAGGACGAAAAGAAATATTTTGGCAGATCCTCTGAAGTGAAACACCAATCACCGACAAAACCCGTTTATTAGGCTGAGGAAGCTGTTGGGTTGAACAACTAGAATATGAAAGAGGCCAAATATGATGAAAGAGAAAAGGAATAATGAACAAAGTGTACAGAAATCAATGGAATATTGAATTACCCTGTAATAACAATTATTATTACAGTAACAAATAAAATACATTGGAGACTGAATCAACATTAGCTGCTCATCAATACTAGCTATGCGAGAAACAATCGTTCGTTGAAAACAGAGCGATAAAATAAACAACACGATGTCATCCGAACCGATCAATAAATCGAAATCAATCGAATCAATAGCACCATAAACGGCGGCAATGAAGGAAAGCGAAAAGTTGACATCAGCGACACTTCCCTGCCTACCCCAGTGCTTGGTATAGAATTCAAATTGAGAATTAAAATTATAACTGAACGCAGGTGCATGGGAGTGGGGGGGAGAATAAGAGGTTGGGGAACAGGGAGGAATCGAACTAGATAATGTAAATGGTGGACATCGCTAGCACCTGCACCATTAAAACTGAAATTCAGGCTGTTTGGACCACCGACGAGGACGCTTTGACTGATGTTGACAAACACAATCACAATGGATGAAAAGAGGCTTGGAATAGGACACAAATCTGGGCCCCCTACCAGACCCGTTGGCCAAGAAACCGCAGCAGAGGGGCGTAGTAAATACATTTAAGCAAAAAAGCAAAACAAATAAAACCTCTTCTGCCCTCAATTTAGTCTTCGATCGCTTCCTCAGGTTATGAAGCATAGTTAAAGCAAAAGCAGGTTACCAAGCAACAAACGGACCGATAGCGACTGAACGTAGCGAACTGGGGAACAGATATGCGTCCGCTCGTGTATAAAGCTGGTTCGACAGACGACGGGTTCAGTAGGGGCTAATAACTTGTAAGTAGACAGGGTTAGATGGCAACATTTGCGCGATGATTTGATCCCGTCACAGAGAACCTCAGCAAATGGTTCTTCTCGTATGAAGTCCAGGAAGATACTTAAGCTTGAGGTGACGATGAGTTAAGTAAGGGTGAAAGTTCAATTTCTGTGGAACGATGAATGCTTTTCAAAAGCAAGACCCATAAATCTGCTTGGTACGAACTCGAGCCAAAAATCCATAAACGATAGTAACCAATGTCTCAGACCACATTTGCAACATCAGGTTTCTTCTGTTCAGTCTGAGATGGAGCGCGTAGTATTGATGGTCTCATTGAGTGAATCGTTGACTGCACTGTCAGCTGAAAATCGACATAATGAAAGGGGCATGTGTGGTAAATAATAAGCAAAATAAAACAAAATAAAATTATGTAATATATACTGTAATGTAATAATGTAATGTACTTTATTATATAGCATTAGAATACTTTAAATAGCCATGTAATTTTAAACAAAATAGAGATGACATTAAGCTATTTATATTACCGAAGTATTTCCTCTAAGGAGCCTAATAGGTTGATTGATCATGATCGAACGCATTTGAAAAATTACTTACGAACCACACAATATATATTCCTAGATGAGTTCAACCTGAGAGCAATGGGAGGCTGGTTAGTTGGCCTGAGAGGGTACCGAATCGAACTCGATCTTTGGACAATGCGTGTGATAGCGCACTACTTGGTACTACACCACATGCGCCCATATAATCAAAATTGAGAATCCACGGGAAATAAGGGGACCATCTTGGTTCCTAGCACCTCCCGCATAATTTTTCCTTACAAATACATTACAAAGCTTATATAATGAGGTAAATCGGTAAACAGTACTGTGTCCCCATTACTCTGTTCACTTCATTGCTAAGTTGAAACAGGAAAATTGCAAAAGTTGGAAACTCTTTAGCAACCAATGACAGCGAAAAAAAAATACTGTTGCTTTAGGTAAACTATCAAGCACTTCGAAAACCGAAAAATTTCGTGTGTGCTATGAATTATATATAAATTTGTTCAACACGAATGATTCCGTGTACATGCTACGATATTTTTATTTTGCTAAAAAAATTTACTTTGAAATTTTGCTAAAATTATTTTTATTTTGCTTCATTTTGCTTCGATTTTCACAAAGAACAGAAATGTGAGAAAAATTATTGATGATCAGAAAAAAGAAGTTGTAAAAATCAATCACGATAGAAAAAGAAAAACGTACGAACCTGCTCGTCGGCTTCTGGCACTACACTAAGCTTCTTGTCGCTCATCTTACGCTGTGAATTTAGTTGTAAAAAGACGGCTGAGACTGATTTTACCATCTCCTAGAAAGCTCAGTATTGATGAGATCTTATAAAAATCCTAAAGTGGACAGTAGCTTTGATATCGATGCAAAAAGAATATGACCCCGGATGTCTAAGGGAATTATTTTACGTATCAAGGCAACAAGCGTTAACAAAAATTTTTGATCCCCTCGATGCAAAAATTACACTAAATGACCTCAAATCTTAGTCGGAACTTAAACGTAACGAAAGCAAATAAATTGCCTCCGAATCAGTTTGAAGCATGAACACAGCTTCCGCAAAAAAAACGAATAGGACAGGAAAGGGAATCGTTTTGAAGCAATTCGTCTAATGAGATGCCATAAATAGAAACATTGTCATCAGTTTTCAGGGAGAAAAATGATATCAATCTTTCGCATGTATTCTTCACGGGGATACCTCCCCTTTCTTTACGATTTGAGCTTAGACATGGAATAGAAAAAGCCAGAAATTAGGGCCAACCTGTTCGTCATCGCAGCGATTAATTAGCTCCTTGGATTCGTGCGAAGATGAATAGTTCGAATCGCTCCTGAAAAACAAATACTCAAAATACTCTAAAGAAGATGGGGGGCTCACCGATCAATTTGATCCATGCTTGATGTGATTCTTAGTAATGCTCGAAATACTTGGTTTTGAAAATGATCTCAAAATTCATAAAAGTGTACATGGTGTTGTCTTTATTAAACCAGAAACATCATATACTGCTGATATGAAAGTGCTGGTTCACAAGAAATAAAAAAAAGTTTCTTAAAAACATCTCTAAACTTGTGACCCTTTGTAGAGCTCCAATTGGACTCCACCCCCCCCCCCCCCCCCCCCTCCCCAGGTTTCAATTGCAGGGCCTCCAGATAGGAGGGAAGGGAGGACTTCTCCAAGTAACTGAGCCCGGACTTTTCTAAGTAGCTGAGCCCTCCTTTCCTCGTATTCCCCCACGGTCATGGATTAATGACGACACTTCTGCCCTACGCTGAGATGTGTATATCACCTCTATGAAAACATTGTCGAGATCCGGTTTAAATCCGCTCAACTGATAAGGGAGTGCAATCGACTTTGAAAGCAAAGCCCTTCAGTAGGGTACGCCGATCAAAGTCCTAGAATGGCCTGATGAACCCACAGGTGTACTATAGTACAGAATCTGATCTAGAAAGCCAATTTTGTCGAGTAAGGAAGGAAACCTCAACATGCTCATTTAAGGCGAGACTCTCAACCTTCTAAACATGGTAGGGGTCTAGAAGTGGATCGCAAGGTCATAAAATACAAGGTTTCGTCATTCTGAAAGTGACTGTGTGGGCGGGATAACCTGCGTGGGTGAATCTGACCACTGATCACTCACAGACGTCCTATCACGCCCTGATTGGCTGACCAGTTAGGAGCGCATCAACCGTATTCCGCCTAAATACGCGGCACCACCTCCAGCTTCGACGGGTTCTTTTTTGTTCCCACGACCGTTCTCCTTATCACAAACTTCAACGACGAAGTAAATTCTGAACGTCATAAGACCTCAGATCATCAGCTTCTTCAAAACATTCCAGTGAACGAGTCATCAGTTCAGAAAAAGAGAACGACAGCGATAAAGGGATGATTTTTGCGATTAGACTATGACGTAGAAAGGGTGATCGTACTAGAAGACCAAGTAATCTATTGTCCGTAATCTTGTTGTTAGAAGCAGGAGACTCATTTTCAAATTATTTAAACTAGACCCAAAACCAAGAGCTAGAAGTTCAACCACTCAGTCAAACGATAGGCAGATGATGTTCTACTGGCTTACCTTCAACAATATCGTTCGTCCGAGGAAAGAAATGATCCATGTATATTATGAGCTTCGACCAGAGTAGCGATTTTATTGTTGATGAATTAATTCTCTCAACAATATCGTAAAGAACAGCTTGGGAAGAAGCTGATGAATGTTGTGGTAGACCCATTTCTCACAATCTCATCTGGCTATCTATCTGAGGCTCTTCTTCCTATCAACAGCTAATAAAAAGTGCGTACAATGAGCAGCTGCTGTTTAGGCACCTTACAGTATAAGCCAAGTTTCAAGTACACTCATCAATCAACGGTTTTTTATGAGCACCACATGTGGTCCACGAGAATGCCATGCTCCAGAGTATTCATCAAAGCAAGTCGTTATACAGTGGAAAAAAAATCAGAGATCAGGTACGGAGAAACCCCTACAAGTGAATCGAATTTCCCCAGTAATCCTCAGAGGAACTCCTACTCGGCACCAGTGCGTGTCCCGAGCGCATCAGGTTAATTTACACAGAAACCAGAATCATGGGATCTTACCGGGCGTTTTAGACTGAATCTCTCAATGCAAATACTTCTACTATCAACTCAAGGATTAAAAGTAATCAAGAGCTTTTGTTTTGATGGCTTTGACGAACTCTGCTTCAGAGGGATCCTTGGTCCGGGCTATCTCTTCAAGAAGCTCTGAATGAAAGGAATGGATAAGCTCCGGCTCCTTCAGGTGAGAAAAATCCACTGGAATTCATCGCCTTGCGACTCGCTGGAGCCATTACAACATGAAACAAACAGTCCTCAAAGAAACTCCCTTGATCGATGTTGACAGTTTACGTATGATACAAGCGAGACAAAACATCGACCCGAAAAAAAACAATAAAAACACCGGAAGCAAAAGCAGTTTACGACCAAGACGGCGGCATTTTCCACGAAATTAACCGGAAGTTCGATTACATAACCGGTCGCTTCTAAACTTTCACCAATTTCAGAAACATGTCTGCTGGGTATCTTAGAGCTTAGGCCAGGGAAGGGTTTCATTTGAAAAAATGTTTAGCAGACCTTATAGGCATCTCTTGACCGTGTGGGGGGTGTTTTTAGGAACTTGGATAGTTTCTATTGGTGTGGTCCCACATAGAAAAAGAACTAGCTATGAACAATATATATTGATATAAAAATACCGCCTGTACCTGTTTCCTGTGCTTCAAGGGGAGCGGTAGGTCTTATATGGTAATTTCAGGTATTGATGACCCAACTATTTACATTCGGACGGTAAATTAATCGCTTGGATCAACGGTCACTATTGCTGCCAGTAAACTTCGCAAAAATGAACCTAATCACCAACCTGGACCCAGACAGGAACGAAACCATTGCGTCTGGACATGTCGCCATCGACACCAACCATGCGAAGAACATCACACAACAGAGGATTACGATTACAATGATTGCTAATAACTCGTCCATTTCTGCAATTTTCTTTTGAGATATTCGAATCTATGTACCAGAAACGATAGAGAAACGTGTAAGCGAGCGCAAGTAGCAGATATTTCGGAAACACCGTTTCCAGCTCACAATCAGAGGCCGACAGTGAGAGCGTTGGGGCGTGGTTCCTGAGACCTTTGGACATTTCCCACTTGCGGCTTGTCTGGGGCTGAGAGTGAATCAACAAAAAGTAAAGTGCAATGAATCTACAAGGCTTCAGAGACCATAGCTCTACGCTCACTCTACACTTTCACTGTCTTCAAAGAAAATAAAAGAATCTAAAGGATAATATGATAAGGAGGAACTGCGGACTATCCGGCGTCAATTTAGAAAAAGGAAGATTCTATCTACAAAATGATGAAGCTATAGGTTGATCGAAGTGGGGTATTTATCTTGAGGGGAAGGCTAACAAAAAAACATTCGAAGCGAAACAAGCACTGCAAAAACCCGACTAGGAAGTACATTGAGAAAAAATAACGACTTTGACTGCAACTGCAATTCAAATACAGACCGGCCCACAGTGGGCGGAGCGAGCGCTATACCAACAGCACCCTAACCAGGAACTCTCCATCGGGCCACACTACCGTTCAAAATACCTTACTTGACAGAAACCTCTCACAGTTCAAGTTGACGGATCAGAACAAGACCCACAGACCCATTAAGACTGGATTACCCACAAACAGGCTCTAAGGCAGCCAACCAGTACCGTAGGTATCCAAAAATTATTACACCCAATTACATACTATTAAATGGATATTTATGCCACATGGCCGACTCGTAACCACTCACTTCCGACCAGCATATCCGATTGAGTCTTTGTAGTTCTAAATGGCCGTAAACAGCCAGCCAACATTACAGATCAGTTGGAGGAAGTATTATTCAAGCCCCCAAAACGCACACAACATCCGGGAAACTGGAGAAAGCCTATCGCACTGGGTCTACGAAGGTCGAGGGAGAAAAAAATCAACTATGCTGCTAAATTAAGACGGAGTAAATAGGCTGGTGGTGAAAACGTTGCGTTTATATGCACGAAGGGAACGGCATAGCACGGAAGTGCACGTGATAGCGCTGACCGTGAGAAAACCAGCCCAGAGAGGAGGGAAGAGAGAAGAGATAATTCGTAGAAGAATTCAGTCTACACCCAGTCAATATAATATTGAATATATTAAAATTTCATCATGTAATACATAATACTTAATCTATACAGATGAGTTAAGCTGTTTTCTGTGATAGTATAAAGAAATTACCATTTCTTCAGGGAGATGTTGTACTTCTGGACAACTCATTAGAAAAGATATGTGTAAGAGAGGGACTGGCAAAGTGAGTTCGACTCTGCGCTGGATGAGGTCTTATTACGGGAAGCCCTTTACCTAACCCAAGTTCGACACTGGAACCATAGGGATTATAGCAGAAGTGTTCGGAAATGCTTAGTAACGATGACCGAGACGGTAACGAATGACGTTGTTTATATTTATCAACGATTAGGTTGAAGTTTACAACCCCGGGCAACGCCTGATAAAGTCAAACTGAGGGGTAAATAAGATAAGTAGCCCCCCAGTTGGTAAACATCATTGAACTATCTAGTAACAGCGGACAAAGGCTGATAAAAGCTGCTTTACAACAGTAGCAGACCATCTGGGGTAGGATCTTTGGACAACTTGAAATGGCATAGAAAAATCCAGTTCACCGAAAGGGTTCAGGTCAGGAAGTACAATCTGGCCCGATTGGAAGGAAGAACGAACAAAACTTCGTTTCCTGACGGACTGGAACAGCAAGAGGAACAAGAGAGGAACATCGACAAATTCAAGAAGTAAAAATGATTTCTGGGAATGAGACTCCATCTTTAGCGATTTCATTGAATCTCTACACAGTTTTACACTGAAAAATGTTTTTTCATAGGTGAAAATGAGCCAAGGACATATGATTTGATGGGGCAGGCGTGGTATAGTACCCTGTTGGCGGTTTTGGAGAACAAAAGCGTTTATTGTTACACTACGTCAAGCTTGCGTGGAGATCGTGTAACGCGATGGCACTCGCTAACAATAACATGGACATTCGTACTGAAGCCCTACTACTGACGGCTGTCTGTTGGGAAGTCACGTAAGATCAGAACAAGGATAAAGTCCTTTGACTTCAATCAACCCCTTTGAAAAATCCCCAATTGCATTCGAATCCCATTCAGATCGCAGTGACTTTAATGCACATGTAGTCTTTAACTAGGGATGGGTGGCGGATGTACAAGCCGGTGCTTTTATCGTCCCAGATGAGCTGGTACCAATTATCCACTCGAAGAAATGGAGAGTTCGATTGTCAGAAGGGCATCAGACGGGTACGATCCCTGGACCGTGCATATTTTAACGCGTCACTTGAACAGCACCACTTCCGCTTTTCGGTATGAACAACAAAGAGATTAGACCAGTATTATACTGAAAGATATAAGAATTTTTTTTAGGAAGAAACGGCATCATAGCCCATATGTATCAAGTTGGTGGAATGAGCAGACTTGGGAAGAAAGAAGACACTCGAAGATTAGTTAGATGGTAAAGGAAAGTAAAAATGGTACGGGTTGTTAAAGGCACCGTTCACGCTAAAAAAAGTTATTGAGTTCTTACCTTATTAAAACTCAGCGGCCCCCATGGGTTGTAGAAGGGTCCTTCTCACTCCCGCTATTTCGACGTCCAGGGCATAGTGGCGGGCCCGTTGTTGTCATAATTCGCATCTCCGCCCCTCGACCGATGTCACCTTAGACGAGTGTCGAGACGACACAGTGTCATGTAATCGCGTCAGGACCCACCCTGAATTGCAAATTGGCAAATTGCCAGAGACGCAATGTGTTGTCTGCTATTGCATTGCGTCTCTGGCAATTTGCCAATTTGCAATTCAGGGTGGGTCCTGACGCGATTACATGCCACTGTGTCGTCTCGACACTCGTCTAACGTGAAACCGATCGTCTCTGAGCGACGCTTTTTCAATGTGAAACTCGTCCAACCCCCTTTCCAGCTCTTTTTTCTGGCCCTTTGTAATTCTTTTTGTTCATCGTTTTTTTGCGCTTTTTTCGTTGTTATCGCTTCATTCTAGAGTAGTTCTATCAATTCCCGTCAAAAAAGGGTACCCTAACTTTTTGTGAATGGTGCCTTTAAGAAGATTACCTGACAGTAATATTCGTCCAAAGAACGAAAACAACATTAAAAAGTTAGGCGTAAAACCCTATGTTCTGGAGTCCAAAATTAAGGAAAAGCATCCAAGAAAAAATGAAAAGGAGAAAAATAATCATAGAAATTTAGGCCCAAAGTAGTTGAGTGATATACAGTAGCGCTCAAAAGTCTTCGGTGAAATGGTTCTTCAGCCGTACTTTTCAGTCGTAACTTCTTTCCTACTGGAACTAGTCATGCAAAATTTCTATATTTGGAGCGTGGGTGTATTGTGAATATTTACCACTATCAACCTGCAATCTGATCATGTTCCAGATATTCCAAAGGGCATTAATTCAAAATCGACTGAAAATACAGATGATGGTCTTTCTAGAATCTCTTTCCTTTTTGCCCTGTCTAAAGTGTACAAGCGGTAATGCCGAACACAATAGATGAGAAAAACACACATAAGGTGTAAATGAGCGCGGACGTCAACAACTTTAGTGTTAGCAAAATCTGCTACCGCAACATACACCTTGCTCTATCTGAGGATATTGCAGCTTCGCAGTCAAATAGTGTTGGGTAGGGTGAAATATGCTCTAGTTAGACATATCCAAATTTCGTGTCATTCGGTCAACTAAGAAAAAAGTTATGAACGAAAAAGCGTCAAAGCATTTCACCGAAGACTTTTGAGCGCTACTGTATGGAAGGACTGAGCAAACTAGTTATCTGGGAAGCCACAGCAGAAGAATTGGCACCAGACTCGGCATCAGTTCAAAGTTCACTATGCAGCAAAGTAAATGTAAGTCCAAAAGACCGTTGCAAAACTGGATGAACGTCCAATGAACGGTACGTTCTGATGATTGATTAATGCTTAGAAATCTACTTTAAGTTCCACCATCGGGAATTTTGGAAAATGATGAAGATTTATTGAAAAGTCATGAGATTTGAGAAACCAGTAATACCAGGCGTGACGTACAACTCAGGCAACAAAGCAAAAAAATGAATTGAATTGAGTAAACTATGAATTTTGATAGAAACAGCTCGAGAGCTGAAATAAAAATGCTGGTATTGAATGATGGGACAGACACTGTTGACAGCTCGACTGAGGTAGTCACAAGGATCAAAGATGAGGGATTAGTCCGTCATAATATTGCTGATACAAGCGAAGGACATAGCAAAGAACCTCAAAATCTACCGGATTCTGAAAACTTTTCATTAACGAACAAATCAGCTACCCTGAATCGTGATATAGGTAAGTTGCTTATATTTGTAGTACACACTTCTACTAAAACCTACTAACGATCAAAAATCTGTTGTTCCCGCTGGAAACAACAGCGAGAGCGTCGACTATAAATCTTGTCACTCAAACAGTAAACCGCAACAATTCACCAGAAAAACTTATTTACCGCCATTCTGCTATACGAAGTTCCCCTATACATGATTATCACCTGTAACTGCCAAGTATTATATTTCACTTAAATACTATATTACTCGTAGAGGTGCACTACATCGATCCGAAAGGCAAAAAAGCTCAATTCCACGGAAAAAGGGAGAAGGAAAAGGGAAAAACCAAGAGGAAACAGGCAGACTCCCCAACAGGGCGGTGAAGCTCTGAACTACCTTAGGTCTCTCCAGCAGTAGTGAGATCGCTTTTACAATAGCAAAATGCATTTATTTCAGAAAAGCTTTATCCTTCGCTCAAAACACCCTGAGATTGTGAGTTGAGAATGACAATGTAAGACCATTTCCAGCAACCCCCAAAAGATCAACAGGGGTGAAAACAATAAACAAGTCTCACAGTAAATACGAAGTAACAGCTAATCGGGTTCCTGTACGAACGGGAAAAAATAGTTTCCTCCGTTTACAACGAGCATCCGAGAATTCAAGTGTAACATTACATAGAACCTCCTTCAACACAGTACATACAGCAGGTAGAACTACTGAGACAGGCGTAGAACGACGCGATACGATGCCATTGCCACAACGAATTAAACCGAATCAAACCCAGAGATGTTTCTATAGCTTTTCTTCTTCCACAACACCTTTCTTGAAACCTTGGAAATTAAAGTATAAACTCTAAAGTTCAAGTGAACGTTTATCGAATGAGTGCATGTGTACCAATCCACGCTTGTTCCTGTACACCGAGACCAGGAAGGGGTACATGTGACGGAGTAGGAACTTTGTCCTTACCCGGAAGTGAAAAGGGAGTCAGATGCGAATCGTTTCACAAACCCCATGTGACTTTAGAACCGTCGGCAGGTGCGTAACCTTATCAGATTAGTGAAAAACTCGTTCGAAATAGATGACTACGACCAGGACCCTTCTTCAGCGGTACGTAATACAGTCGATATCAATGCGATCAAAACTGCATTACCACTTCGGTCCCCAATTCCCATGGGAAAATCAAAGAACAAGACAAATAGGGTTCTAAGTTCGAGATTAGAGATTATCTCATAGACCAGGACCGAGGTCGGACCTGATCCTTGTTTTTCCGTTGGACCGGTCCTCCGGCCCTGATCCGCCTTCCCACTGATACTTGGGGACCACATTTGTAACCGTCTTCAATACATAGTTTGAACAGAGACTTAGACCCACTGTTTTCTGTTTATCATGATGAGAGTCAACAAAATTATCATTTACTAAGCAGCCTTCATCGATGGCTTATCAGCTTAGGGTTAATAAAAGGCCATTCTGCTTATCTAAGCGACCCTTTGGCACATCGTAAAATAGTACTTTGCACACTTCTAAGGTATTAGAACCATAGAAAAACCTCAGCTAGCGAACCGGCTATAGAGAAGAAAGCAAAAAATGGCGACGGCGTTGACGTCATGAAGAAAATGGCATAATAAGAGAGCTGTCAAGATAGTAAAAAGAGTAATAAATCGGCAAAAAGAAGACGACAATCCACAAATTCGAAGGAGAAGATGGTAATCGGAATACTCTAGACAATAGCAGTTATAATGGAAGACGTTCAGTGTAAAGATGGTAATGGCCATGAAAAAAGAGAATAGACTCATCCAAAAAGAGAGCACTCATTACAAATCAAAAGAGTACCGAAAAGGAGAAAAAAAGCGAAATGACTTAGAAAAAGTTTTGATGACGAACGAAGAAGAGGAAGGGAAGAAGTGATGCCTTGGAAGAGGTCGAATTTATATCACGACATGAGGGATCGCCTTTGTTTATTCGAGGAAGAGAAAGTCGTATTCGCGAAAGGGCAACACCTGATTCAAATACAAATTTGATCACAAAAAATTTAATAGCAGGTCCCATTTTACGATTGCCGGGCCAAAAATTTTGTAGATCTTTCGTGTGTTCCGATCAGTTGATTATATTACTAATGAAATGATCCATGAACCCCTTTGCTTCCTTCTCAGATCGACGATCGACCCTTTTGGGAGAATGAATGAATATGTAAAATATAAGTAAAATGAGACAAAGACAAACAGACACAGACAAAGTGACATGACCGTGTAAGGACCACGATATCTAGAAATGCAATATACGAAAAAAACAAATAAATAGACATTCAGTACGGCGAAACGTCCAAAACCAGCCAGATTGCCAATCATTCACAAAAAAAGGCATGTGCTCAAAATGATTCAACTAATCACATGTGTGGGCAAACAAATCATATAGAACTGTATTTTTCCCACATGGGAATCGATAAAATAGTCTTCAACGACAACAAATGAGTTTAGAATGAGCTAATGAGACGATTCACTCGGTAAGAATCTATACTTGAAGAGGCTTGAACAACAATAAACGCTGTCAAAAACTTAGGGATTTAAGGAGAAGAAAACGTTATGTTAAGCTCCGAGCAGACTTTTTCTGAAGGGTACTGTAAAAAAAAGTAGGCATATGAATGAGCAAAGGAGATTTTACAGTCGCTGGATTTCGCGATAGAGGAAGAAAAAGAAGAGACTTCAGACGATTAAGGAAAACCTGTCACATATACGGCGCACCGAAGGAATCGTGAGGGAGTAGGGTAGGAGAGCTTCCAGACACCAGAACAAGAGCTTCGATCCGAACTGCTGTAGCATAAAATTCCAGAACTCGTCTTGGAGAGAGAGAGAATTAAAAATAATAAGTTTAATATAGGGACTAGAAAGGATACAAATATTTATGAGTTTTAAAACCGCTGATTGCGAGATCAAAGTACAAGACACGCTAGGCACACTTTGGCCCGTATTTAAACGTCGGCCTGCAGTACCAGGATTGCAGCGAACCGCCCTGTGCGCTCTAATCCCCTTTAATTTTAGTGCGGTCATCAAAATAGCATGAATGGGGGTTAAGGCAGCAAATTCCATAGGTGCTTCAGCGCTGAATGCTAACCAGCGTCTTCGAAATAACACAAATTGCATCAGCCGAGAAGACCGCCTCCCACAAAAGTTCAAGAACAGGGTCTCTACCCACAGCTTTTAATACAAAACGACCCTACCCAAAGCTTTTAATGCTCTGGGTAGGGTCGTTCACTGGGTAGTGTATTTGTAGAGCACTTGAGCTCATTACCTCCTCTTTCCCAGTCAAGGCTTTCAAGAGCTGAAGGGCAAAACAAGGAAACCTCTGCCAACCTTTCTTTTCTGTACTTTTCAAAGGTGCCCAGTCGGTATTCAAGAAGATAGCTGTTTAGAAAGATATATCAATACATAATCAAATCATCGTCCGGTTTCTGTAAAAAGCTATTCCGAGAAGAACTGGTTTGTCGGAAACGTTAATCGTCTAAACATTAGGCACCAATGGTGAACCAGTAAAGTCATCACTTTTCGATGTTGAAAAAAATCTCGAAAATTCAAAATTTGGAAACTGGGTGGCCGAAGAGGAGAATATTAAAAAAAATGCTCCAGGTAAACAAAAATTCCGAGCCGAGTAACAAACGATGCTGTGAAGAAACTAAAGTAAAGAAATATAAAAAGGCACTGTGGAATCGGAACACTTTGGGAACTGATCGAAATTTATGCCTTCAGATAAATAATGATACTCAATGATACGTGGTATTCGATGAGCCAGGCAACACAATCAGTGGCGGAAATTGGGAAAAGGCTGTGGCGTAATGAAGTTGTACAGCCCCGACATTCTCGCCCACAGCCCAAATAAATAGGAATTTGGAAAAAATACGATGAATCCAATCGAAACCAAACACCACTGGATATGAGTTTCTATGAAAGCGAACAAGAACAGAAATAACAGAAAAAAAGACATGAATAAGAATTCCAGATTCAGAAATGAATAAAACGCTTACAGTATTCAGTAATATTCTCGAACATGTAGATCGCCTCCGTGGCCTCAACAAACTCTTTACTCTAACATATAAGTAAATGAGTAGAAATCCGTTGAGCACGTCCTTAGCAGCCAGCCGTCACCGACAACCATCCCCGTAAACCAACGTGCATATCTAACATTAAACTGCACATTAAACAGTGTTGTTGTCAATGAAATATGCTGGTCGCTCAATGTGTTTGCCTGGACATTCGACAATGATCCTCTGAGAATCTGCTCACACATGTGAAATAGAGAAGGATGATCTTCTTCACAGAAGAGAGAAAGAACCGGAAAACCAGGTCGGCTCAGGTAGACCAAGGGGCTATCCAAGGTGAAAGTGTTTTGTCCGGTCAACTGAATGACTTTATCTTGTTTTCACTCTTCAAGAAGTGGACCTCCCAGAGCAGGCCGATACATCCTCTTCCCATTCCCAAAAGATCGCTTCTCTTGAGCAACAGGTTTCTGGGGAAGTTTGAACCGATCCTTCCCATTAAGAAACAGCTGGCACATAAGCCGTACTCTGGACCTCCGCTAAGAAATGGGGAAGTGGGTAAACATGAGCTACCCAGTAACTCCTTAGGAGTAGCAGACATTCATAGACATTACATAATATTACCCTCATAAGCAAAAGTAGCACCAGTTGGACAATTCGAGTACGAACAAAAAGTCAACCCTAGCTGAATTCGATCTTTCCAAGGATACAGAAGGTGGGCAGCATATTTACCATTGCGCCATTTTCAAGTAAAATACCTCGAGCAAAACGGAAACTTGGAAAAGTTCAACTGTATCACTGAGAAAAGGCACCAGCTGGGCAATCAAAATCTCAGAGAAAGCAATTTTGTAGATGACTTGGGAAAAAGAAAAATTCTGGAGCCCTTTTTACGACCTCTATAAAATTGAATGACTCAATTCTTCAGTTTACAATGGGAAGACACTTTCGCAATCAATTCAAGGAGAATTCGAGAATGTGTTAAATGAAACGAGTTTGAAAGCATTCAAATTTTCCCGAATTCTTTGAGCAGACCTAGAACTGGAAAAACAAGTAATTAGAATTTCAAATTAAAACCTAGAAAATAAAACCATCCCAATCAGCCGAATAAAAAGAAAAGCATGAGGCAGCTGAGCAAAGAACTTTTTTCCAGTCTGGGTTCATATATAGATTTGTACTATATAATATAATATATAGTATACCAATATGTAAACTCGATTTGTGAGCTGATTTTCATCGTTCAAAAGAAAAAGTTCGTCGTGGCGATACCCAAACAGCTGTACCCGGTTCCACCTCACCGCGTACGCGACCGTCGCCGCCTTGTCTGGTCAGGTGTTTGGCCGATGATCGAAATATCTTGTGAAGAATGAAATAAGGAAGGCTTTGGGATTACAGCATAAAAAAAGCCCAATAAATTTGAAATTAGCCACTTGAACATTTAAAATTGAAGTGGATATTCTTAAAAGGCTAGAACAAAAATGATAATACATTTTTGGATAGCCCATAATCTTGCTGAACTGGGAGGAAAAGCCCAAGGGTGCGCACGAAGTACTTGACTCTTTTAAAAAATCACCCCGATGTGCGCCATGTATTTGAGCTCTATTCAGAATTGCGGGAGCGTTTGGATGTTTGAGGACAGAGTATCAAGGGTTAGCACTGCAAATTTTTCTTTAAACTTACCTGATAACCACTTAATGAAATATGAAAGACCCAATTATCCAGATGGGTGATTTCCCAAAAGTTCTATTGAGCTTGGAAAAAGGAAAAATTTCTGAAAAACGCCAAAAATAAAGAGAAATTACTTTTTAATTTGAAATGGAATAAATATAAAAGTATACGCTTTTATAAGAAGTTATCAGTAGCAGTGTAGCAGTTTATAAAAACTTTACAGTACACGTTGAACATCAGAGTGATATAGAGACGTTCGGACAAGGAAAAAACAGTGATGTTTACTAATGCCATTGCGCTTGTCAACAACAGCAACACAGGAACTGGTTGTAGCTGGGAAAAATGAAAGTATAGCAGACACAGAAGGAGTTTCAGAGTAAGGTAAGAGATTAGAAATGAAAATAAAACGGACTAAAACCGAGTTTGTGAAATTGCGTACCCGCCGGGTCGATGCTTTTCCACTCGCATCGATCGGCCGGTGAATGCGAAATGGACTACGAGGGTTAGACAGCAGAGATGCAGAGTGTCCTAAGAAAGTGTTTCGGAGTGGTCAGGGACACAGACATAAAAAGTACTTGATTTATAAAAGAAGATTCTCCACTTTTCTGACACAATAGAAGAGGAAGAAGGGATGAATCGTCGGATTGAGTTTGAGGCATGTCGAGGGCTGTAAAGCCGAGAAGCCAGAAGATTACAGTGAACTACAGTACCTCTCCTCAGCTTTTAGTGATGCTTTAGAAATGTTAATAGATATAGTTTAGGTTGGATGATTGAGATGTAAGATATTGTGGGCGTCTGGAAAACGACCAAAATTGATACCGTCAATTTGCCAAGAATGCGCCAGCATCTCATTCCCTAGTCAAGAGAATTTCGTGGAATTGTTGGCATCCTTGAGAGGACCGTAAAAATTAACTTTCGTGAGAAAGTGGGAAAAGGAGTGTTGCAGATAGGTACTCACACTCAGGCTATCGCTCCAGAGCCAACCAGTTTCTCTATAGCAGTCAATTGATTGTTTTGTCCGTTCCTTGTCAACAATGCGCTTAGACAGAGGTGATAGGTAGGGGAAAAGAAGAGCCAAGTGTATGAGAGGGCTTTTACCTAACAAAGAGGGTCTTTACTACTCAAACGTAACCATAAAATGAAGATAGTAATGAGGTCAATAATTTGCTATTTCATAGTAGTTCTTGATAATATTTTCTTTCGAAATCTTTCGGAAAAATGCGCTATCGTTATAATAATCAAAAACAAAATATAGGGAACATACTTTCAATTCAGTATACGCCATGAAGTGAACTTTTCTGAATGGGCGTTCGGCTGTTGACTTGACCCTCTCCATCACCCATTCCTCTCCCTCCCCTCCTTCGATTCAGTAGCAAACGGACGAAGGGCCTGATAACCAGGGTTCCATTCGATCTCGGCCATTAGGACTCGTAGAGACGCCATTTGGCCCATCGTTTACTTCTACAGCACAACATGTAGCAGGGGGGTGTTTTGAAAAAAAGAAGTTGTACCTTAATGATGCCTCCTAATAAATCCTGTTAATAATGAATAATAATAATACAATAGTAATAATAATAGTAGTAATAATAATCCTGTTACCGACGATAAAATAAGCTTGACGTAGCAATTTTTAGTACAGTTCGTTGCCAGCTGTACTCTCCTCGGCCTACTTCACGCTGATGCGTGGAGAACTGGGAACAGCTGTTAGCCGTCTACTCGAGGATCTCCAAGGTGTCCGTGAGGAAAGATTCGGTTCTATGGTGAGTTCGCATTGAATTTCTCGAGAAATTCAAAGATAGCAGCAGAAATGTTTGTAAATATTACCAAAAAATTATCAATAATTGGGCTCAAACAGATGCAGCTTCCGCATGACTACAACGTCTCAATGGGACTTCTGAAGAAACTACATAGATGATCAGAGTCTATCGGTGGATCTATTCCAGCTAGAAAAGACGACAGTATGGTACAGAGGTTCGGCAACTCTGTGACAGTAGCAATTTTAATGGGTTATGAGCCCTCTAAAAAAAGTTGATAAGGTTATTTCCTTTTTCTTATTCCGATATGGTCTTCAAACCAGTTTTTTCATTGTCTCTGATCGATGTAGGTCTATTTTTATGATGGACAGAATAGTAACCTCTACACTGTACAGAACAGGAAATTACTGTAGCGCTGAACGACGAAGGCATGGATTGAAAAACACATAAATTCACGTATTCTTGTAAACTACAGTAGCGCTCAAAAGTCTTCGGTGAAATGGTTCATCAGCCGTACTTTTCAGTCGTAACTCCTTTCCTACTGGATCTAATCATGCGAAATTTCTATATTTGGAGCGTGGGTGTATTGTGAATATTTACCACTATTAACCTGCAATCTGATCATGTTCCAGATATTCCAAAGGGCATGAAAATAAAATCGACTGCAAACACAAATGATGGTCTTTCTAGAATCTCTTTCCTTTTTGTCATGTCTAAAATGTACGAGCCGTAATGCCGAACACCATAGATGAGAAAAACGCACATAAGGTGGGAATAAGTGCAGACGTCAACAACTTTAGTTTTAGCAAAATCTGCTACCGCAACAAACACCTCGCTCTACCTGTGGATATTGCAGCTTTGCAGTCAAATAGTGTTGGGTAGGGTGAAATATGCTCTAGTTAAACATATCCAAATTTGGCGCGATTTGGTCTACTAACAAAAAAGTTATGAACGAAAAAGCTTCAAAGCATTTCACCGAACACTTTTGAGCGCTACTGTATGTTGTACCGTTCCAAAGTAAAAACAGCTTGCCAGACAAAATTTCGAGTTACAGCGATTAATGAAAAGGACTGAAAAAATGCAGGAGAAAAACCTGGTAGAGGTTTACTCACGACGAACACCGACGTCTCGCACTACTTCCACTTGCTAACATTTTATTTTTAAACTATTAACCTTCAGCCTTACTTTCTTGCGTTACCCAGGCTGATAAAGTTTATATTTTACTCTGGGTTCAATTTTATTGAAATTTTCTTGTTGTTCAATGCGAACACCATTTATAGGTTTACTAGCAATGCTAAATCTTCCATAGTTGGTCGCTTCATCAGTTCAATTAATTTGATTCCAGGAAAGTACAAAATTCATCAAAATATGAAACTCAATAGAAAACTAGTCGACTAAACTTTTTATCCGAATTTCCTCCGTCCTCAAAAGGGTACCCAAAGGATTGTTTACGCACTTCGGGACGCAAAGTGCAGCGTTGTATGCAAATCGCCGGGCCAGATGATAAATGATCTTTTGGTCCGATCGCCTCGATTTTACATCAATCTTAGACCCCCTTTTTTTGTCCTGCTGGCCGAGGGAAGCAGCTCGCATGAACAATCTCTTTCTTATTCTCCTCACTCAACAATTCTTCGCTTTGGTTCATTTTGCCTTCATTTTTCTTCTTTTCCCGGATTTGTTAACTTACAACTTTTTATTTGCCGTTCATTATAGCTATCAGTTAGTGCTTTGATTATTATTCTTCCGAGTCTCGTTGTCAGTCCTGCCTCGTCTGGTGTAGCTGGCGCGTCATAGAACGCATCAATAAATAAATAAATAAATCTTATTGCTAGTACTAATCTCCAGTTCATGCAACTGTGTCCAAAGGATTACCTATACTGACTAACACTCCAACTTGGGAAAGTCCCATGAGTTAGAACCCTTATGACTGCATCGTTTCGGCAGTCTCGGAATCTCCGCTACCGATTCTATCGCCTCAGGGAGGATTTATCTTAGAAGGTGGGGACGCAGGGGAAAGGCGAGACACGGACAAGCTAGAAATAACTTGGAGAACCAGCTTTCAAATGACTTCTAGAACATTCCCATTGTCCAGGGCGCGGAAGTTATATAGCCCAAAGGCAATTGTCCGAGAACATCTGTCACAAGGGCAGCACCGATCGAGTGTGGTGTGGCTATCATGTGAAACGGATGCAGAAAAAGCAGCCCGGCTTGATTTTCACATGAATGGCGTCCGGGAAGGTTTAACTAATTGATGGTAATTGAAAATGAACTGAATGAATAGAAGCAGGAAATGGAGACTTCGGAAAAACATTGAAACCCATTTGCAATGAACTCCGCAATCCGCAGACAATATGACTAGTGAAGGGGCTGAGCAGGGAATACAGTTTAACAATGACATGCTCCCTCTTGGATTGCGCCACGTTATCAACTTCCTCTTTGAGTCAGATGGCGACCGAACATTTTGTCCATACGACAGTTCGTAGAGACGTTCCTCCGAATCGGTGCTTCCACACAAACAAATGTATTGGTTGACAGAACTTAAGAGCCTCTGGGAAATGAATGGTTGGTTGGTCTAGGCGGTCTTTGAACTCAGGCTCAAATCTGGGTGCAAGAATGATAGATATCTTGTTACCACTTTAAATTCTAAACCAGGAGAGAGAATCTTCATCATGAGGCTGTGATGTTCATACTTTCCAGAATCATAGGCCTGTATCATGAAAAATCATTCTTTTCCTCCAGGTTTCACAGTGACTCCGTCGAACAGTCTTGGAAAAGGTCAAACAATAGGCCCGTTTTGCTCCGAAGCCGCTCCCATAGATCTTTCAAGCTGATGGATGGTCTCACAACTGAGCTGTTGCCTTAAGGAAGGGGAACCTCCCATCTGAATCACATCGTTCACGAAATATCACTCATCTGTAATGATCAACTGCACTAGGCTTCCTATAGAATTGAGCTTGTGCAAAGCCATATCATAAAATCTTCAGCGTAATGAACTCCTCTCCGAGCACTTGTTAAAAGGATCCAGACATAGACCACTGGAAAAGTATGACAGGGAAAGGCAACGGAACAGGACCGGAACCGGAACAGGACGGCCTTTACTGACATTTCCACTTATTTCTTTTGACATCCAGTGATTTCTTTTTGTACTGATCGAAAAGGATCAAAGAAAATGCCTGAAATCACAGCTACATTTAGTGATATGTTGTTGAGCAAAGTACTTTTCAATTAGAATTATCTAATATTCCCAGAAAGTTGCTCAGGGTTACTTTGAGCGTAAAATTATCAGTTGTCTTAACGAAAAACGCTAAATGAACGAAAAATGTTTGACTTCTCTTGGAAATGGTCACTACTGTGGTCACTACTACCCAACCTGCCTAACTCTTCGATTTTAAACGCACCAGGACAATCTATAAGAGCCTTTCTTGTTGAACAGCCCCTGTCTTGTTTTTAGATGAGGCCCAGCTAAAGATAGTGTCTCCTTCTGGAGAACACCTTCGAATGTGGGCTTTTGAAAAAGGAGGAGAGAAAAAGATGCAAGGAGGAAGTTCGAGAAAGCGAAAAATTCGAGCTGTGAGAAATGGATCGAATATCCATGTAGTAGGTGATTAAATGAGTGAAACGGCACAGGTAAACAGTGCACTTGATGACGTCATAGTGTAAATAAACAAACACACTTCGAAGTCGCGCTAATCACCACCGAAAACACTACTTGGGCCTATACCCAGGTCCACAGATTTAAGTAGCGTCACTTTACGATTGTTTACAAGTATGTTCATGTTAATCTTGTATTTCCATGGTGTATTTCCATCTTGTACATGTTAAGCTTGGTACACACATGTTTATGGCTAACGATAGCCCTTCTGTTCTTCACTCATCGTCTACTCCAAACGAGCACTGTCTCGAATTGCCGTTACGACCTCTCGCCGAGTATAAACGCGGCTTTGAGTCAGTTTCAAGTAACTTAGGCCAGGGTAGCACTGAATGGCATACTTTATGGCGTTACATACAAACTTTATCCGCCACAGGCTTTTTTAACAGACTTAGCCATGACGGTCTCGAATTTCGGCTTTTGAAAGTTTCGGAATAGAGTGCAACTCAGTGGATTTCGCTAAGAATGAAATTTTACGGTCTTTAAACCTGATAAACTGAAGAGGGCAATAAAAAAGATGACCTCTTATCAGTGCGGCTTTTTCTACGTCATTGGAAGGGATGACTAATACTCTCCGTAACGAAAGTATTGAAACTGGTTGAATAATTTGCCAATGGGCTTAACGCCAGCAGAGGGATTTGATCATTTCAGCTAAGCTTCTTTCTAGAGAAAGGCAAAGTGGTTGGGTCAGCAAAAAATTCGTAATCTGTAACTATAAGCTAGTACTTAACTGTTATCAAAGGTCAAAAAGTTTGATTGCCCTTATCAGAAGGGGGATCAAGTGTTGACGTAGGTGCGAAGCATCTTGGAAAATGCTCACGTAGATTGCAGGAGTGAATTCAGGGAAGGGCAGCCTCAGTTTTCATGGAGACCGATGCTACTCAAATAGGAAGCGATGTACAACTTTTCAGAAACTGACAATAACAGTACTGTGATTGTACAGTACAGTACTTAACGCGCCCATGCAAGAGTTCTACATACAAGTAGAAGTTTTTTGTCATGTACGTTCTGAAAATATGCAGCGGCAGCAGATATTATGTTCCCTTGCTCAGGTTCCAGATCCGAATTTTCCACAACACCGCAACAAGGCACGAAGGGGATGGGGGCAGAAAAGGGGAGAAGTTTGGAGCCCACTTATTACGAGAGTAACAACAGAAGTAAATCAGTTTTATGGTTGAGACAGTTCTGCCAAGAGCTGGGCGAGACCTCTTGCAAGAGTGCTGTGGAGACCAATCGGAACTGTGGGCAAGTCTAATACAGCAGTGCAAAAGAGGCTTATCACGATAGCCAAGGCGACGAAACATCCAAGAATCACTGTCGTTATCAATTCTGATAACGGCTGAGAACACGTCTCGGGTCGACGGACCTTCACCCGATCGTAAACGTACAGTACTAACACAGTACTAGTAGCAGTAATCAGGGTTGTTACTTATGAATTTTGGCCGGTAGCAAGCCCAGGTTTATGACAAGAAACATATTCAAGCGTGGATTCTTCCACAACTGAGGCCCTTGTCAAGAAGACCTGTGTGATAGGTTGAAGAGACAGTTCACGATAAAAATGGCTTGTGATAACTTAATCCAAGTTATATAAAAGAAAATTATCATAACGAATAGTTCCTTTGAGCTGTTCTCTCAGTAGTTTTTGATTTGAACGCTGTATATGTAGAAAAATGAGCCTCCAAAACTTTTAGAAAATCAGACGAAGTTGGTAAAACTTGAAAAATACTGTCGTCGAAACTTTACAATTTTGTTCATAGCACCTGGAAAAAGCTTCTTAAATTTCTAAGCCATTACGTGCTATCAGACCAAGGGCGGTTTCGATGGATTTTATGAAATATACAAAACTCAAATCATGTTAGCATATTTAGAAGCCCACAGAAAAGTTCCTGAAATGTGCCACACTCATTCAGACAAGCTTTGAAGACCATGTAGACCTTGTGATGAACTATTCAGTTTTCAAAATGAAAACCTAAACCACCTCTTGAATTCTATGATAAAAACAATTCAACCGGGTACTAAACTCTTGGATTATTGATATCAGCGCTGAATTCCTCATCAGCATCATGACCATGGACATTTGACCGAAAAACCTCCTCCGTGTCGCATCCCTCCCCTTTAGGAAATGAAGACTTTGTTCTCCAGCTTCACTATCGCTTTTCCACGATGATATCAGGTCGTGGTGGTTTACGATTGGTTTTAGGGCCATGAGTGGGACACTGCTGAGCTCGCATAATTTCTGGTTGTCAAAATAAGAGATAAATCCGTAAGTACAATGAGAGTAGAAAGTTTTTTTCTTCTCACCAATAGCAATAAAGACCCTGAAGGAAGTCTCACAGTAACAGGCCTGTGGGCAATTATAGGAACTTAAACAGTTTATCCAGAAACGATACTTAATCTAGACCTCTTCGCTTTCATACTCATGTTTGAGATTTGGAGTTACTTTGAAATTCACGCTCGATTGACCCAGGCCACTACGTGACTCTAAGGGAGAAATCGGAAAATGACGAATCCAGCCGCTATGAGACCCGAAAACTGGGAAAAGATGGATGGAATTCTCAAAAATGTTCAGTGGCTATCAACAACAAATGTTCTGTAAACCAAGGATGATCTGATATTCCGCTGTGTTTCTTACCAGTTATTGTGGTGACAATACTAAGTAGTAAATCGTTCTCAGTACTGTCCCAGTGCCCTATTTTCACTTCAAGCCTCATGGCCGCGGGACCCTGTCGATCATCTAATATTGATAAGCGGCAGTAAGGCCTAGATGTCGGGTGCGAAGTATATCCCAAAGATATTGGGCCCAATTGGAGGAGGCGGTCCAATTCGTGCCCTTCAATCGTATTTAAGGGTGTCCAATCTTTCCTCAGTCACAGTATCCATCTGTACTACTTGTATTTGACATCAACTTATCTTCTATCTTCTGAAAATAATGGGATCTCGTGGAAATGGCTACTCTGTCTACGGTATGTTCCCTTGATTAGGCTATTCATTAGATCAATGAGAAAATCAACTTCGTTTTCATTAAATGTAAGTTAATATCGAAATTATATTTCAGTTGGAAATCTCCCTTACCAGGTTACCGAGCAAGAAATTGGAGACTTCTTCAGCCAAGCTGGACAAGTAACTAACGTCCGGTAAGTTTGAAGGCTTCTCCCTCCTTTTGGTGATTTTGGGTGTTATAGGTGGTTTTCTGAATTTGATGACTACGATTTACAGATTAGTCTACGATCGTGAAACTGGTCGTGCTAAGGGCTTCGGTTTCTGCGAGTTTTCCGATGAGGCATCAGCCCACAACGCTATGAACAGATTCAACGGAGCCGATTTCAAAGGACGACAAATCCGTGTGAATCTTGCTAATAACAACTGATTCATCCCATTCAATGACTTTGTTTTGTAGATGTCCATATACAAAATAAATATCGAATTGCGTTTCATTTAGTGTGGTTTTTGACCAGAGTGACTCGATTTCAAGTCTAAAGAAAACGAGTGGGGGCCTAAGAAGTAAAGCAGAGTGTTGGAGAAACAATGAAAGCTAGGATAATCACAGCAGTAGCTGGAGTAACTCTGAATATTTCCCGTCATGGTTGTGGTTGGGAGATAAGAATTTTCTCCTAAGCGCACTAGCAGTAGTTTGTTTTGACTCTCATCTAGCATTGCAATAAGAGAGCCGAAAATAAAAGTTGCTCTTGGTTTCATGAAGAATATTGAAGTGGTAACAGAGCTGAAGTTGTTTTTGAAGTAAACTATCAGTTATAAAAGTTGCCGACGGACTTAAAGGCACAGTTCACGATAACTTTAAGGTACCTACTTTTAGTCATAAAGCGGAAGTATAGGTTGGGAGTAGTTCATGGGTAGTGCAGGAAGCGAGGAAATTAGCCGCTACTGAGAAAAAAAGGGCTCCTCAAAAATAGGGAAAATAGAGGTTGGACGAGATGGCCGTGAAGGAAATAACATGGAAGGGGTATTCGGGCGAGATTTCACTTATTCTATAATAATTGCACAAAGAGCTGACTACATCAAGTCAGAACTGTACAGAACGGTCTTTCACTGTCGCTAAGGGTCATGACAAGTAAAATGAACTTTCCTACACGGATTCCTTTGTGATCGGTGCAGCCTCCATAATGCCGTTAAAACTCGTCCGAGTTTACACACAAGCCGATCTTGTGCCTTTATAACTCCCTAATTAGGCCGTTTTCCGACCTAATAGTGCCAGATATGGTACATGCGGGGGCCTCAAATTCGTCCTGTGGAGGAATCTCAGCAACCATTTTTATCGTGAACTGTGCCTTTATAAAGGGAGCGGAATCCTTATCTCTTAAGTTGGCTCGAAAACGTCTTACCGAATGGACTAACAGGATAAAAATGCCCCTTTTACTGACACTATTTCAATTTAGTTAGCGCACGGGTGAAAAGATCGCCTGAGACAATGAGAATGGAGGAAGCTCCAACTTCGCGCATGTTAAGATCGTCTTCGCCTTTGAAGTCTAAGAAGAATTCGCCGAGTTACAATCAACTACTTAATACTTTAGTTAGTTGGACGAAGAGGCATCCCAGAATTCCTGTACTGTTGAAGACAATGTTGGTTACCAAAAGATTTCCAGTTTCTCGCAAGGTTTCTCTTATAGTTTTCACCAACATTCTGATAAAGCCGTCAATCATCAGCGATGTAATAAAAGCGAGTTTTTCGTGATACTTTGGCGATACGGCTTACAAATATCACCAGGGTATCACGATGAAGCGGTTTTCTCGCATCGACCTTAGCGAATACCGGTCGAGCGGGTTACATAATATCCTCGGGCGCTCATGATGAAATGATAAGTGCAAGCCGCTAGGCGACACTCCTGTCCCGCCACCTTACCTTCCACTTTCAAGCTTTGAATGTTCCTTCGTAGTACCATTGACCCTGGCCTACAAACAAATTTAGACAACTTCTAAAATTTGGAACAACTATTTTCAACGTTATCCTTTCTATTTTTCTTACTTTGAAACCATTTTTGAACGGAGTAATACATTAGTATAGACACCATAAAGCAGAGATTTTTCACCTGTTACTTGAAGGAAAGTAGATGATGTTACTCGTGGGGAAGCTCATGATGTAGCTTTACAAATCTAAGGAATACTCAAGCCAGTTTGATAGGTTGAGCCTATTGTAACTCAGTGGTTTACTGTCTTTAGGCTATCTTACTCTTAATTACTACTACTCCACAGTTTCCTTTCCTTAGATTCTCCGATTTCATTGCTCTTTCCCCTCACCTTTGGGTCGGTCCCGTAATTTGAGAATGAACTTAGCCAGAGAAAAGGACTGGTAAAACATTCATCAGTTCAATTTGTCACCTTCGGCGTCACACCTCTACAAAAAGCGATCGAATGGTCTCGGCAGCGCAGCGGGAACCCAGACGAAACCTTCCTGTTCCACATTGGCTTTATAAGTGTCTCCGAAATTTTCCCAGCTTTCCCATGTGGAAGCAATGTTACTCTTCTGATTTCGGGGTGATCTCGCGGCCATCTCATATAATCTTGTTAGACTGGTTTGCTTCCAGTTCATTTTCATACTTTCAAGAGCATCCTTGTTACATTGGTTGTAAAAGTTCTGATTTCTGAAAGGCGTAAACTGCGGAGGAGCAGTAAGTAACAAATAGGTAGGTGTGGGATTAATGAGGTGATAATGCTATAAAGATGAAGATGGTTATAATATATAAAATTGCTGCAGCGAAAATGCTTCTAGTTTAATTACTGTCTGCTTCAAACATGTCTGTTCTAAACAGCAAATAGGCTTTTACGCTGAGTGCTATTTTGGGACAAGCTTTGTTTGGCCCTATTTATGTCTAGCCTTTATAGTACATGTCGTTGCCATTTTTTATAGGAACCAGAATCCAGACAGGGATAAGAGGAACGACTTATTTTTTCAGAAAGTATATAACTTCATAAGGTTAGGTCCTTGATCTTTTGTACAACAGTTGATTGTTGCATTTCTCAAGCAGGAATCAGTGAGTACATTGAACTGCTTGGAAGCAACTTTGTAGTTTGCACTTTTGTACACATTTTTTTGATGTTTTTCCATTTATGCTTACCATCTAGTCGTTGCCTAACAAGTGGTTAGAATGATTTCACTTATATCTTCCGAGATATCACTGGGTAATCAGGTTGGTTACAGGCGATAAGTTTGACCTCAAGAGTGTTCGAACATACAATTATACCTTAGGTATTTTTATGGTGTCTTCGTGATCACGTTTTGGTTACTGTAGCCACAAGTAACCTACCTAACCTTTTACAGAATGAAGTATCTGCTGCTGTTGTCGTTTGTTTCGTTGAGCAACACCTGTTGCGCCCCTGCATGTTGTTCATGTTGTATGGCCTTCCAACCACCTACAGTTATTGGATATCAAAGGGTAAGTTCCAGTATCATTGGATACAGTTTTTGGTCTTGGGTGGAAGAGGGATGGGATCAAAAAGGAGTAGGGGTTACAGTTTATAATAATCTCCGTGTTTCTCGACAATTACACCGCACAATGCTGAAAATGATTGTGTCGGCATTGTTTATAATGCGGGCCTACTTCTTCAGCGGCTTCGAATGGCCTTTTAAAACTCTTAAAAGTTTTAATCCCTTTTGCATAATGGCGGATTTGGTGTGATGCCGAGTGGGGCACCATTACTTCGACCCAATCCTGGTCTGATACCTTTTCGGGCAAGTTCTGGACTATTTTCCTATCTTCCTTTCTCCAACTCCAAACATCATGATGAAAGGTTCCATGAAACACCCCCGAACCCCATAGCGCCCAACGAAATCAAACTTTCAAATCCACTAGCCTGTCTCTAACTAACTATGCAAAAACCACAAGACCATCCAACAGAACATGACATGCCTTAAGAGCACCCTTCGAAACACGAATGTTATGGATTTTTATAATTTATAATCAGAGTGAATTTGGAAAAATAAAAAAGGTGCAACTAAAAGAATTATTTCCTATTCTTTCAGATACCAATCTATGCACGAGTTCCACGACGAGACCCAATTCCTATTGTGGAAACCTAGTAAGTGTGACGAGAAGGCTTTTGTTGAGCAGATAAGGTTTTCCGATTGATACCTGCCCCTGGAGAGGGTGGCTATCGAGGTCGGCTTCAGAGGACTAGTTGACTGTTATGGTCATTTCTAGGGCAGTTACCATCTTCAATTAAGGTCCTATAGCGGGCAGAGCTAATAGTAAATGTAGATCAGCTAGGAAACCACGCCCACATGCTCAATGTGCCCAGGTGGTCCCGACTTCTGAGACGACTAATCAATTTGACGTTTTTTGGAAAGCTTTCTCGAGTTCAGCCTTTCTCCTGATTTCTTTCTATGACTTTATCACCAGTTTTGATTTTGGTCTGAATTGTGTATCACTAATCATAAATTAGTGTCAATCTGAGCTTGCGCTTCTTTTGAAAGCTCTTTTCCTTACAAACGCTATTTATATCGCTGACAAAAGTTCATACTAACAAATTGCTATGTGCTTTATGTGGCTTTACAGTGATGTTGAAGAAATCCAGCCTGCTCCTGCAGTCCGCCCACAACAAGTGTAAGTGATATTGTAACCTGTAGTTGGAATGTATGAAAATAACCCTCTTTTACTCTTACTTCACTTGGTAGTATCAAATTTCAATAGATGCTATGGCCACAGAATGGCTGCTTTCATAGTCCACGGTTTAGCCCGCGAACGAGCGACCGGGGGACCACTGGTCCCGTGGTATCGACCAAGATTCAGTTGTGAACAAGGGGCAAGCGTCGCCCAAGTCGCTTGCTCGTTCGCTCGTGCGTTCGCGGGGCAAATCGTGGACTATGAAAGCAGCCAATGGTCGACGAATAGCGCAAAAGCGATTTTTAGTTTTTCAAGATGAAGTTTCCACTACACAATTGAGATATCAAATCACTAAGAGAAGAGATGCAGCTCGGCCTCATGAGACCGAACTGGAGGTCTATTAGGACCAATTAAGGTCGATCTTCTATGAATCATCCCTGAGTTCTGCCTTGGGGAGAGGGGACTCGTACCATTACCTGCACTTTCCAGTTACCTTGTACATGAGACTCGCTTGACATCAACATAATACTTATGCGTACAAGGTATAATATCATACAAAGGGAATTTATTTAGGATCATACGGGAATCGAGCGCTGAATTTGATACTCAACCAATGTATGTAATCACGTATTTAGTAGGACCTCTATCAAGAGCAGATTTATACTTCAGTGCTTCAGCTTACTGGCTGTTCATGAAGCTTTTTGCTAGTCTATAGCTCGAGAACATGTAATAGTTATGTAGAAACACTGTAGATGATACAATATCATATCACAATTACTATCAGTTCCTAGAACAAGTGCATGGTGCATGGCGCAATTTAGACAGGTGTTCGTGAATTAGTGTGAGACGTATAAAAAAGGTCTATTAGGTAGAAGCGGAGTAGATGCATTAGCGTCCTCTTCGAAGGAATAACCGGATGAAAACCTCGTTCTAGAATCATTCAACAACCACCGGCTGAGGTCCAAACAGTACGTCCAGGCATGTGAGTTATTCAAAGGAAAATTTTGTATAGTAGGAACTCTAAGGAAAGGGTCGTGAGGGAAAGTTCCCTCAGAACGCCCTCACCCTTCCCCCTTTCCAGCTATCTTTTTTTCCTCTCCCACTTTCCTCCCTCCCTTCTTGACTTCTTCCCAAGTTACGACACTCTAATCTCCAACGCAAACATCTCCTAAAAAATGTCTACAGGGAAGGGACGGAAGTGGAGATGGCAAAGGGAAACAAGCCTTCGAAAAGTAACATAGTGTTCATGAGCTTACCATCCTCTTAACCTTTTAACCCCATTCTTAGACCCAAAATCCTTTTGTCCGAATGGGCCCATGAATCAGATTCCGTCCGGGGCTTGTTTGTCTCATTATGACTTTAGCAGCAAGCTGCTTCAGCATGATCCTCTCGACTAGAAAACCTCTTAAGTCTTGTGGCTACAAGATAGCTGAAATGTGAAGTCTTTCAGAATCCTTCAACAAACTCCTGCTCAAGTGGTGGAATCGTCACCTCTGTAAGACATAATAGTAGAAGTTATTAGAAAGTAGAGTTGTAGAGTAGAGTTCATGCTCAGAAGTAGTGTCTATTCACCGTAATCCGGTCATAGAGGCGTTCAGTCAGAAATGAGTGCACATTGAACTTTTCTGATGGGCAACTACTCAGACTTTGCCCACAAGCTTCAGGGCGCCCGGTGTATTTGCTGAAATTCTCTCGTGCATTTGAATAGCTTCAACTCAAGCTACCACGTTTGCCCACAGCCATAATCTTTGTGGGCTAGTTACTTGTAATCATTATAGAAAATGTTTGAGAATTCGTGTAACGGAGAGGATGCAGTTCAAGATAGCATTATGACAATAGGTTAGACTCTTAGAGGCGTGGCCAAAATTCACTAAGGAGGGGCGTGTTTGCGTCTGCTGGAGGAAATTCGAGCAAATCGAGGGTGTTTGACTTTTTCATCTAGAATAGCCTCTCTTTTTTCTGGTCGTTAGATCTCAGGAGTTCTTGGAGAAATCTGTAGCAAGCATGATTATTTCTTAGAAAGGATTAGGAGGTACTCAGTATTGAGGTTTTCCAAAGTCCAATATTTGAGGTATGTCCAAACGGCTCCTGCCTCACCACAAACAATAATTACCACTCAGCCACGAATGTCTGTTTCGTCACCTCTGACAATGACGGCCTCATCTCCTGCTACTGCTCCCGCTCCAACAGTTTCTATGTGCGTTCGATTAACCCAAAGCTATGCCTAAATCGTGAGCACTAATATGCCTAACACGAGCTTTAGACAGATGACTCAGCCTGGTGGATATGCGACCGCTCCTTCTGCTACGATGATGGCTGCTCCGCTTCCACCGCAACCTTTCATTGGTGCTCCGACATTCGCAGCTCCCCTGTACGTTCTAACAGCAAAGAGTGTTACTTGTAATAACAACAAAAAATCAACCTCAGCAGGCTAATCAAGCACATAACCGTTCTTGAAATAACTTATGCAAGTTGTAGAGGAACATTCAGGAGCACGGAAGTATGTGGAATTTACTTTTTCCCTGTAAGTCTGAACGGGCTTTCAAGTCTCTGCATACGTTCTTAAGATACCCAGACGGTAGGACACTATCCTCAATAAACCGAAATCTAGGGGTGGATGTAGGAAAGATGGGTTTGGGTCAGCACATGTCATCGCCACGGCATGGGGAGGGGGGAGGGGGGGGGGGGGGGTTGGGGTGAAGCCGACTTGGGTTGTGTAAAACAATGGGATAACACAGTATTTTGTGGAAAATATCAGCCTTTTTGATATTTTCATTCTCAGGGGGCCAAAAATAGCTCACTTTCACAATTTCTGTACCCTCCTCCTCCCCCCCCCCCTCCTCTACGGCTTGCATAAAAAAGCTTTTCAACAGAAATTTGTAGCGCTGACTGCTTGACAGTGGTCAACTCACACTAATATCTAGCTTTATTTCTAGAACGATGACTCAACCCAACGGAAATTCTGTACCTTATCAGATCCTGTGAGCGTTTCTCCACTTTGAGAATAGCATAAGCTGCTTTCATAGACCGCCGGCATGTCGGCGTGCCAGCCGAGGTATTGCTAGGGGGAGGAGGGATGCAGACGGTTGGTCAACGCGGACGCGGCGCTCCCGAGCCCCTTCGAAGGGCTGAAAGCAAAGAAGAACCAGACCAGAAACCAAACCAACAGCCCCTGGTCGTATAGTTTTTGGTCTTGTTTTTCTTTGTTTTCAGCCCTTCAAAGGGGCTTGAGCGCGTCGCGACCGCGTCTACCGACCGTCTGCCTCCCTCCTCCCCCCAGCACTTCCTCGGCTGGCACGCCGTCACGCCAGCAGACTATGAAAGCCGCCATAGCCTCATTTTCAGAAAGAATTGGAATTTGTAGCTTTTTCCCATAGAAAAACGAGATTATTTCCAGCCGAACTCCACCTCAATCACCTCCAATGTCATCATATAGCATGCCACAGCAGGTACGTTGAATTTGCCGTTGACTCTAAGTGGAATCTTCATAAAATCATTTCCCAAATTCCATAAATTATAGTACAATCCTCCAATGCCTACACCTGTCATTCAAGACAACTCAATCGTTTCCCCAGTAATGACAAACTATCAGGTTGTACTTCTACTGGTTCGAATGCAAGTAGAAGGTCTAACGAAAATAACCATTTCCAGGCTCCAATGTCGACCGGTGGTTACCTAAGCGGTGCGCCGACTGCTAAAAGACTTCGAATTCGATAGACAGTACTTCTGGACCGAATATTTCATGTACAGTACAATATTAATCACTTCGCCCCAGAACTCTCTGTCTATAACTGTATCCATTTAAATTTATAAGGATGACAACAATGACGTTTGGATGTGTGCCGTTAGGTTCGGTTGCGGCTGTCATTTCGCACACGATGGCTGGCAACAAATTTTACAAATTTTTAATATGCAAAGCAACGGACAGGCACTGGATATGAAAACGCTTTTTCTAACCTGACAGCGCACACCCATTGCGAACCTGATCTGCTGAGTATACCTCATAGGTTTTTTCTGATAAAAGATGATAACGTTCGATAAAAAGTTTGCTTGATGGATTTTAGGAGCTGGATTATTGTGAAGGCATTTGATCAACACTCGGCTCAAAACATGAAAAAAATTTTCAAAGTTGAAAAAAAGCTTCTACCTTCCAATGAACACTCGAAACTAAATTCCTGGTCTGCCGGATGCAAGGAAGATCACCGTCCGAGTTCCTACTCCTAGGCATGGTTCCAGTTCCAGACCACGTCAACCCACGAAGATCGAGGCTATGCAGTGTCGGGATATCCGTCAAGAGGAAAAGCAGGCAAGATGTCGACTCATTTTCGTTTTTTAAATTTTTTTTCGTGTGTAACGCTTTCCAATCTCCTGACAGCGCTACAACGATTACATAAATGGGCCAAAGCGTGGCCCATAAAATGTGTCAGGGATGCTCTAATTCAATACCAGGTGGATCCATAAACATTAGACTAGCACCTTCATAAAAACTATTGATGTGAGGGCTATCAGATCAGCTGATTCAATTATTTCCTTTGTCAACTGCACTTTCAAAATGCCAAACTACTGAGATCCGGGTGCACAACTTTTTAATCTTGACCATCATTATTCGGACTTCTTCTTTTTAATTCTCACTAGAATTTCCTAACGAACATGAAGGGAATTTGTCACCCACATCCGCTTCACCATTATTGCTGGGTAGGATGAAAACAAGAAAGTAGTTAAAACATTATCATGAGTACATAGTGCAGCTGAAAAAGCGGCATGGTACCCGAAAAAGACGAGCACATGTTCGAGCCAACGTTCAGCGAGTCCTCGAAACAAGAGCGGCGCCCTTGGGTAGTCCGGATTGGGATGTGCTCAGTCGGTACTGCGAGTGAATCTCTGGGCAGTATTCGTTCTCTGACACGACTCCTAAAAAGATTAATATGATACAACGCATATATGACAAACAAGCACCCCTTGAATTGGATCGTGTCAGAGTGAAAGGCCGCCAAGAAACTTATTAAATCAAAAAGAAGAAGATTCGATAGCGGATCGACATCGTTTCAGGATGCACCTCGAACCCTTCTATGTCCATTTAGAATTGCAGCAGCATCAAGTGAAAGTCAGTCCCTGACCAGTGCGCGCCAGGGTGACCTGCGCCTCAGACATGGGGATTTGTTTGTCTGGGACGGTGTCAGTCTAGGACTTGATCCCTGCACCGTGAACCTGGTGGTGGCGCCTCAGGACACCTCACTACTCCATCTAGCTTCTTCAAAACAGATTGAAATATGGAGAGCTCAGAAGAAAAAGAAAGTGTAATGGAGTAACTCAACCTATGCAAGCAATAAGTAAGTAAATAAGTAGTGGTAAATAAATAAGCGAGTGATTAAACAAACATATGAGAGCTCAGTCTGGATCGATATAGCAAAAAGCACTCCAATTTCCACGATTAGATATCCTCTACCGTATCAAAGCCTCACACACCTAAAAAAACTGCGGACAACATGAACAGCCTTGTAGGTGGCTCATACAAAAGGTTTTGTCTGCAAACGTAGTTGAATTGGGGATTGTTATGTCAGCCGCTTGTTTGTAACCAACTCCTGCTCATTGTTTCCACCCTCGCACTGACGTTGAAATTCCACGTGAAAAGGACATTAGCGTAGGATCAGTTATTAAACATCTATTGAAACAAATTTTTGTAACTATTCCGATGAAAAAAGTTAGGGAATGGGTCCCGCTTTGTAGACACTATTTATAAACAAACTCATGATTTTTGGGCCACAGTTCCCTTTCGCTCTAAATTTTCTCCCAACTGACAGTCTACCTTGTAGGTAAACAAGCAAACAAATCAGTGAAAATACAAAAGCGGTAGCACAAGGTGTGGGTGAAGGCTGATGGGATGCGGAAGAGCAGTAGAGTAGCCGTCGACTTCCGCAGTCTGAACAAGCCCGAGTTACTGCTAGCTATACCGTCCTAGCGAAGCTGCCGATGATGTCCATAGCATCCAATTACCAGACTGAAGATGACGGGACTAGGGCTGAGTTCAGCAAATGGAAAACAACAGTAATAGTAGGGAATACATTGAGCTCATACAGAGCATACTTATGTGTCGAGTACGATAAAAACTATCATTTAAATAAGCAGAATGGGAAGAACGCGACACGGAAAAATCTCAGATTTGTCTGTTACTTTTTATGCTCTAAAATTACCGAATAGTTTTGAAAGTTACTTCTGTTCTGATACGGGACATAGTGAAGGGTCACTCCGAGTTGTTGTAATGCTCACGAAAGCCGATCTCTAGGAGGATGAGAGCTAGGAGCTAGAACTGAGTAGGCTACCAGGCCATCTGATGAAAAATTTGTGAAAGTTTTTACTTATTTCTATTTTTATTTAGTATCCAAGTTGTATGTCTATAGGGTAAAAAACTAGTAGAGAAGAGCTCCCTTATCGGGGAATTCCATCATCGGGTAATTTCCCAAACAATTGGTACCTAGAAAACAGAGCAGTGAAGGTATAAGTTATTAAGCCACCAAATGAAGCGATTCGCCCTAGAATCAAGAAAGGATAGGCAGAAGCGTAATGGCTTCCCACAGTTGTGTGAGTGAGCTCAATGAATAAAAGAAGAAGTTTTTTCCTTTCATCTAGTTCATTAATCCAAGAATTTCAATCAACGCTCAGAAAATGGTAGTCCCCTCGAGCGGCGTTGAAGTTGGTCAGCTCTTCCTTGCCCTTTCAAAATGTTGACTATTTTTCACTGGAACGTTTTTAGTTTCTTCTATTCCATCATGAGTCCAAGTGTTGATCAGAGGTGAAGGTGGACGAATTGACCCCCAGTGAGTGTGTCATTTGGTCAACGACCGAAAGCAGAAGCACAGCTGAACTCTTCCATTTTAAATTCACATGTCGGTTTGAATATTAAATAGGGGCGGGTGTCAGTATCTGTAAAAATCAATTACGTCAACAATGAGATTTAAAACCCTCATTGTCACCATTGTACTGGCTGTGTTTGCTCGTTGTCTGGGTTCAATATGAGGACATTATGCTCCTCTTTTCCCTTTTCATTCATCCTTTTATACACTCTATGCTTCATTCCAGGAGCTTTCCTTTAAGTCGCCGAGGTAGGAAAGTTTTAAAGGCATTGTTCAAGTATAGAACATTTCCTTAATTATCTCACCGGATACGCCATGTTCTCGTCTTCCAACAGGAATGTCGCTGTTTTCAGTGAGCACCAAAATAGACCATGGAATCTGCCTTCCACCTACTTCATAAAGGGCTCTACAGAGCAAACTACTACCCACTCCCAGACCAACCCAGAAAAGGTTAACAGTGAGAGACGGGTTCGACCCAGAAACGATCCCCAAATGGAACTTGTGATTTTCTACTGGTACTGGGCTTTCAACAATGTTGACCATAAGAATATCCACCCTACACTGACCTTGATCTTGGCCTAAAAATGCTCGAAAAAACTGCTCCAGCTTCTGACAGGCGATCAATTTCCTGCAGGACTCCCACACAGTGTTATCCGAATATTGACATTTCCTGTTTTTTGCTTTAACATTGACCTAAGTCAGCATTGAATCGATCAACACTGTACAAACATTCCCTTTTAGACTGTCTCGGATTCTTCCTTTCCAAAAAGTTTGCAAACTCAGACTTTCAGAGCAGCTCTGTCCAAGTTTGTATGAAGAGGTGACGCTCTCTGGGAAAGTCCCAAGGAGAAATCTGCACTGTTCATCTTGGGAAGTGGACTTGACCAAACAAAATGGATTACAGTAACACGCGTCAGCGGGCTACAAGTTATTTCAACGGATTATGGATCTGGCCTCTGGTCGTATCCTCTCTGACTTAGCAATGGCTCTTTTCCCCCGAACCCGACTGCTAGTTTTCCTTGGGAGTGTAGAAACACAGCTGGTTCGTGTATTGACTGACTTTGTAAGAAATCGTAAAGACTGAGCACGAATTTAAGTGTTTATCCTTTTTATACGAAAGCCCGAAAACGTAGTGCGCCCCAAAAACCATTGATCAACGTCAAACACTCCATTTTAAATTACATACATCTGGAACGATTAGTCATCGTCCCCAGTAATTCATGGTATGTGGAGAAAACCGAATTTCACAACTCAACCTATTTTCGGTTACTTGAAATTGCACAACATGATGGAATGTCATCGCAATGAGTCAGCAAAGAGGTAATGTTGTCATGTCTGGCACTGTGCCAGGGTAAGCAAGAGTTTTTGGCTGGATTTCGTGTACTCGCCTATTATTTGTGCCCTTCGCACTCTAATACGGTAACATTTGTGTTAACCATTGACACCTTTTGGTTCATTAGGTTACTCTACAGTGAACGGCACGCTTCTCCCAGATGAATTGCCGGGGGATACTGATTTGTTCCTAATTTTATTGCCGTTGTTGATTACTGTAATTATTATGAATAGTTATTCATAAAGAAAAATCAGATGAAATACATCCGGTGAATGTTCGTCATTCCCTCGATTTCATTGAGAATTCTAGGGCCCGACAAATGGATAGTTTTCTGAGGAGCGATAAAGTCCTTCACCCAGTTTTGCAGGAAGGGCCATACAGCCAGCTCAAGGGATGGATGAGACTTCAGGGTAGCTTTTGCGGAATGGAATTCAAAGTGAAATACGGTAACTTTGTTCAGCCGCTGTACTATGTATCTTCGTTAATTCATCTCTTTTGATTAGAACTGTGCTGGAAGTGGTTCCTCTTATTATTCTTCTGCTTGGCTTGTACTTGATACTATACGATTAACATCGCCACCTACTTATGCCCTGATCAGTTTGTCCACTTACAGTCAGATGTAATACCAGAACGATTTTTGGCCAGGGTGATATAGTCACAGTCCGCTTGGGCTGGATTTATCCTTACGACTTCAAAACTAGACTCCCCTATCCTTGACCGTAAATTCATCTTTCCTACACTCTCGGTTAACCACACAATTTACCTTCGAAGCGCTACGAGTAACTCTCTGATTGTTATGAAGTGCTTCATAGAATTGCCTCTGAATAACTACAACTGGGAGGAGATCCATCCTCAAAACGATTCTCCGTTAAACTCACTTACAGGTTACCAGTCCAGAATAGTCTAGAGGTGCTGCACGCTGATCGGTCTCGTTGGCTTTTTTTATAGAGTTTGGCAAAATGAATCGGTTACGTCACCATTAAACATACATTTCCACGTTAAATCCACGTACATACCCATACAGTGAACAGCCCCGTGGTCCTATCGGACATTCTCATCGACTCTCCTCAAACGTGTCCCTCCCATTCAGTACCCTGGAGTTCAGTCCCAACTTTATACAAGGTAGTGCCACTGATTCAAGTAGGGATAAGGTCACAGGTAATAGACAAAAAGAAAGGAGCATGGGTCAGTAGGTTCAGCAAGTTGAGTGAGCAGCTGCAAATCATAATAGGAATCTGAACGAAGAGACCTGATTGATGAGGAGTGAGGCCTTTAGAAGCATTTCTGGAAATCCCTGCAAAGGGTAGAGCTCTGGAAGCCAATATGATCAGCCTCCCCCAAAGTGAGACCGAGTAATAGTTGAATTCTAAAAGGGCCTGAACCGGTAGGGGTGTAGAGTAAGGAACGGAGGGGATTTATGGAGGAAGTATGGAGGTGTGCAGAGAGGTGAAGGGGCTAGACACAATATGAAAGCTTAGTTTCTTGAGTTCAGAGCTGTCCCTAAAAATAGTCGGATTTTCATCCGTCACGACCCCTTCCTCCCGAAATAGACGAAATTCTCCTCGCTCTGCCCCGATCGGGGTACGCCGTGCAAGGTTCACCGAGGTCCACCTGAGCTCTTCTCCACTAGTATATTGCCTATATCCTATGACAACTATGAATCACGAGGGTTATTTTCCATAAATTTTCACCCACGCGATTTCTTCCATTTACCCAAGACCCTTTAAGGGAACATATCTAACAGTCCCACATATGATTATGCATTGAAATGTGCCGCTGTTTAAACAGTAACATCTCTTCCCTTTTTTTCGACCTCCTTACTTCCTGGTTGTGGTAATTCATTATAAAAGCACACGATAATGATGTTTGGCTGCTTTGTTGCCTTGTTTCTTAGTCAACTGTTTCGCTGCGACAGTGAACCAAGAACAGCTTTACTTCGCCTGTGCCCGTCATCGCAATAGGGGGCAAGGGTCCTCAACTGGAGCAGTTTTGTGAATTTCTCCTGATATCAATTGATATCGATATACTACTTGAGTCATAGAATTCCCAAATCCCTTCCGCTTTTTTGATCCTTTTCTTTGGCGGTTGAAAAGTTAGAAAGCTAGAAACACCTTATTGCCCTTGAAATTGGACCAAGGGACCAGAAAATCAAAATCAGATCGAAACATACGATATAACGGACAACTTAGCAACTTCCACCTCCCTTTTTTCTCTCGATTACTAGCAAATTACCACATTTCTTGGATGGTTTTCTCACAGAGCAACCAACTAGGAAACCATTCTAGCTAGTCCTGCACTGAAAACTCTGGGGTTGAAGTAGTGCGTAGTACAATTTGTTACCAGTTATTTTTGATTGATACTCCTTGACATCATTGGTTTTATCAGTTTCTATTGAATGTTATTAAGGTCATCACCATTGAAAAAGAACAGCAATTGGAATTTCCTCTTTTTCGATGAGGAGGTAGTCGGCTCTGAGTAATGCCTGATGAACGGAGTCATCATCGTTCAATTGGAACCATGCCATATGATCAGGTTCTAATCGTCTCAACCAAACGAACATTCATGTCACAACTGATCGCTCCGTCATAGATCGAGACCACATGAGGACCTAACACTTCCTGATTGATAAATTACCTCATATCCTGATTACGGATTGGTCCCTTTTGCTTCTGATTGCTTTGCCATCACCATTTGAGCCAAAACAGATCTTCTAGCAAAACATTTTAGCAAACGTCGCCTTGACCACCTATTATCGATCATTATCGCTCACTAACTCTTTGCACAACCCTGGTTACACATGATCAACTTTTTCAGCACTGATTTTTTTTTCAAAACTCCAATGTTGAATTATATGATTATGTTGCATGATGGCGCTCGTTTTTATCGTTTCCCACCACCGACAACTTCTTCTTATCGCTAACTATCACCATACCATGCGTCTTATACTTATACATGCATATGTAATATGAATGGCGAGCCGGGAACGTCCATATGCTATGCTCACCTCACCTGATACATAAAGAAACTATGGCACCTCTGGCCCAAAGTTGAGGCGCTCTGTCGTTTCATATCACCTCTTACTACCTGTTATCACCCGCCACCGCTTCGCTGTCTTTGCACAACTACTTCTACATCGTCTTAATGAGCATAAATCACTGCTTATGCAAGAGAACCTATGGATTTCCTGTCATTTGTTTACATAAACGTCCGGCGAAGCACTCATTGGATTATATAAATAGTAGGTTATAAGTAGCAGTGATGACGAATTGCTGAGTAATATTCGAGAGGAAGGCAAACTGCGGATCCTTTTTCTGAATGAAATTTAAACTATGAGGATTTCTTAATTCCATACACGTCTAGCTCACCCTCTTTTGGCTTGTACTCGAGTGAGAACAGCGCCAGATCACATCGTGGGATTACGCCATGCTTTTCGCTTCTTTCAGTGACGAAGTCTGAGGCAATGTATCAATTTGCAGTAAGTGACCACCACCAGTGTTTTGATCCGTTCCTTTCCGATATCGGGCGAAAATGAGACAAAACAAGCAGTCCCGAAGATAAGCTTATAGAGCTGGCTGAGATCCGGTGCATAGTCAGTGTCGATCATAAACCCACATGATGCAACTGCTTCACATCCACTTCCGAGCGGTTATTCCTCTTCTTCTCGTCATTGCATTTGCAACTTCTTTCTAGTTTACTGAGTAACGTCAGAAAAAGTTGCTGAATTGCCGACAAACCAGTATGAGGGACTGCTTTTTGGCCGGAATGGATCATGTGGTTGGGTAATGACTAGTTTTCTTTCGAGACTTGTTCCACTCGATTCCCTGAATTTCCAAGTAATCTTTGGAGTTATTCACCTAAGATTTTACTTTGAAGACCATCCAACAGCTACAGTTCGCAGTTCTTCGTAAAGTATCTGGAAAGAATGGGCACTCTTTGAGCCGAGCTTGTACCCTGACCACATGTCCGGTTGTGACGCTACTCCTTTGCATCTTAGCCCACGGAAACCCCGTTTTAGGCTGGTTAAAAGCCGTCTAGTAAAAGTTCAGCATAATTTTCTGGTTTTTTGGATTTTTACAATTCTGATCTTCAAGTTTCATTTTTCCGATTTTTTTTTTCGTGGTTCGTAGTCCACCGTAAATTACTGGAGTTCACTGCCATTTTCATATGTTGTTGATTTGATCTGATTTCCACAAGCCATCCCACGTTCAAGTGATTGATATGCGGTGATAACGCTTTGATACTTTTATCTCTCAGGATGTCTTATTAAGAAGATATGAATCGGTACACGTGTCCATTGTGCTCCAGTTATCATCTGCGGCTTGCCGATATGGTGCCCACCATCGAGGTGAGTGTCAGCTGCACCGTATGTAGGGTTCTCGTTTTGTAAGAACAGCTCCCTATGGTTCCGTGAATGAGGATTGTCATATGTCTGAAGATAAGCAGGCATCTTAATAGCTGCTGTTTGAGTGCTTAAGTGAGCGAAGGCATGGCGTAGGTAAGATCTTTTGGAGAAAAATAACCTGATCAACTACGAGATAAATTTGGGCATTATACTAGGTTGTCGGAGTGTGAATGGGCGGGATTGCCTAGCGGTGACTGTTTTGCGGCCTTCGAGGCGTGCCTATGAGTAAATACATCTACGGAATGTAGATCATTTGGTTGGAACGAGAGGAAGCTACATATTCGCGGATGTTGAAGAAGTTGCTGTTGCAGGCTCCGATTATGGAGACCGTTAATCACAGCCATGAAGGGAATTATTAGTGTATAACTGGACGCTTAAAAAGTTATTTTGTTCGTTTCTCATTTATCTGCATAAACGATTTTAGAGGTCTATGTGCGATCATTCTAAGTACAGGCCCATTCAGTGGACTGAGGCGATTGTTTTTCCAGAAAAAAACTGTTCTCCAGGGAAAAAATTAAATTTTTTGTCGAATCGACTCTTAAAAAATCGCTTATTTTTTCTATGCTTAAGATCGGTTATGCGTTGAAGTTTTTCCGTTATGCCTGAAAAGCCATTTCGCCCATCATCATCATCGTCTGAGGAGAAGGAGTTCTCATACGATACTGTACCTCCTCCATTTACTGAGGTTCTCTAGTGAAAGAGGGTGGGATGCAATGGATATGGCTATGCAAGAAAAGAAAGAGGCAGCATGTTGACTGCTACTATGCTCAATCAGGTTTCGTCCTAAGCCGAACTCTGTCCACAACTTATCATTCTTGTGCCATTTCCATGAATGAACTGACAGATCTTTTTTAGTCCGTCTATCAAGAGATCGACGAGCTCGTCAACTGCTACAATTGCCGCGAAGCCTACAAAAAACTTGAAATTGTGGGTTTTAGCTTTCTTCCTTCGTTGTGTAGTCGTTGTTGCCAACCGCGGGAACTTCTTTTTTTAGTGGCTCTATCGTTCCTATTATTACTATCCGTACTATTACTTTTTTGATTATCATCACTATCAGTTCGAGCAGAGGTGGTATAAACCAAAGAGCCCTTACCACCAAACGTTCCGTCCGGGTATCGTATCAGCGATATCCCATACTTTTCGTCAATCGAGTCTTCCATCCATCCAGTTTCGTTCAATTGGTGAAAGACTGGCCTGGGAGGACAAAAACGCTGACTTATACATTCTGACCAATGTGCATGCCACACGCATTCACAACGTCCCCGCGATTTTGAATGGAGGTCAAACGCGGGGCGCGTCCCGAAAAACGGGATTGGTGGCGCCAGAGACCTTATTCTATAGTCTTTATTCACGAAATTCACGAATTCATTTTGTCTAAAAATCGCTGAAGTATACGATCCTCAGTAGTGAGCATAATCCAAAAACCGAATCAACCAATAATTTTTTCCAAGGTAATGACTTGACTGTTTTTTTAGTTGGGTGATTCAATAGTGGACAAAGCCGAATGGAACAGAAAATGTGCTGAAGTATGTTATGCGATCAGTAATATGGAAGATAAAGATCAGGAACGCATTGAATGGCTCAAAAAAGGTAAAGGATTTGATAATTTCCGTGTGATATGATGAATGTGCGCAGTACCGTCCTGGAAAGAAGGGGAAGAAGAGTCCAGCGAGGGAATGATCTGAATAGATATCGGTATTACTTCTACCAGTGTGAGGGAAATAGGTTTATCTAGGGATTTCGTAGCTGCTCTTCTAGTTTTGATGCTCTACTACCCTATCAGTATGGGACGGAAAGGCTATCTTGAAGTAGCTGATGACTTTGCTGGCATAGTCGTTCCGTCCCAGTGACCTCCCTCCTCAGCACCTTCAGCAGTGCGTGGATGGGCCGTTAGGTTCTAGAATGAAGTCATTTAGTCGTCAGGATCCAGGAAAACTAAGGGCAATTTCACTGCCGCCGTTGTGAACTTATCTGCGACAGACTGGCACTGAGTTATTTGAAGCAAAAATTAAGTTTTGGAACTACTTTTTTGGTTCTAATGTAAAAACTAATGTATATGTCCACCTTAGGACGAAAGCATGCACTGGATGCACATGAGTTGAACCCGACAAGCATTGCAATCCTAAAGATTCTTTGCTCGACCACAGGCCGACTGGCTGAGGAGAGCGGTGTGAGAGACAAAATCAATCTCGGTTTCGAATTCAAAGTAAGTTCCTTTTTATAACTTCACCTTATTCGTTTTTTTATGGCGGAAATATTCGCTGTAATGGTTCTGTTGGCTATCAAAATTTTCTTCATGAACCGTTTGGCTCAAACTTTGACAATACTGAATTTTTCGGATCGAAAGGTTCGACATCCAGTTTTAGCCATTTCCTAAAAAAAAATTTGCAGTCAAGAATGAAACTGTAGAGGTCCACTGTTGTTTTCAAGCATGGGTTAGTACTCAAAGACTTCCTGAAGTCGTGCACCTGATAGGATCTAGTAGGAGTAGATGTGGGCACTGTGTGTCAGGAACACTTGGAACCATCTATAACGTCGACCACTGCTGCCCCCTGGGGGCGTTCAAAAAATTGCGTATGACACCCATGTTTCAGGGGCCATCGCGGGCAATTGGGAAAAGTTTTCAACCAGCAATAAACGCACCTCGGCAGAGCCTCATTGGTCACGTTATCGCCTCTGCGCAAAGCTGTCTGGGTGGTCTCATCGGCAGTGCCCTATTTGGCTGGCTACGTATCCTATACGGGTATGCACTGTGGTAGTTGTCTAAGTGTTACGAGTAATGACTCTGATACACTCATCAAGCGTAGGTAATTAAAGGGCTACTGGACGACTCCGACTAATAGACTTATAAGGGATATCGTATAATTCGAATCAAATTGTTTCTTCCGGTAAGATCACTTCTTCTAGTAGTAGTAATGGTACAAATCCGACAAAAAATACCGTCCAGTTTCCAATTTTCTTGATTAATCAGTGCCATAGTTTCTGAGTACAGCTCTGATAGAAGCTTTACTGGTACTCATGGCTAAAACTCTTCCTCTAGCCCTCTTTTCTGGATTTAGAGCCTGGAAAATTAGGAAATGAAATTAAGATCATTTATTGTCAATTAGATTGAGTGGTGCAATTTTCCTACAGAAAAATAGCCTGTCATTGTTTACAAAGCCCACCCATAGTATAATAATTGCTTTAGTAATTGAGGTAGGCTCCCCACCTGTTTCTCCCTAAAACCTCGTACTATTGGACCGGAAAATATCCCTAAGGTTCAGTATGGAGAACAACTTAAGGGTTAAGACTGTATAAATAGCAATTATAGCTACCATAGGTTCCTGTTGATTTAAGGAAGACGTGCAAGAAAAATTTCAATCACAATTTTATTTTTGTTTATTCCCAGCGATCCTCTCAATGACCATTCTTCATCCGTTTCAACAAATAATGGTCATCGGGAGGATCATTCGGAATGAACAAAAATAGTTCACCACTGGACAGATTCAATTAATGTGGGAAACCACTAAATTATGAATGGGTATATGAAAGGGAAAACTCTATCGCTGTTTCATCAAAATGTACTATACCGCTCATATGCACTTATTTATAGCCCAAATTGTACTGTCATTATTAACACTGGCTAAATTTGAGTAGAACGGCAGTTCGGGGATTATTCCATCCTTGTCTTTTGTGAGGTCAATTCCTTCCCGTACAGTAACGCATGGGAACAAACCCACACCTGATACGGTGCTAGGTGGGAAGGGCACTGCCTATGAGCCCACCCAGACAGCTTTGCGCAGAGGCGATAACGTGACCAATGAGGCTCTGCCGAGGTGCGTTTATTGCTGGTTGAAAACTTTTCCCAATTGCCCGCGATGGCCCCTGAAACATGGGTGTCATACGCAATTTTTGAACGCCCCTAGGGGCAGCAATCAATGAAAGTTTTGAAGGAAGACAACGGTTACGATTTGTTCGAAGTTCATCTGCCCGTCTTTTTCGAAATAAAAAAATAGAACAATAATAGAAAAACATCAATGTGTTGCTTGGGTTTGATAAGGGTGCGCCGTGTGTTCGACTTTGATCAGAGTCGTGGAATCGATTTGAAAAAATTCGTGATCGTAGTGAGGGCAGTTTTGCGGCCCAGCAGGTGCATAGGCATCTGCCCGCTGCTATTGGAATGAAATACCAAAATCATAAAAGTGAATTATTGTAAAGGCCCAATCGGCACTAAAAAGCGGGCATTCTGACCAAAAAATATGCCTATGAAAGAAGGGGCGATGATCTGTTCCTGATGGGGATCGGGATCGATCACGTGAAAAGCATAGAGAAGTGAAAGAAAGGGAGTTACTGGTACCCTACTATTCTTCTAGAAGGCTGACAATAAAACCACCTCTGAATCTTCACAAACTCCAATCCGTCCTTACTGCCCCCTGGGGGCGTTCAAAAATTGCGTATGACACCCATGTTTCAGGGGCCATCGCGGGCAATTGGGAAAAGTTTTCAACCAGCAATAAACGCACCTCGGCAAAGCCTCATTGGTCACGTTATCGCCTCTGCGCAAAGCTGCCTGGGAGGCCTCACTGGCAGTGCCCTACTTGGCCGGCAACGTATCCTGTACGGGTATGCTGTGTGGTAATTGTCTAAGTGTTGCGAGTAATGACTCAGATACCCTCATTGGGCGTAGGTAATTTATGGACTATCAGGTGTGGGTTTGTTCCCAAGCATTACTACAGAAAAGAGGGATTGGTTATTACTAATGTTATGGGAGATGGCAGGATAAAATAAGAGACTGATATTCTTCTCAAAGACTATCCAGTTCTGGATGAACAATTCAAAATTACACTTCGTGTTGTAACGAAGATGTTGTCCTTCAGCAAAAAGTATTTTATATCACTATTCCTTAAAATAGGCATGCGGCTTCAAGAAACCGATTTTTCCTGCTGTCATATAAGAGCTGCCATTTCTCTGCTACGTTTTAAGGGTCATCCCTTACCATTTTGTTCAGAAAATTCTCACACATTTTGTTTTTCAAAGAGCCCATGAGTAAATGACCAGGAATCTAAGTTAAGAGTCCTAAAAAGTACGAAGTGGAAGCTCAATACCTGGCATTACTCTCAGTCCAGATCGAAATGATCAGAACTCGGAGTAATTGGGTGATGAAAAGGGATAGATTCTTGATAAGTATTCGCCAACTGTGCATTACTGCGGTAATGCTGATGTAATGTCAGTAATGCAAACTTTCGTCTGATACGTAGCCAGCCAAGTAGGGCACTGCCGGTGAGACCACCCAGACAGCTTTGCGCAGAGGCGATAACGTGACCAATGAGGCTCTGCCGAGGTGCGTTTATTGCTGGTTGAAAACTTTTCCCAATTGCCCGCGATGGCCCCTGAAACATGGGTGTCATACGCAATTTTTGAACGCCCCTAGGGGGCAGCATTTGTCGATTTCTCAGTTCTTGAGGTAGAGGCAGTCAATCACTCAGGGCTCCTGATTTTTGGTCTTCAGAAAGACGCGATTAAGTTTAGATAAATCTGACTATCACTTTCAATCGAAAGATAAAATGCTCGATATAAATTGAACATTGTGGGAGTGCGCCATGCTCCCGACTAGAGCCGCAGTCGCGAAATCATTTGAACGGCTTTCTGGGCAATTTGAACCAGGTAGACTTAACAGCAGAAACGTTCAGAGTGCAAGAGTGAAGAATTCGATTTATTTGTTGACGATTTACTATCACTGATGATCTATCATTTTTTCATCTTATTAGACTTTTCTGATCGACTGATTCTCGAGTATATACGCAAAGAAGTAGGAACTCACAAAGGCATCTCCTGCCACCTTCCTTTAATAGGTCAAGTCTTAAACGAAGTCATTTTGCTCGATTTCAGACCCATCTTGATCGTGCAGTTGCTGTGGACCCTTCATGTTTCGAGCTCTTGCATATGAGAGGAAGATTTTCCTACCAGGTCAGAAACTACTGTGCATTACTAGCTTGTCTTTTTTGCTGTGTTTCTACTCAAAAAAACGAATGCATGGATGGTGGGCAAAACTATGTTGTTTTTCGGGATACTATTGAACATGGGGTAACGGTGGGGCTCATTCCGATAGGGGCACAGGTTTCTATGGCTTTTCAAGCGATTTCGATATCTGACCGTGAACACTGAGCTTGCTGACCATTTTCCCATCCATGCTCATCTCGAAATCTCGGGATTCAAAAGATCATGCTCTGTGAAAATAATACGAGCGCTTACAGCTGGAGACTGTCTCCCGATCCCAATTCGCTTAATTTTCTTTCCAGAGCTCCCTCACATAGAGTATTGCAAGGGTGCAAGGGCTAATAGTAGTTGAATCGGTGATAAGTACAGCGAAAAAAACCGTACACAGAGACTCAAATAAACTTCATCCAACAATCAAAGATCTGATGATCTGCAACCAAAGCTCGGGAACGTAGCCTCATTTTGGAAATTTTCTGGGTTTTCTGAGTTTTCTGAAAATTATACCGCCTCCACTTCCTTGTTAACCTCATGAGTCCATTCAGTTGCCTCTTCTTCCTGTATCGATTCATCAGCACGACACCTATTTCAGGTGGCAAACTTGAGTTTCTTTGAGCGGCTCGCCGCAAGAACGATGGGAACTTTGCCGCAGGTGTCGATGGATGCTGCATTGAAGGATCTGATGGAGTTAAGGCAGTTTTTCCGAATATTATCACAAAGTTGGTTACAACAATGAGTAGCGAACCTTTCTTGAAGAGTCCTATCGCCTCCTATTGGTGAGCACTGGAAAGTAATAGAGACGTTGCCTTTCAGACAGATATTCATATAAGTCTGCATTTGCGAAGTTTCGCTACTTTTGTCCCTTCCTTAGAGGTAAAAAGAAAAGCCAGGCAGAGCATCCACGTCCACTTTTTTCTATTTCAGGCTGAACAGCTGCGACCAGGCATAACAGAGAACAGGTTGTATCTTGGACGGGTGTTGTACGCAAAAGGAGATTATGCTGAAGCAAAAAAATGGCTTATTGAGGTAAAACTTTCTATTCAAACCCTCGTAGTAATGCATACTGGGATTTACCCGAACAAATTATTTTTCTTCGTTTTTTTGAAGCTTTTTCTATTGCTTCAGTTTCCCGTTGCTTTTTACTCTTTACACTTTTTTCGTTGTTTTTTGAGTGTTTTTTTATGATGTTTACAGAGTTTTCAAGTTGATACAGAATCCCAAACAATTAACGAATAAATAGGTAATTAGTACTAAATATAATTAGATAAATAAATGTACGTATATATCGATATTATTTTACTGAGTCAATCGTTGCGAATAAGATTAACTTCGAAAAAAAGGTAAAGAGTTCTTGTGCAACAACTGTATTCCCATGATTTCGGATCACTTCATCGTCACAAGGGGCCACATGTTAAACAAGTCTTCGTTTCTGATTCTCCACACGTTTCTATTACCGAAAATATGATTCTGAAAGAGTTGAATGGACGATAACGCGAGCACAGGCTATATTCTGGGGTTTCGATCTGATCCACGATCCAGAATCATAGTGGCGCCCTTTGCTCCAGCACCATTTCTAGGCCTATGCCTTAGCCCATGTTGTATCAAATCCCGAGCCAAATAATGCTCCGATATTCTTGATACTTTACTTTCCGCATTTCACATTTGAAAAAAGGCGATTTTTGCTTTCCAGGCAGCTAAAGCCACCTGCGACGATGATGAACCAGTTGAACGTGAGCATATCAGGGCAGCACGAGAAATGCTACAGTTGAAAGTGTTTCAAAAATGAATTGGCAGGATCCTGTCTACCTACTCTCTTTTGTATTAATCATTTCGCTCATAATCAATCCTCTTTTATTTCCTCCCAGTCATCCACTCTCTACTGTTGTCCGCATTTCAATTTTGTTTCCTCCATGCTTTAGACACATTTGATGCCGTCATAACTACTCACGTGTACTTTCTGTGATAGAACGATTCTGTTGATATCTTTCCTTGTTTGAAAAGTGACACGTAACCGATTTTCTTCCCAAAATAAAGAATTTTTCAATGGACTGTTATTTTTTGTGCGCCAGAAGGAGAGAGGGCATCAAGGAACCTCGTTCCAAGTGGCAATACACAATGCATAGTTGGTCTCACACCTATCTGATCGGCGACAATTTAGACAGGCCAGTAGAAGATATAAAGTTTGAGGATAAAATGTTTTGGCGCCGCTCAATCCCTTTCAGGATGCGCCACCGCTTTCGACTACCATTCTGAATCGTAGTGGCGTTTGAATGCGTATTCTCACCATACAATGACTTGCCCTGACCAGCCGACGTATAAGTCAGTGTTTTTATGCTCCTAGGCAAGTCTTATACCGAATAATCGAACTTATGGAAGGTTTGGTTGGTACAGGCACGTATGGATTTGATCCACTGACCTCATTCGTGTTAGTGACGGTAGTGATACGTTAGGTCGTGTAATCTATATGGTAGTCGAATCGAGTTCTATACCCTTTTTGTGATCGTTCACATTTTTTTTCGTACAAAACTACCATCCAAGGGTCTGGATGGATGCAATTCATAAGCATCGCGGTTGTTTACCAATAAAATTCACAGGACAACAGACAAAGTAATATTGGCAATAGTGCCAGCAAAAATAGATTTGTTTTCCGGGTTATCGGTATATAAGCACATTCAAAGCCTTTGTACCGCCGCAGCACAATGCTGCTTCCTCTTCTAGTTTTATGGCTATTGATGTACTGCAAGGCGGCTCCGATGAGCGGTTCCGACGAAGAGGTACTGCGTTTTTGAGATTTGGTCGCTGAGACCATTCACCTGGTATGTCTGCTTGCTGTCCGTCTGGAAATGCCCTTCCTCTATCACAGGTTGTTATATGGGCCCCAGTAACTAAAGAAAGCTCATGCCTTATCAACCTTGCGGTTTTTGGAACAGTTACTACTATAACCCAGCCGACTTCTTTTGCTTGAAAGGTAGTTTAGGGTACGACAAAGTACTTCCAAAAAATGTATCGAAAATGTAATAAGGCAATAGCTCCACCTGACTATTCGCAAAAGTTTCTTAAAAGATAATTTCAGATGAAGAGAAAATTGCTCCATCCGAACAGCTCAGACACATTCGAGAATCGTAAGCGTGTAAAAGACATTCTTGGATCGCTAAATCTTCGGGTCCAAAAGCTACATCGAGCTGGAGCTGGAAAAGGACCTTCGACGGTTCTTTTTCCCTGGAGTTCTGTTAGAATCTAGGTGAACAACGAATTTCCAGACGCCAATTCCAACTCCTGATCTGGGACCGAAGAATAACTTCACGGATTTGACTTCTGAAGCCCATCCAGAAATCGCTGACTGGATGTTTGAGGGCGATATTGCACTCACACCGGAACAAGCGGAGGCTCTCGTACGTGGAGGAAACGGTATGACAATAGTTGAATTACTAGAATAAGTGTGCCTAAGCATTTTCAGAGCTTACTCAAAGAGGAGGTGAGTCAGACACATCGGACAACGAATTGAGATTTGGTAAGATCTCCCAGAGCACCGGGTTCAGTACATTGATAGAAAAATCAAAGGTGGAGAACTGAAATACTTTTTTCCTCGAGGTTTACTGTTCAGAAGGATCGTCCCGTAAAAAGAGAGGCTTTCAAACCAATCCGGCTTTTTTCTGGAATCCATCTAGCGCAATCTATTACACCATTGACAGCTCATTACGTAAGTCATCCGGTTTGTCTTGAATACATCGCTTTTAATCGAAATTTTTTTGAATAGAGGTAGTCCTCTTTCCTGATTCTCAGTATACGGGCATGTTGAGTAAAAGGATAAGTTCCTTGTAAGTGGTAAGGGGACTAACCTCGTCATAAATCTATTAGACCAAACTTACTAAGTGAAACGAAGCCGAAAATGGTAATATTTCAGCAAGCAGCTATGTCACCTTGATTCGACAAGCAATTCAGTTCTGGACGACACACACTTGTCTCAGATTCCAGGTGAACGTGTACAAGTTTCCGAACCCTTCTTCTTATCAGGAACCCTCGCCTAGGTAGCGGCCTACCTGAACAAGCCAACGCCTCAGCTCTATGTCCTTTAGTTAAAGATGAAAAAGAGTAGTGGGAGATCCCCCAAAATGGATATGGTTTCAATAATCGCAGACTGAGGCTAGTTCACCTAAACTTTCGGAATTACTGCTTTCCATGCTAACTAGTATGAATTGAAAGAATGAGTATGTACAGGCAGGCACCCTTCCATTTCCATAAAAGGACGCAACTGAATGTTCCAGTTCTGATTTCTTTTCGCCTGACCAAGAGGTGCGGTTCCCATGTGGGCGTGGTTTTTCATGCAAATTAAGCTCCCATTATTTGTGAAGCTAAACGAAAAAGGGAATGAGTATTTATGAAAGTTCTACTATCTTATAGCCTATAGAAATGTTACTATTTCAATAAATGAACTGTTTAGGAGAATGCTAACGGGATGAACCGCCTTCGGTTCTTTCACGGAACAGGTTGCTGGTCGTACATAGGCAAACAATATTCTTGGACAAGCCAGGACATTTCTATCGGCTCTGGGTGCAACACTGTGAGACAATTCTCAATTAAACTTTATTCGTATAAAACACGCCCTAGTTTCGCTCTTAAGGTCTAAGAAGGTGTACTGAACGATGCGAAACAGCAGTGGTAAACTAATAAGAGCCTGGATGAAGTGGACGGGGTGTCTTCATATGGCTGACTACCTTGTAAACAGTACCGTAATAACGATACGATTAAATGGTTTACCCTTTCACGGACAGGGGGGAGAAGTTAGCTTCATCAGAAACATACCCTAAATTTCTCTTAAAGTAATCGCCACCTAGCCATTCCTAGAAGGGAGTCGATAGGGTTGAAGTGGGTGTATAGGTCCTGCACAAAAAGACATCGTCAAATTTTCAAGCCTGTTGCAACATTCAACGAAGCCCTCTGTTGCCAATTCCATGTCACGAGCATTACATCAGCCTTTCTCAAGGAGGGAACTCAATCCACAACAAAGCATAAGCAACTTACAGCTCGGCACGGTGACGCATGAGATCGGCCATGCTCTGGGATTTTACCACACTCAATCACGTTACGATCGTGACTCATACATTCGAGTAAATCTCAACAACGTTGGCACGAGTCAACAGTATAATTTCGATAAGGTCTGTGAATTTACTATGCCCTTGTCGATGAGATCTGTGAACTCACTCTATCCTTGTGCCATATTCGTTTTACCGTACGGTGTACAGTAACGAATTGCAGCAAACTCCAGCAACTGAGAATCACTTCGGGTTACCGTACGATTATGGAAGCGTCATGCAGTACGATGGATGTGAGTTGATTATCCATTCATCCAAAAGCCGGAGGAAAATAATCAGTTTTTGCAGAGCACTACATAGTAGTTTGATGACATCGCAAAACTCCTGGCACACAAAACTCAGAAACTCCTACTGCAGTATACTGATGAAAGGGGGTAGAGTTAGTATGTCAGGAGATCAGAACTCAAAGCGCTACCGTACGCACCGAAGCCAAGCAAGCTCTCCCTCTCCCAAAGTCGACTAAGTTACTCGTCTAACTCGTTACATTAGCAATCTAACTCACCATCAGTTACAATTCTGGATAAAACCAAATGCATGAAAGAACCTTCGATGGGATGAATCATTGTCGAAAACCTTGCCGTTTGCTCATGAAGCGACTTCGAATTTCAGACGCTTTTGCTGTGAACCCTAACATACATACGATACAGACGCTCAAGCCGGAATATCAGAACACTTTGGGACAAAGAGAACAACCGGCTTTTTCGGATGTTCGAATGATGAATTGGCTCTACAACTGCTCCAGTTAGTGGCTTATACCAGTGGCTCACCTTCTAACAACCTCAAGCTTCTGCTGATGGTAGATTACCACCTCGGAGTTACTGAAGTTTTATTGTAGGTCTCTGCGTGAACACACCGGTACCAGCATGCCGCTCACCTGGCTTCGCAAATCCACGGAACTGTTACGAATGCATATGCCCAAGAATGTTCGCAGGGTCAACCTGTCAAGATTTACCTACCGGTACAGCACCCAACTGCAATGGGAAAGTTGTCGAGGTAAGCTTTTCAGTTCCCTCTATTCCTTATCGACAGAACCGTGGATTGGTAGGTAATGTTGGAAGCTTAAGGCTGATCACTTTTGCTCGGAATGAGTTGCGCCCTCTGTCGCCTCCTTTCAAAACGCTTCTTTTCATACCAGGAGAAAAGAATGTAGCAAAAATTAATTGCGCAGTCGTGGAAAGGTGAATAAAAGAATCATGCACGGTTGCATGGGCACGTGGCCCTTCCTGGTTTTCAACCGTCTTGGCATTTGGTATACGAAGCCTATTAGATACTAGTTACAACGATGGACCACCCCTTCCAACGTAATCATCAGGTACCTAGATGGAACTTAGCGCAATATTATCTTTCAGGCCACGTCTACATCGTGGACTACTCTGAATGGTGTAGCCGGCAATCCGAACAGCTATTCAACGTTAAGCACTCCCACCGACTGCTACTGGCATATCTCCGTAGGGTTTACTATTACATTGAAAGAATTGAAAACTAAAAAAAGAGCGGCTTCGTCGGGAACCCGTACGGTACCTCATGACAACAAAAAGAAACCTCCACAACAAAGAATGAGAGCGTAAAGATATGGTCGAAAAGCGTTTTTAGGAATTTCTCAAATTAGTAATGAATTAATTGATCAGCCACTTCCAAAACATTCCTTATTACCGCACTAGATTGTATACGGTAATCAAGAATGAACTTGAGATCAATAGAATAATCAGCACGAGGAAGAACTGATCGATCCAGCAAAAAGATTAGTTTTCTCTCCTTTCTAGATAGATGTAAACAACTAAGTGGGTCTCGGTCTCATGCCCATCGAGAGAGATTCCTGCGCAGTTCAAAAATAAATTGATATTTCGTATGTTGAGGAGTGAGCCCTAATCAACAGGACTTTCGAAAAGGTTGGGATTTTCAGGCACCAGCTGGTCGAAAGATCCAGATAAGACTAAGCTCCCCACCAAGTAACTGCATGGAAGGCTGTCCATGGCAAGCAATCGAAATCAATCTTGGTAATTTCGACCTGTATGGAATCATGTGAGACACATTTCATCATTGAAAACGAATGAGTTCAATCAAAATATTTGTGTGGTCTTATCAATTGAAGCTTTTCGAAGCATCTGAAGTTGGCCGTCATTAAGTCGTTTAAGCAGTAGGGTATAACGTGAGGCATTCAGAAATAAGGCAGGAAAAGGAATCAAGATTTTCTCAAGCCGTGTATGCTTCCAGAGTATGCTGTTCGTCTTCACAAGTCTACACTTCGGTCGACAATCTAATAGGCATTCGTGGAAGAATTCGTTACAATCAGCTCAAATTCGGACTCGACTACCGTATTGTCTGATACTCACTCTTTTTCATATTACATTGGTTCAGTGGTTGTGGATTATTGGGAAAATAGCATATAACTTTTTACCGCGATACTTCATTCATAAAATTCCTACTTGAACTTTTGCGAAGTTATCGCTCATAAACGCTTTAGCTTCATTTGTTTCTATTGTGATTGGCTGAAAAGCTGTCATTGAAGCAGATAGGAATTATCGTAAAGATTACTTGAATTTAATTTCCTACTACAATTAGACCGGTAGAGATCATGACAATGAAGCTAAGTTAAGGTCGGCAAGCACTAAACGGTAAACTATACAAGTTGGTGAGACGATACTTGAGAACACCAACTCCAGCGGAAGAACTAGCTTGATGCTCATTGAGCGGGGACACATGACAGTGTAGCTAAGTGATGGTAGTAACATGGAAATTGAACATTTCAAACGTAAAAGCTTGACAGGAGGCCTAAGTGAAAGAACAAGGTGACAGAGTCGAACATTAAGTGATTTACGCAAGCAAGGGTAGTCCAAATACGCATTCAAACGCCAACATGACCCTAAACTGTGAGCCTATTGTCCTTGTCGTCTATAAAAAGGTTAAAAGTAGTGTTAGTAAGCGGCTACCAGTGTCCGGACGTATTTTCCCATTCTGTTTCCTTCATAGTCTCCCGTTAAAATTCCCACAAAATAACCCCGTGTGGCACTTTTCCTTGTTCAAAAACGTGGAAAAAAAGAACTCTTTACCCTCGTCAACAGCCTATTAAAAGAAATCTCATGGACAACATTAACAGTAAAAGATGAAACCACTTTTGAGCAACAAAGAAGCAGCAACAACAAGTATAAATGAACCAGTTGAAAATCACAGCTAGACATCCCGCTTTCCAGCTGTTACCGTACTGAGGGGCCTGTTAGGAAGCACGAAAGACTATTATGCTCGAATAAGAAACAAGAAAAGGAAGAAACGGGATAGAATGATTTTCAAGCATTTAAAGAAGTGAAACTCTTCCCTTCCTCAACCACGAATATTCTAACAGTATTCCAATTAGGTGACAAGAAAGTAGGATGGGCTATTGGCGGAGAAGCCCCGAGCAATGCTAATAAATTTATATAAGAACTTATCTCAACCGGAATAAGAAATTAATAAGGCATAAAGTGAAGGTAACTCGTGAGATAAATAAACTATTCTCTATAAAAATCCTCGAATACGTAATTGTGTAAAAGGCTGTTCACCGAATCTTCAGCGAGTGCCTCTGATTGATGAAGAGCGATATTCAGAGCTCGGAGTACTCGTCGTATTACCCGAAGTTGCTTGATGAAACTAAAAACCTAATTTTTAAAATAAATTCCAGTGGACTGGATACCACTAGAATTAAATCTCACTACTGAAGCTTGGTCTCGAATAGCACACGATAACGGCTTTCCCTAACACGGTGTATGGCTCGTATAAGTTTCCCTTGCCTTTGACGAAGACGGCGGCGATTTCTGAACCAGCAATCCGATGTATTGCAGTGCAAACTTGAGTGCAACCAAATGTCGGATGTAAGAAGACCCACTGAGTCACGCAGATTCGGCCACAACTCGTCAGCGCCATTTTCCATCGAAGTCTAGCAGAGCAGTGTGATAGAATAAATGACAGTAGATTAGGTTGCGAAAAAGGGAGAGTGTCCGGGTATTTCCAACTGATATCTGTCCTGAAAAGAAAAATCTAATTGGAAAGGGTGATAGGACGGGCTATATCAAGATCAAAATGGAACACGGTTAAGGCAGCAATTACAACAATCACAACATTTACAATTACATAGACCCATCTATCAGACACTAGTTCTCAGAGGGAAAAGCCATAAGTCTCCCAGGCAAATCAAAATTCTAACTTCAACATCACATGACTTCATTTCAAGCGGGCGATTTCATAAAGAGGTAACTAGTTGAATAATAGCCGTTGAAGACATTCGAAGTAAAGATAGAAAACAGGTGAAAGCGCTATTTCAGCTCCCAGAAGAGGAGGGTTAGAAATCGCTCTTGTTCACAGTGAAACAAGAAACGCACTGATTGGCCAGAAAAATCACAACTGCCGGTATCCGATCGAAGTTGAAGTTGTATGGAAGCTCATTGCGGGTGACATCAATCCTAAATTGTGAAAATTGAGAACCCATACCGCCGATAACGTGACTGATGATCTCTACACGAGTGAACTTACATATAAAACTGAATCAACTCAGGTGAAGATGAGAAGTAGTCAGCAGCAGTGTGGTAGATGGGCAATGCCGTGGTAGATGGAGCATGCCATCCACCTCCTGAGAAAAACACCACTACATCGTGGGAGGTATTGTGCTGAAAAAACTCAATGGTTCGAAATTACTTCTCTTTACTTCGTTGGCCAACAGTAATGTATTGCAGAACAAACAATACCGATGAATCCGATACACAAAAAACTCACCCTATTTTCAATAAGATCATGAAATATGCGCTGAGTAAGCCGTCCCAGAACGCGTTCATCCTTCAAACGCGGATGCACGGATGCAACCTGTTCAGCATGATTAGGCCTAAACGACAATTACATAAAGTAATCAAGTAAATGAAAAACTGTGAGAATGTTCGAGAAAAGATGCCCACTTGTATTTAAGTAATAAGCGACCAGTGGTGACACACACCATACACAAACCTTATTCTGCTGTCTTCTTCGCTCATAAAATGATTTGGAATAAGGTAGGAATGGTAGTCACGAATAAATTCACGGACCCGTTTTCTAAAAACGTGAACATGAAGTATAACGATTAAAATTTCTTTGGAAATAGTAGCGGAGAAAAACTGCAAATAAAAAATCATGGGTATAGCACTTACTGTGAATAAAATCCATCCATAACAGAAAAAAGCTCGCGATTGGCATCAATAGCTATGACTAGAGGCAGCTAAAATATTTCCTATCCTCATAACTTGATACAGAGGCGAATGATAGAATGAATTAAAAGCTTTTCGAGACGTTCACCTGCTTTTCTATGAGACCCCATTTATCCAGGAAGTACGAGTAATGGAGAGAGTCCAGTACAGCAAACTTAAGCGTGTTGTTTTCCTGCAACAAACGAACTTGAAATATATGGTAGTCGTGACAAATGGAGCCAAAAAAAGAAGTCTTCACTGACCTCGTGCTCATGGCATCCCATTCCACGTATCGATAGATCTACTGCTGGTTGAGGCTCATCAAAAAGATCAATACTCTTAAATAGTAATAATCACAATATTAGTTAATACAACTGTTACGAGTACTGTAAAGTTCCACTTAATGAAATCACCAGCCTCATTCCTTTCCGGGTACTTCATATAATCATACAAACGACCTCGCATACATGAGTCCGCCAATCTTAGCTCTCGGTCGTGGAGTCTTCGCCGTGCTTAAAAATTTGCTAGGTCATATTCTTAAGCAGAGTGAGAAAGGAGGCGTGCAAAAATGGAAGAACATCTATGTCCTCCTATTCTGGGGATAACTCTATGTTTACTTTTCTGTTGGATCTTTACTAATACAGTTATGATAACCAATCAAAATAAAAAAAAGTCAAGCCGCAGGATGGTTTGAGTTCACATAATACGCATTTCCCAAACCGTTCTCCTTACAACTTCTCTGAATGGAGAGCGATTGAAAGGACAGTAATTCAAAACATGACAAAAAATTATCAAATACCTATGAGTTTCTGCACTGCTGTCAACTCAGGCTGAGAAATCTCATCGTAATAAACGCAGCACCGAGATAACACAGCATCTGGAAGGTAAAATATAAGCAAACTCCACACAAAGGTAACAGTGTAGATACCAACACCACACATGCAGTCCTCCAGTTATCAATCCTAAATGATGTAGAAACTTGCTTGCATCTAAGCTTCCATTTCGCACAGCAACACACTTTTCAGTCGCGACCAGCACCTGCTCTGTCCAGTGGCTTCGACGTTTCTGCGATATTTCTTGCTGCTCGTTAGCATCAGCGTGAAGCTCGTCTTCCCAGCGGAACTTTGCCGAAGAGGCACATGCCATGTTCCAGTCAACACTCGGCAAGAGCGATCGACAGCACGAATCCATCTAAACGAATTTCTATGAGTTTTTGTTCTTTGTACACCTTTAATTTATTTATCGAAGCCTCTTGTTGATAATTGCTGATTTGCTCGGCCTCTGTGATAGTAAAGTGCCTTCATAAACGACACTTGGCCGTATGTGACGAAGATATGCTCGTATGCCCTAACAAATACGTGAACAGCGTAACAGTAATCGATGCGCTAGTTAAAAGGAGAAAGGGTTCTATTTTTGGCGTTGCCAGCTCTGCCATCGAAATGTGCCCCGCATTCGACTTCTGCTCAGAATTGAAGAATACCAGCCAAATTGAACAAAATAATCGTTCGTTATAACTTTCTGCATTATTTCAGTGCAACAATGTCATTCATCAGATGAACAATGGGGCACACATTTTATGAAAGTTTACAAAAAGTAAAATAGAAAATACTTACCTTCACAACATCCTCCATAACCTCCGCACATGCTAGCCTATCATTTGCAAGTGCTTGCGAAATGTATTTCTGCCTGACGATTCCTCTCTCAGGAACTTCTATTGACAACAAATCCTCCTCCTTACAATTCCAATATTCTCTCGCTAACTAAAGTATCGACAGCAGTATCGACACCAAACGAAATGTATAACGATTGCAAAGACTAATGGTCATTATGAGGAATGATCAAACGCTAAATGATCATATGAGCTGACTAATTAAACAAGAATTTTCGCTAACCTCTGTAAAAAGTGATATATCACTCTGGCCCCTGTAGATGGGAGTTAAAAAGGTAACTAATAGCAACATGGACGACTGATTCAGTATTCTGGCAAACTTCTCCGACATAAGTTCAGTGTTTTTATCTGAAAACCAGTCGTAAGAAGGAAAAATAACCTTTAAATATTACGTCAAGTACAGAAACTAAAGAAAAGTACAAGCAGAACTGGTGACTCACTGTATTGCAACCACTTTATAGGAGACGATTCTTCTCGATTATGTCGGACCCAATCTACTATATTGGAAGCAGTGGCCGCAGTTCCGTAGGACCATTGAAATTCGAAATCTAAATGATAAGTTCAATGAGTGGCTATTCCTTCATTGTATTCAATTCAGTAAAACACGCTAAACATTATTGAAATGTAATCAATTGTATCAAAATAACATCAATAAGAAGCAAAATCGGCACATGGATCTCAATAAACAAAACTGACCATCAGGGATATACATGGCAATGTCGCCCTCAAAACGCATCCCAATCTCTCGCGCCATTCTTTCGCTTGTGACAACAGCAAAGCGAGTGAATTCATCCTCTGTAACATGCTTTCTATGGATCATACCAAGCAACACTATTCGATAGAAATATTACCCATTAAGCCAGTCTGTAGCACCATTCCAGCCGCTGCAAAAGCACGGTACCCATAAGGGGTGTTCATCGCCTGCAAAGCTATATAAGGTGACGCAAATCATACACACGAAAAATTGTTAATTGTATGAAGTATTGAGAAAGCTACCTTGAACGGAAAGTAGCCGACAACCGAAGTGTGGGAATTTCGCTTAAGTTCATCCAGCTGTTTCGTCGATCGTATAACATGTAAAGGATTTCGTACGTTTACCACCCACCTAATAAAAGTACGACCGAATTTTGGAAACAGCCACATATACATGGTAGAAAGAGAGCACAGGAGGTCAAGATGACAAAAAATCAAATTGGTTCGGTTCAAAACAAGCAACTAAAAGAAAAAAAAGTTCAGGAAAGTTTGAACGATGAAATCACTCGAAAGAAACCCATAAGGACCAGAGATATCTCAGAACACTCTTCTTTGGAATGAGAAATCACTAGTTCTAGTGAGGCCACCTCTTCCTAGCTGTCTCTGGACTTATTTGTATAACGCCTTCTCAAAAGGAACCTTCAAGAAGCCAGCAAGAACAAATAAGTACACTTCCCAACAAATTCTATTATATACACACATAAAGAAGGAAACTTTGAAATTAAGTAAAAATAGAAAAAAGTGAAGAGTTATCCTAAGCGATTCAAAAGAGTAGAGACATACCTATAGATATGATCAACTGAATGCTCCCCTTGATACACAGTATAGACCGTGGAGGAGTAGGCGACTATTAATGGGAATTGATAAATCTTGTACATGTTTCGGCACTCTCCTGTGGTTGTCCAACAATTAACCGCAACGAACCGTATCTATAAGACATCTTGGTAAGCACCATAGTTCAGAAGCACTTGACTGAGTAATATTAAGAACTGATGTTCCACGTGGAACGTCATAATACCAACATTTTTGTGATTTCGTAATACCAGTGCCACCACTTCGAACGGATGTTTCAGTTGCCGAGAGTGAAAGCTCCACGGAGCGTAGTACATTGCCACGAGAAGATCACTGCGCCCTACTGCTCTAAAAAAGGTGTCATCTGACTTGAGAGAATTCTCTGGAAATTACAAAAAAAAAACAGTAAATATTAATGACAAATAATAAGAGAACAGAAAATAATAAAGGAAACAACACAAACCTATCCGGGTGAAACTTCCCAGTGTAATAGTCGGTTAAGAAACTACTAGAATGATTTGAGAAAAATGGGCGAGGTCCTTTTGGCTTCAATACGGTTGGACGAGAATACACTTCACTAAACAAACAGCAGATTAAAATTAAACTAACTTTTCAGTTTTAAGCACATTCTTATGTTTCTTAAACATACACAATGATGTCCCATATGCTGGTAGCGGCCATGACTCCTAAGATGAATATGAGACACTTAGTCATGTTCTTCAATGTGAAGATTTTCAGAACAAAATCAGTGACGCTCACATCCAGAGGTAGCGCTAAATAAAATACTATTCAAAGATGTTAAACTCATATTCAGGAAAGGAACCGAAAGATTTTCACTGCGAAATTCGCACATTCAAGGGGTGAAGGGCCATAAGCCGAATGCCAATGTTCGCTGCCCCATGTGCGCTCGACACTATCAAAGTACACGTTATGCTGACGTGGAATTCCCATATCGGAGTCCTCATCGAGCGCTGGGGCTCAAATGAGCTCGCAAAAAGTCTATTAATTTGAATCTTTTCTCCAACTTCCCAACATTGTCTCTCCATATTTCGATACTCTCGTAGGTGAACTATGGGTAAACAAGGACAGTGCAGCCACCAACCAGTTTCCCACTTAGAATTCATATGATCAACAGAGTTATTGACTTAGAAAAAGGAAATTATTCATAATAGAAAATAGCATAAATTGAAACTGATGAAACTGATAAACAATGGAAACAACAACAACAACAAACAACAAATTAAAGACGATAAACAAGAAGGTGAAGAGGGAAAACCATGAACTTTCTAACAAGCTTGACCGTGTATACACGGAAAAACTGAATTACTGTAGCACAGTGGGAATATTGACAGGGAGGTAATACGGTAGGAGACACGCCAAGATAGGGAAAAAACTAGTTCAGGTATCACTATGGTAACTAAGTATCTGCACCTTTTTCCGAGTACCGAGCAACTTTACCAATCTACTCGTTTTTCAAAGTAATCTAAAGTTAATGACTAGGTACTAGGAATATGGTAAATATAAAAATGAGATTTTTTTTCAAAAAACAAAAAAGTGATTACATGTTTCTAAATTATATACGCGATTACTCAGTTGCCATCCTGAGAATAATCGCCCTTCGCAGATGTTTCATCAACTCCAAAGATGTGACCTTCTTAGAAGATAAGATATAGGTGGAGGTAGTTGTTCAACTTCTACATTTTCTATGTGTTTCTGAATATATAATAGTTTCTATAAAACATGAAGCGATCGAAAAATCAATAGAAAACTTTGAACGATCGCTGGATAGCCGCACTACCAAAAAAGGAAATAATGAGTTTCGGCCGGACGAAGTTAGCTATGGCACTGCCGCGTTTTAGGGAAATGGGTTAACCCATTGGAGACAGCGCGTGTTTTGGTTTTTTCGGCCGCGTGGGACATCAGCGTTTTGGCGGGCACGGCCACCTTGACGCGCATGCGCGTCAAGATGTCCCACGAGGTGCACTTTTTGGAAGCCAAAGCTGAGAGGCAACAACAAAAGTGTAATATGTTAGTAAATGAAAAGACTAGCCGACAGGGGGTGCTCTGCTTGTCTGCACCCTCTTAGCGAAATAGTAACAGCTTTCGTGCACTTGCAGAGCAGAGGCAGGAAATTGCTACCTAGAAGCCTAGAGGGCTGTAGAAAGGGAGAACGGGGGGTAGTAAGACATACAGCTTGTTATTAGTGAAACCTGGAGTATGTGAATTTACACTGCCTCACTAAGAGAGTGCAAAAAGTTGTGCGCCACGTAGTCGTCACATGCTTATAACGTCAACGACAAGGAACATCTTAAAAGCAACACCAAAATGGCTGGAATTGTAAACGCTTGGAAGCTGTACAAAGATGTGGTGAAGAATATCAGGCTAAATGACTTTAAACTAGAAGTGGACGAATCTCTGCTAAATGTTGAACATAGATAGCTACACTTCGAGTCATCATTGTCACTCCATGCCACATGTGTTGGAGGAGGTATCTAAAGGTCTGAAAGGAATTAACAGGAGGAGATAAGTAGAGTGTTACGCAGCAGTGTCCAAAGAGCAAGGATTTGCTATGGCATCGAAAAAGGCAAAAAGGGTCAATACACGTTGCAGTAGATTCAGGAAATTCTTTTGCATTGTTTGTTTCAATAAAAAACACAAGTCTTGTCACGTAGAAACGTAATCTCTTGAAGTTATTGTGGTTGTTACTAATTACTTATAAATTAATTTTATTACTTATATGTTTGTTCTGAAAAGGGGTTATAGTTTAGTTTTGAGTGAGACTTTTACAAGATTTGGAAAAACTTTGCTGGAAGAAACCATATTTGCTCCTACAATGGACCACGTTGTTTGTAGAATTCTTAATGTTCTGTCTATTGAATAAACACAAAAAAATTCCAAAAAGTGGCGACCTCGCAAAAAAGGAGTGGTGAAAAAACCTTGACGCGCATGCGCGTCACACGGTCCCTCGCGGTTTGCAAGGCTTGACGCGCATGCGCGTCATGGTGTCATCAATGGGTTAAATCTAAGCAATTCATACTGAATCCTATTCGATATTTTTAAACATAGCTACGCAAAAGATGCAGAAATCATACGCCTGTGTTATACACATACACACAGGAATATCAACAACATACAGCGTAATGAAAAAATCTGATAGATGATTTAAGACGGTGATCGATGAGGTATTTCTCATCGCAATACTCCAAAAAAGAAAGACGGAAAAATTGAAACAATCGATTGAAAGTACTCGATAGAAATAGATTGTAGAGCGACACAATAACAGAGAGGAAGCCAGCTTTCAAGGACCTCACATTTTCGATCCCTCCTTTCTGCTGACTGACTTCAAATACTAACTTTTAACTTTTTCATAAAAAGTTAAGAGATAGGATGGATATGTAACAGACAGCATAACCAACTGGTTTAGGTTAACAGTATTGGTCAAGGTTCCTTCAATGCACGGAGTTAATATGAGAGTTTACTTTTCGAACAGATTTTCAAACCCATTTCCTTTTTCTTATGACGTTTCCTCATATATCTCCTTTAACTTTTGCGCCTAGGGCACAACAATCAGCATTTGCGCACAGTCTGGAAGGCAGTTTCGTATGAGAAGTAAGAAGCGAAAGAATTACCTGTTTCTCGCTGACGTTTAACATTTTGAGACGATTCTTTGTTGTCGGATGAAATTTCCTCTTCAGCACTAGCTTCCTCTTTGTAATTAGCCAGAAATGCTTCTACTATACCGTCGTCTATTAGATCGGTTGCTTCCTTTTCCGCGTATTCGTTTAACTTTTGATATGGAACTGAAACAAACTGTGAAAGAACTGTCCACTATAATGATATCAAGGACCGCTAGAAAAAATGAAGACTTTCAAAAAAAATACTGTTGTAAAAAGGGCTAACTGCGTGGGAGGGCCGATTGAAGTAGAGTTTATATCGTGACTAACCTGTATCAGCTTCTGAAGAATTCTCAGAAGTATCGCACATCGTAATGAATCATTTTTGCATTAACTCGAGCAGGCCCTACAAAAAAGTTCTCAGTTTTTTTTTCATAAATTATGCCACGTTTCATTTATCTGAGTAATTTCCGAGAGCAATTGTGGGAGGTAATTCATGGCATGAAGTACTTAGGCATCTTCGGATGCCAAAAATTTCCTGCAGCACAGCAGAAGTAATGTTAATACCCTTTGCTCAATAAAAGAGCTACACAAATTCCCTGGACTCGACCGCAAGGAAAACCATTTCCCAGCAGGACACCAGCATTGGTGTCAATTCAGGCGAGCTACGACCAGCATCCCATAAAACATGACGTAGAAGGCATCAGAATTTCCTATTACGGAAGAGTGACGCAGCCCACTCTGATAAGCAAGAAACAGCAAGCTTTGAGGCAACGACGCCTTGCAACTGACCAGCTGGCGATGTGGGATGGAAATAATTTAATTTCTGTTCCCTGCCAGCAAGACCATGAAAGTGCACCCAGCTATGACTTCCATCAATAACCTTAACGATGTCCGAGATGTAGGTGTCTCCTATATATAAACTTTTCGGCACTAGATAATTTATTGAGAAAAACTAGGACCTGATCGGAGGAACTAGAGAGTTCTAAATATGAGATACGATGGTAGTGGGCTGTAAAACTCTTATTCCAAAGAGAAAACAAGAATTACACAAGTTACCAAGCATGAACACAAATGTAAAATAAAAGGAAGATAAGCATGCAGCGGTGATAAGAGACAACCCAGTTTTTAAGAACTCAGAATAGCCTATCGTAAAGGAAACGGGAACGGAGACATCAAGTACAGGTAAGTCACAAAAACAGTACAGTACAATGATCTGTCAAGTAAGCGTCAACCCTAAAACGTTGTACGTGTTCCGCGCGAAACATCATACAGCACGCCATCCTGTACAGTTCTAAAGCTTGGTGATGTGCTAGCTGCCCTGGCTTTTTCTTTCATATTCTCTTTGTTCATTGAAGAACTGTTTTCTTCCAATTGCTATACTAGTTCTCTGGTTCCCATGTTTGCTGTCTGGTCAAGGTTGTTCGAAAAGGGAGCATAAATTGAAAACAAAAAGCGTTTAACACCGGTTTCCACAAATTTAACGTTCCAAGCCGTCGATTTCATCCGTGGATAGCGCAGCCCTCATCTCTATCGTGAAAATACTCGAAACACTGGAAATGGAGGCTTCCACTTAAGACTTTACATAGCAAAAGATTTGGATTTTGGAGATCGACATACTTCCACTCAACCATTGGAGAGTGTAGGAAGACCCAGCGGAATAATGAACTAAAAGGCATTGTTAAAACCATTCACTTCTTTCCGATCCAGATGTCAGGCGAACTTCACAATTAGATCCTCTTCGATCTTGATGTGTCAAAGAACCAGTTACATGACTAATCAGTTAAAAGCTTTTTCTATAGAAGTACTCTCATATACTACATCATCGGATTAGAGCTTCGTTCATTGATAATTTGATGAGCTCTTCTTTTTCATGCTTCTCATTTGGGTCTCACCTTACTTCCAGTTGTCCGATTTATATACTTTGCTAATCGGTCATGAATTCACATTGTAATTTGTCGAAATCGTGCCAGTTTATATCGTTATGTGTTGATGACATCAGTACTAATCAGCATAAACAGGATTATGTTCCTATCCTGTTCCAATCCACCCGTCACTTTTTTTTTCTCATAGCAACAAGCTGTCATGAAAACATACGAAGAGTAAACTTTGATGAGATTTATTAAACATAAGGGCTGATTCAAAAAAATTATATACAAGCAAATACTATGAGAGGTTAAATTTGGAAATGTTTCTATTCCGTAGACCACTTGGACATCACAAGATCAATTTTTGGAAAATAAATTTTGGTCTTCAACCCATTCGTGCTTCTTTGCCGCCTATTTCTGATCTCACTGAAATATGTAGAGTTCATAATTTATTTACGACGTTATTGTTGTGAAATAGAAACAATGCAGCAATGGGGTATAGCATTCCCATTTGCTGCGAATTCGAAAACCATTATTCCAGCAATCCTGGAGAACAAAATTTTCGCTATTTGGGTGCAAGAGGCTTAGATATTAGCATCAGGTAGTCGTATAACTAGGCAAAAATCTACAGGACCTATTTTTATACGAAGTGACAGATAAATTACATATAGTCGAATAAACTAATGCCAGGGCAGCACCCACCCGCTTCTAGTTGAACCACTATTTTCGGTACAACAAACCTTCAACTTCAGGCCAGCAAAAAAATCATAGAGCGCAGAATCATTTGTAAAGAGACCTACATTCTCCTTGCTGAGCCTTCATTACAGTTGAGACAGACGTCGGTTGTGCTGATATAGGACTAATAAGATTTGGCAGGGTTTTTTGTGTCTCATGGAGCTTCGGTAGGTTCCCTTTAAGCATTCTTATCTGAAAGACAGCTACTAGCGTACACTGACAGATTCTTGAGATGAGCTTCATTTCTCACCTCTCTTTCCAATTCTGCTGTTTCATTCCTTAAACGATCACAATCGGCCTGAAGTTCGGCCTGCTGTTGCTGTTTTTCTTCGATCACTTCAATCGCTCTTCGGAGAATTACGGCACGAGATGCCTGAATGATACGTCCCATTTATCTTCAGCTGATTGTCATTTCATTCCTAGAGTCAGCCTCATCTTTCTGACTTGTCAAAATCACCCTAGACTACGTGTTTTGGTGAGAAAGCCCTGAACATACCCTTTCATTTTGCATATCGGGGACAGCGTCTTTGAGGCTTGTGTACATGTCCTTGATATTATCTCTACGCCTGCGTTCCAAAGCGTTATGCTGGGCTCGAGCATGACGTTTGTGATCATCAACAACACCATCTCCACTATTCATTCCACCCTGAGATGAAAGAGGAGACTCCAGCTGCTCATCCTGAAATTACAGCAGAGCTCGGTGAATTATAAAGTGAAGAGCAGCTCATATGACACTGGTATTTGGAAAAGTACTTACACTGACAAATTTAAGGAATTTCAAAAAGAACCTTACTTTAACTACTAGATTTACAATTCTTCCTTTGCATAGTGATTTTAAGCTTTATGAATACTATAAATGAAAAAGAAATGAGAACTCACGTCGAAATCACTGTCGTCGTCCATAAGCGACCTGAAAATCATAGTCATGTCATCAACACGGTTAGAGATGCCTTCACGGCGAAAAACATCAGTAATATCCTTCAGATATCCATCGAAATAACAAGGTCATTTATCATTGTAAACGTCTGCAGTCATGAAATTTGCTTTATAAACATTGTAAAACATCACAGATCACAGATATTGCACACGTAGCGAAAATGTAATAACTGAGGATTTCTTGGGGGACAACGCAATAAATTAATAAAATAAATTAACTCGTTCACTAGAATCTATTCATGTTTATAGATCCTAACACGGTGTTAGCACATTGCAGGAGCTTAGAGCAAAGAGAGAATCGTTAACAGAAATGAGGCAGCTACAGCAAAAGCTTCTAAAGATAAGGAGATTTGACTAGATAGAAAACCGGGAACAATCAGCAGAAGAGCTAAGAAGAAATCTTTAAAAGTGACAAGATACTTAGGAGGTTGTGCAACACTCAAGAAACCTGACAGTATATAGAAAAATACAGGAGTTGCGAAACTATTCGAAAAATCTACATTGCTCGATACGAAATTGAACATAAAAGAAAGATCTAGAGGATCCGCTTCTAGAAGGTGATCTAGAAGTTGCCTAGTTTTAGTGCTCACTGGTCCAGCCATGCCCAAGGCCGCAGAGACGCTTCCGACAGCAACACCGAGGAGGATGGTAAATGGGCGGGACGTCCTTTTCTGCAAAGAAAAAAGGTAGAAAAGATGCAGTAGAACGTACTGAAAACAATCATTACAACAAAGAAGGGGGAAAGTAGCGAGGTTATTGGATGGCTTTAATAATGCTTGAGAAGGTTGAAATGAAGCTATATGTTCATAGCAAAGCTGAGATTGGCTTCATATAGCACAAAAAGCCTGCACTCCATTAGTTCTCTTCCTCCATTACATTCACAGTTCCTGCTTAGCGACTGACCAAACAAGTGAACTTCGGAAGTACGAGAATAAATGTCGCGCTATGGAACCTATTTCTTGAACTGTTAGGGAACCATTAACAGCGCAATCACTCATGTATGAAGACACACACACTTACCCAAACCATGAGCAATGCTAATGCTGAATTTGCCAAGTAGACATTGAAAGGTAGAAGCATGAAAATCAACAGATTCAACAGCAACGATGAAAAATACATGATTTTTGGTATCAACGAGTACCTGTAAAAATTCATGAATCAGGTTGAAATGCCGCTCGAAAACAAAAAAAAAACTCCGCTCACACTAGTTCTTTCACATATCTGACGAATACGGATACGCAATATAAGCATGAGATCGCATAGAATATGGTAGCGGCGAAAACGGACTCGAGTATCCAAATATTATAAGTAAAGCACATGAAACTGTAAGACGGAAATACTTCAAAGTCAATAGCAACGGTGGGATAAGTTTGAAAAATGAACCAACATGGTGATCAAAATTGCCGCATTAACATAAATGCCGCTTCCTCTATAGTGATCCGCTTGTTCTAGGCCTGAAAAAAGGGTGATAATACTGTGAATATGATGAACAACATGTGCAGAAGTTCCTCAGCCAAGAGGTTAGAAGGAACTAGGAGGGTGGACAAAACTACAAGATCGCTGAGACAGAGCTACAAACAGCGCCAGACCGATACAAAAGGAGAAAAGTCCACGATGGGAATTACCTCAAAGTTACCCAAAAACAGTTATTACACTTAGTATAAGGCATTTTCATGAAAGAAGCTGTTAAACACTGTTCCAAACCGCTGTCGATAGTAACAAAGTGAAAAAAGTAGAGCTAAAGAAATGGGGAGGCAGTTCTCTAGCCATGAAGAAACAAACTCTGCTTCACAATGATGCATTACCTGCTAGCTTTTCGACAATTGCAAGAGCCAGGAGAACAGAAAAGGTAAAATGCATCAGAAGCCCAGGGTTTGACACCAACAGCTGCAAAGATCGTAGGAATAGAAATTCATTTGGGTGGGCATTAAAATTTCAATAAGCTCACCAGATACCAGGCATGAAATACATTAGGTTTGATGGTGATGTCGAACTCGCATCCAGACTTTCCCTCCATTACAATATTGCCAGAAGCTGTAATACGGTCAGAATTCTTTCAATTGAATCACACGTTGTAAGCAACGTTTAAGAAAATAGAAAAAAAATATAACACAAACTTGAAACTCACTCGAGTTTAGGTTGTAGAGCAAGTTCACGGTCATAACTTTGCTACCGTTTTTAAGAGTAGCCGAGCGAGCAAGAGAGTTTGGATAGATGAATAGCAAAGAAGTATCTATAACATTGTATTATTACAGAAGCTCTTTGATTCTTGAAAAAAATTCTCGTAATACGTTAGAAGGCACGTACGTTATAAACTGAAACTTTCTTTACAACCTACCACAGGGCGAGTCTAGGGACACGTCATATACGGCATATGATGAATGGAATTCCAATTCAAAAACTTTTTTTGAGGACTGAAATGAAAAACTATAAGGAGGCAAGCAATGAAACGTCAGAAACTGATCATACCTCTAAAACACCCCGGTAAACACGCGAAACCCATGGATAGTCAAACGTCCCAATCTTCACAAAACTAATACTGGAATTCGAGACGGATCCTTCATCTCCTTTCAAAGCTGATCCATTATCGGTTATGTTTTGCAAGTGATTATTTCGTTCTTCTTGGAAAAACTCCTTTATAATAGTGCGAGCAGAACGTGGATGGGCTTTCATTTCCTCTAACCCATACTTATACAAAATTCGAGTCGAATGCCTGAAAAGGTGAGAAATTTACTCGTTCCGCGAACAAGTAAGTGGAGCTCCTTGCCTTGTCAGCTGGTTGCACCATAGAATGCATAAGTGATCGGCAGAAGTGTCTACTCCACGGATAGACCACGCAGGACGATGGATTACATGACTCTGGAAGATTGTGTGTGTTTGACTCGCGGAAATAATTGCACTATCCAGAGTCTGAGTGCATCTACCCATACAAATGAGTATATCTATACTCATGATTAAATGTTATATCGAATCTGAATCTGAAAAGCTTGGGAACTGAAGGAAAACTATGTGACTCATTATAAAAAATACCAAAAAATAAGGAACTAGTTTCAAATCGAACTAGGGAGAAATCACACATGTAATAACGGTCAAATCGTGATTTATAGTATGGAAAGCATTAACATATGCAAGACTCTTACCCCAGGAAAAGCAGCTAAATGGTCCGGTACTTGGTAATCCTTTGAGCCGCCACTGTATGAAACTACTCCAACTTTACGCAAGTCATCACGCCGGATAAGCCACGCCTTTTCCATTGCCTCGTAAAAAGCCACCATAGCTTCGTCCATCACAATGGCTTAAGAATAGATTACTCAGAAAGAGTGCACCACTGAAAGGTGAGGGAAAGGATAAAATATAATAGTACCTCTATGGGGTTGAAGACTAAAACTTACGCGAAGCAGTAAGTGGTGCAGCCAAAGTTATTATAAGTCCTAGATTAGATATATCGAAATCAGTAACAGCTGGTAGGGCATGAATTACAGTTCCACCGAATGAATGACCAATGAGAATTATCTGCAGGATTTTTTCATAAATCTGAGACGAAAAAGCACAAAAACAAAATAGTAAGTACCTTGCGAGAGTACATCTTCGTAAGAGTGGAGATCGCTTTCATAACAAAATCTCTTTGACGATCCACAACTGCGCCACTGAGAAAAGACAGTTCCTAAAAACCCACAACTGATATAATCAAGAGCAATTCACACAAATATATACCTCATTGAAATCCAAAGCGTAAAAATGCATGCGAAATGGTGCGGACGTCATTTCTGTCTTGTTCATCATGATCGAAGCAACAGATCGCACCTTAAAAACAGCATCATTAATATGTACCATCTCAAACGTAGGACAGAGACCAGTAATTGATGTCCATATTAAGAATTTACTGATATTAACATAGAAGTAAGAAATCCGAAAAGATAAGAGTGCATACATTTGGGATGAGAAAACAAGAAAAACGGACAGAAGCGGGAGTTATTCAACAACATTTAATGTGAAGTTCTAACTTTTAAAATTGCAGAAATAGTCTTCAGCCGCTTTTTCAATGGAGATTGGATTGAAGAACTAAAGATACCTGCTTTGCCGATCCACCACTTCCAGGAACAAAAAGCACTGGGATGTCGCTTGATGAAATAGCCCTTCAAAGTAATTTTTCATTCAAAAGGCAGAAATTTACCAAACAAAACGTTCCAGCCGGGAAGATAAGCAGAGCCATCCAAAGTTCTCATATTTTCACTCGGTTGAGGAACAAAAGTTTTGTAAAGTTCAAGCTATCTCCTCAACTGAGTAGGTCAAAAGATATCGATCCTTCACGGTAAAGCAACTCAGATATTAAAAGAACAGCATAATTTCTGGAGATCATACTGACATTGATTTTTCGTTTACTAAACCTTCCATGTATCGATATAAGCCATAGCTTCGAACGGTATTACCATCGACGTTGAAAGGCTGTAAAATGAGATCACTTTAAAAAGTTACCTTTCAAATAAATACTTCTACCCTACCATTAAACTGATGTATCGCCACATGTAAGTCATATTGCAAGCATTTTCCTTGTGAAGATTAACATGAATCATGAATAAACGTCCCGCCAGGGCTATGGCGATTAATACAGAGATGAGATAAACCATAATAGCTCTAGCGGATTCTAATAAAGAAGCTAAAGTAAGGCAGAGGAATAACTTTCAAAGCATGTGGCGGTCTGAAATAGAAAATGAATCCTGTCACAGAGCTTCTTGTCAACTGCAATACACGATGAGATCGAACATCAGAAGAAGAATGGACGGAATAAAACGAAACCAACAAATTAGGAAGGTCGCATGGCTTATGAATATGTATGCCATCAATACTTCTTCCTCTTACTTATGCAACCACTAAACCTTTCCTGCATTCTCTCGTTCGAAAAAGACTCACGGAACTTAAAGTTTTATTCTAATATTTGCTAAGCAGCCGAACACATTGTTTTGGCAAAACTTGCTGCTTTTCCGGCAAGAGAAATAGAAGAGGGTACGGTGTATGTGCGCGTTTTGGTGCAGCACACCCGAGACCAATAAGACCACGACAAGCATGTCCACCTCTCCACGAAGTAAACAAACCAGCTCGTTTGGCCCTCCTGCTGTATGCATTTGCTCATTCTGCGGTTCCGTTTGAGGGTCTCTTAATCCCATTCAGGGAAATTACGTGGAAAGTCGCTTCTGAGTCCTAGGTGGGAGACACTTCCTTGTTAATATGTGTAAGAGATTGGACGAATATATGAATCAACTGTTAAAGCACACCATACTGTCACAGTTGCACGGCAACCCTATGTTCACCGTATAAAGAACTTCCACCTGGGATTTAGGAGCAACTCCCACGTACTTTCCCTGAGTGGGATTATGAGACCCTTTAACAGAATCGCAGAATAAGGAAATGCATCTAGCAGAAGATCCAAACGGGCTGGTTTACGCATCCAAGATAAGATCTCCGAACAGTGCGCGTGATAGTAACATTACAGTATCTCCACCCTCATACCAATTTACGGACATAGGTGCGTAGTTGTTAGTGATTACGGCTATATGATAGGGATAGAGGGAAGTGATAAACATCCAAACACTTCATCCTCTACCTATGCCTCAGTTTTCTTCACAGCAGCTCAATGAAAGGTTGGTACACTGCATCACCTCTTAAGACTGAACTGTCAACAGCAAATCGCCAAACTTCAAGCTCCAATTGACAAGTGTCGGAAAGTGTTGGCTGCCGTGGGTAAACCGGTCGCCAGGTTCTGGGTGCTCGATTCTGTTGCTGCTCTTTTTGGCTTCAAGGAGACAACTTGGTCCCCCCCACCGGTCATCACAGATTCGCATCACGTCAGCTCATCTAGAGGCGGATCTACTGGTGGCCAACACTCACTGACCCTCTTTCACGGTATGTAGGAATGGGTGTTTCACACCGAATGGAGCCTATTACCTCCAATGTCTCATCTCGAGCCTGACGTACGTTCCACCCCAGCCTATCAACAAGCTCATGGAGCTGTGTCGGCTACTCGCAAGGTCGATACCTAGGGAACATTTTGAGTACGGAAGACTACCTGAGCAAATCATCAACTTCCTTTAGCTGCCTGAGTGATCATTTACTTTTGGAGTAGTATTCCAATCCTAAATCCACGAATCGGTAGACATACAAGGATTCCTGCTCTCAAGCAAAGCACTCGAATCCATCTTTGGGGCTTCAGGAGCCGCGGGGAGGTTGTTTACTTAGTCGTGTCCAGCGCTGAGTCAAAACGCCTTCGTCCGAGGGGAAATTGTCTCTATGTCCTCAGAGAAGGACTAACTGCTCAAACTCCTCCTCTATCAGTTTTTTAGAGTTCCCATCCTTGCGATTGGAGGCGTACCTGCTTGTTTGTGCTCTTATCACATCATTTGTGAGTTTATCGTTACTTTATTCATTCGGGCATGACGCTCCTGAGTAGGCGGTGAGCAAGAAGTGACCCATAGAAAACATACTTATCGACTCGTGCTTCTAACTGCTGACGGTTCTTTGTAGTTCATTTCCTTTTCACAGAAATTCCTTGCATTTGTCCGGAGCAATCGCCAAAAATGTTGCAACCTGCCAGGGGGCTAAAGGTTCAACAAGTTGCAATAGCTACCCTAGAGATTTTTTCTGCGCGGGAATCATTTCCTATATCATAGCACATCTATGAATGTGGTAGAAGAGAGTTCCCCCTTGAGGTACAACTTGGGAAAGCATTGCGCCCACACACTTGTATACCTTTGATGAAGAACCAAATATCCAAATTATCTTTTACAGGAAAGAAACAATCACTGCGCTGCTGATCTTACACCATTTGAAGGAGAAGAATTGAGGGCGATTACACAGGAGAGCCAGCAGGACAGTGGGGTTGACCACGATTCGAAGGGGTTCAGATTCAGAAGACTGGAAAACAGCGGCAACGACTACGAAAAAATGTTCAGAGGTATGGGACTGGGTCCCCCACCCAAGAAAGGGCCTAAAGGTCAAAAAACGCGCCCACCCAGAAAAGGGTCTTCACGAGAGAACTCTCCAGAAATGAATCCAACTCAATCATCACCATTAAATTTGACTGATGAAGCTTCAAATTCGTCAGTGTCAGGAGATGAACACCATGGATTACTTACATCACCAGGAACCCTAGCACAGAAATCATCGGCAGAAGTGGCTGCAACCCAATATTCGCCAACAACAAAAGCTCAAACGCAGCAGTCATCGAAAAGAATATGGATATCTCCAAAGCCGTACACATCAAGAACACGGCCACCAACCTCATCCCCGAGAAGAGAAACCCCAACTCAAAAGATAACGGGATCGAAGGCATCAGAGAAGTCGACGGAATCGTCAAAAGAAACTGAAACATTGCTCCCTACTATAGAGTCCACGGAAGGAACCGAAGAACCCGAGACAGATGAGACAGAGACCGAAGCAACATATGAAACGGATGAGGGGATTGGAGTGAGTTGAAAAGAAGTGCCAAAGCTAGCTGGTTGCTTCGGCCCCGTTAGCTAGATAATGAAGAATATGATATTCAGGCCAGATAAAGAGGGCCAAAATGCCATTCGTTAGTGGTTTCCAGTTGAAAGCAGCTAATTGGAGCAGTGAGCAAGATACCCGGGAATCTACTCTACATAGTCGTGTAGATGGGGTAAACTTTCGCGCAGCGAGATGAGAAATGTAATGATAGTCTTCCTGCTGTCAGAGGACATTACAGTTAGTCTGACTAGCCCACGAAAGTAGAGTAGGGTCTTTCAACTGAACTCGCTTTTGGAATAATCTTGATTCATGGGTCCATTAGGTTCTGAGCCAGTGGGGCACCCTCAACTGTAGTAGATTCCTAGAGTTATTCGTTGGGTAAATTCTCGCTCAGAATTGCTCAGCACCTGTAGGCACAATGTGACTTAAAAACTGGTGCCGTCCTCTCACCTTTTTTTCCGATTGCCTGATTGATAGTGCCAATTCCCCTGATTCACACTTGATTCTCTGGGATTCCGAACGGAGGCAAAGCAGGGTGCTTTCCCATCCTTTATCGCCTGATTCTCATTCCAAGAGCACATTGCTTCCTGTAGGCAAGTATTTGAGCACATAAGGAGAGTCGTTTAAAGACTAGTATAAGTGAATTGGGTCCTTTTCATTCAGGAGCACACTCCAGGACTCCTGGTCGCTGGCAAAGGGGAACACAGCACGCAAATCGGGAGCAAACATATTAAGTAGGTAATTTAGACGAATGAATTGCAATCGTATAGATCTTATCCCTGAGTATGCGTAGGGTACTGAACAGAGAGACCTTGACATTCAAGTCACTGATATTGTAGAAACCTAGCAAACATCCAAGAGTAGACCCTTTGATTTTGGTTAAAGGTCGTATGCATGGCGCGTGGAAAGAAGCAGTCTGGCAGTATCTCTAGGAGACAAACCCTGTATACGAGACCAATGGGAGTACATTCCAAAATGGGAGGGATTAATCAAATATTCATGATCCTCTGCTCTCTTACCAGTGTTTTCTACCATTTTGAAAGGGATGGCCTGTGTTAAGAGCCCAAAATGACCAGTGAATAGGTATCACGTACTTCTCTCTCAGACCAACTTCCTATTGTTTTCAGTTATGCCGTCATAGTTCTGCTTCTGTGCGGACTTGTGGTCATATGTCAACTAGGCTTATTGACATTTCTCCTAACCAAGTTCATCATCGCAGTCAAGGATGAAATGGTACCGACGGACAAAGAAAAGAAACCCAAAAAAACCAAAAAGGCCAAAAGTAAAGAGGATACTAAAACTAAAGGCAAAGGCAAAGGAAAAAAATCTAGTCCTGCACCACTGCCATCTCCTTCTGGTGAACCAAAAAAGTCTTCCGAGACTGAAACGGGAGAAGCCTGAAGCAATCTAATAGTTCAGTTAGCCAGTAAAGAATAGGCACGTGTATCTTTCTACTACAAGCGGCAGTTATGATAACACGAGCAATAAACTGCTGATTATTTACAGGTTTTCTTCTTCGTTTTCATGATCAAGTATTGTAAACTAAAATATGGCCATCAATGAGTTAGGAAGTTCGATTTCATTTTCTAAGTTGAGTGTACCGTAAGGACCGTACCGCCATTGACAACACGACCCTTACTTGAGAATTACTGATTCACCTCAGGTACCTAGCCCACCTAACGGTAAGCTTCCTGACCAAAGATCTCCAAATATGTAAATACCATTGCTCAACATGAATTCTCCACAAGACATTCCCAGAATCCAGGCCTCGTCACTTGGATTGCTCATAAGCTACTGGCTGCTTTCATAGTCCGCGAGCGAGCGAGCGCGCGAGCCAGCTGGGGGACTACTCGTGCGGCGGTATCGACCAAGATTCAGTTGTAAACGAGGGGTAAGCGCCGCCCAACCGCTCGCTCGAGCGCTCGCGGGCCTAATCGTAGACTATGAAAGCAGCCACTCAGATATAGTTCCGAGATATATATTTGTACCGTGAACCATTCCCGACTGCATACCCAGCCCCTGGAGAGTATTGATCCCTGTTTGCTAGAACTCGCTCCCTTTGTCCCGTTCGATTGAGGAACAGTAGCGCTTATCATGTACTTTAGGTAGTAAGTCCTCATTAGTACTTAATTCACCAACTCCTGTGTGATAACAAGTATTACTTGCCCAGTAGTAGGTAGAGTTGTGGGGACTCAGAATTTGTACCCATGCTGATTTTTGCTCGCATGCGAAGCTTCCTTCATTTTTACGAATTCTTTGATAACACTCATATTAAAACAACACAAAACATGACACATGGTGATTTCACAGCACTTTCACATTTAAACGTATCCCATACTATTGAGTTCACTCTTCCACAGGAAGAGTAACGTCTGGGTTGCTAGACGAAACATGCAAACGGCACCGGCAGGTTCTGGATCTCGAACGTGAGGCGAGTCGATGTACCACTTTCTTCTGAAAAATAAACAAAAAACAACATACTCTTATGATCAAAAAGGGTGAAATAAGAATAAAGCCCAGAAAGGATAGAGCGTTTGGGCGCAGATCACTCATGTCTGAGGGATACGCCCCGCATTCGACCTGAATTCAAAACCGTTGTGGCGAATTGAATGCGTTTGTGGCAGATACAATGAACTGAGGTGGCCAGCCGACAGTCAGTGCTTCCATACTCCCAGACGAGTCAGGTGCCAAGTAATCGACCCCGGATGGAAAGCTGGTTGGCCTAGGCTGATATCGATCCGGGGCTCAAACCTATGACCATGCGTGTGGGATAATACGCCATATGCCACTTCACCAGCTCCTTCCGAAATAAGCATAGTCAAGAATATTCAGAAGCAAAATCAAATGATAACTTTACTAAAAACTGATTCGACAAAACAAAAACAAAAAGCCATATTGATTTTGATTATCAATAAAAAAGCATAGGAAACGTTCAGTAACTCGGTAAAACTCACTATAAAAGTCAGAGATCGTGAGCGACGTCTTGATCGACGATCTACCTGCAAATGTAGCCGTTTTCAGTCTCGTAAAAACTTGGATTCAAAGTTATGATACAAAGGATAACTAGATTTCTCTATTGAGAAAGTCCCTCCGAAGAATATGGATATAGTAGATATTCACCAACCTTTACTTCATCCTCGAGCCGTACTTCGGTACCTGGCGGAACATCAAATGGCAGGCCAGGGGACGAACAAGCCTCACATTCTATTGTCTATATATTAAACAATACATATACTTCAATATCAATAAAATCATCAAAGGAATCATTAAGCTGCAGCTTACGTCATCTGTCTTTTCTGTCTTTTCGGTCAGGTCAAGGTTTTCCATTGAAGGGTACAGATCAGATCTAAATGAACACCACATCAATCATTTGAATACTTGCTGATAAGTTGTAGTATTGAAGTTATTTCTCAACGTTTAACCCACATTGTACCATCTTCGACTTTTTTGCCCATAGTCACCAGCAGATCCTCCAGTTTCTTTATCTGAAACTACTACATGAAACAATTTAAAAATAAAACACATGTTGAAAATACAGGTACATTCTTCCAAAAAAGAGTAGTGAAAATGCTAAGAAGCATAAAGATATAACCCACATCAGATCTGAGCCGTAACAAAGTGCAATTGGCGTCACAGAACTCCACTCTTTGCTCACACATTAATATACGTGGACTCTGCAAGTAAACCTTCTACAGTAAAAGTTTTTCTTATGAGGAATCATGTCATCAACCACCTAAAAGTGAAGCAAAAGTGCAAAATGGGCACAGCTACGATATAAATGAAAGTGTGGTACAGTAAGAACGAAATTGTCGCGCCGCGGAGAGAGGCGTCGCGCGCGGAGAATGTAGCAGAATGCAGCAGCAAGTAAGAAATACAATAACGAAAGAACTAACACTAGGATCCTGCCAAAAGTAATAATCGCATAGTGATCGAGCTTCGTGAAGAACGCTAGGACTGTTTTAACGAGGCAAATGGTCCGCGAAAGCCGCATGCGGCGGATCGATTACACAAAACCGTTCCTACTGCCCGTCTTCCTATAAGTGAGCCATTGAATCCCTCACGTTCCCGTAGAAGGCAACTGCTTCTCCCGTCGCGCTCGGATCCACCAACCTGTTCGTCTCAGAGGATAAAACCACAGCCTTTTACGAACGGACCTCGTAAGCCTACTACGCGCTTGGCCTATTACCAGTGGCGAGTGTCGGTCCCAGAATGAGATTGATCCCGGTTGAACTTCCTTTTAACTGGTATACTTCAATGCCAAGATGAAAAGTGAAAGAGAAAAAGAAAGCAAAATTAACATCATTGATTACCTTTGTTGTACAATTATCACTAAGAAGAAGCTGCAGGGCATCGTGGTTGGCCTTGAGCTTCCCTGCTCCCTCCATAATCGATCCCAGTACCTTATGGAGGTTTTCCGAGAACGTTTCGGAAGCCATGGAGTCCTATAAAAAAGAAATTTTTCAGTAGTAGCAAATTTATGGGTAATGATAGATCATTGACGACAAAACCAGCTTCCCCCACGTATGGCGCAGGGGTCAAATCCCGTGCAGACGTCGCTATCGGATATGCTAGGCCTTACAAACATCGCAAACGATTAATTGTTGTTACATTCGTCAACAAGACTGGGAACACTGAGAACTTCCGTGTAAAGCGAAAATCATTTTGTGGACCAAATGTCACTACCATTCAGGGCTGGAACTTGGCTAGAATCCAAATTCTTGAGGGGACAAAAAAAAACTAAAAATAACGTTCCTTCCGCAACCATGTAGTATAGGTAAATGTGCCCGCGCGATCACGTTGATCTACAAGCTTATGACAACTCAGCGTACCTCGGCCATACTGTCGTTCCCAGTTTCCTGAATACTCTTGGTGGAAAGTGAACGGATGGCCAAGACAGAAGCTCAGAAATGTTTCCATAACCCATTTCGAGTTGGGTAAAGAAATTCCTGTAAAATAACATCAGAGGGTTTGTTCGCACAATAAGAGACTGAACATCCCCAATGGAGGCGTAGGTCAACACTCAGTTCTCTCACTGACTGAGGCTCATTTGAGGGGTGTTTTCCAATATTCAGACTCTAATGATTCCACTACACTGCATTTTGGTGCTCAGGCATGTAAATAGGATAAGGCCAACAGCAGGGGCCATTGAGGTCCATTATCCCTACCCATCCGATAGCCACTTACCCAGACAAGTTCATCCTCGGATCATATTTCTCTGTCGCGCTCTTTTTTGAACCGGTTCGAGCTAGCCTCCATTATTTATCCAGTATTTAGTTTGTGAACTCGCTTCTTTGCCTTCTTCTCAGTATTTATCTTGACATGCTGCATATTCCCAAAGTCTACGGAACTGGGTTCCAGTATTCCTTTATCTTTTCAGAGAAATCTTGAGTTCAAATTGAACCTTTTCCTTCCTGTCTAACTATTCTTTACTGTGAAGAATTCATAACTGATGAAATCGAGCAAACCAAAAAACCCCTACAGAAACCACCCAATATTTCCATTTGAACTCCCTTTAGTCGTAAAGTACCATATAATGGTCGCAGGAAAGTCACGGAGAGTACACATTGCACTAATGCAGAAGTTTGTTAAAAGCTGTTAGGCTTCCCATTAGTATATTACGGCTTAAACACTGCTGATATTTCTATTTCCTATATTATGACTGAGATTTCTTATAATTTTAGTGGTTTCAGAATGCTTTTAAGTCGTTGTCATCAGAGGATACAGCTGTTAGATACCTTCAACCAATGTGCTAAGTTTTTGTCTACAGCTCGTGCTCAACAGGATAATGCATCAACATCGAAGGGAAATTCAATAATGGGAATGAAATCGGATCTCAAGGTGGTTAATTCTCTTAGTATGGTTCCAATTTCAAAGTCCTCTTATACTTTTTTCTTTTTATTCAGGATTTTCTTATCCATTGGATTAAATTCGAAAGGTTCACGTAACCTTTCAAATTATGGGTGGTATTCGTATGATATCCCATTGCCTGATCATCGGGTAACTGTAAGATTTGAAAATACACTCATCAAGAGATTGCGAAAGTTTGAAAGACTCCCTTGTTACATCGATTATCTTCTTTTTGCCATTTTATGCTTTTTTTTTCATTGCGTAAAAGGTCCCATGAAGGACCTCAGCTGTTTCTTACGTGAAAACAACTAGAATCTTTCGAGAAAAATCAAAACTTGTTTGCTTTTGTTTATAGAAAGAGAGCATAATGTTATCACATTAAGATAAGAGCAGACCCTGAACGTTATATGAGCTTCACTTCATACATAGCATTGCAAGGCTGTGAGTATAAAGTCAGGAAGAGGTCTACGCTCAATAAGATGTTTTGAGCTTTTTTGATTGTTAGCCGTGGAGCAGAGGTGTGAGGGGAGAATTCGTAAAATAAACTGCAAAAGCTTTTTAACGGGCAGTTATGAAAGCAGGAGCTAGTTTTTCGATGCACACATATATTTGTCTACTCTTATATATTTTTCATTTTCTGGTCGTGAAGTAAGCGCTGTAGTACCGTTAAGAAGTATGCTGCAATTCTTTCACAGTTGATTGCTCTAAGTAAGATTCGGCCAAGTATGACCGAGATCCTATTTTGTGTTGGAATAAAGATAATATTCTTATTTTTTTGATGTAATGACATTCATTCAGAACATCGTGAAACGTTTTGCAATGTACTATCTTTAAGGTCCCTGAAGTCTTGTCAAAATTGGGAGAAAAGAAGAAGCGGTTTCTTTTCGAACGTAGAGACGTGCCAATGAATACTAACTTCCATAATGAGCGAAATATTCCTGGATATGATCCTGATTTTCCAATTGAAGAAATTATCAAGGACGCTCCGCGGATAATGAAACAGCAAGCGAAGGTAATCGAAATTGTTTTGAGATCTTCATCTGTTTTCATAATTTCACTCTAAGTGTGATGATTCTACTCGATGGAAGATAGTATTGCCCTTTTCTGAGTAGTTATGAAGTTATAGTTGTTGAAAGAAGAATTATCTTCAATCGAACTCACCATGGAAAAGAAAGAAATGTTTGAAGATCTTGGTGGTTTGCGCCATGATGAAGCTCGAATCGAATGGAAGTTTGATACACCAGAGGTGAGACTCACGTTGACAGGATCAGGATCTTCTTGTATAAATAGGCTACTTAAATCTTTCTCACAATAGGCAATGTCTAAATGGGCCACTGGGTGCGATTCGGATTGGAATGAAGGTTTCTCAACAGTACAACTTGTTCCTACTGACAACAACACGGCACTTTTCAAGTATGTGATTTTCAATTAATTTCATAAATTACTGAGGTTTACGACTATTTCCAGGGGCAATATTTCCACAAAAATCATAAAAGACGGGCGTATAGAACGAGCTGGATGGGCAACCATGAAGTTGGAAGATAAGAAGTTCTTAAATCGAAAAAAATTTCTTAGGAGTTGGAGGAATTACACGCACCTTCTTATTAAAGTAAGATTTTCTTGGATACTATATTTTTTTATGTTTATGTCTGACGTCTGTCTGTCTGTGTTTCTCTTCTTGTAACTAATAGCGTTCTTCCTTGAATTCTGTTCACTGGTCCTGTTCCTGGTTCGATCAAGCTTTTGCTGATGGTTTTTCGTTATCATTACCTCTATCCATTCATTTCTTGGCGAAAATATGACCTCAGTTTGACTGTTCTTTCTCAAGAACTATCGTTTCCTTAGCCGCATTCTTACCTGTCTTAGAGCGATCTTTTCATGGTCAAGACCAAATTCGTTGGTATAAATTTGACAAGATTAAACGAAATGACGCAACATTATTCAACTCGAATTTCTAAAAACGGCTCTTGCTTATTTTGTTTGCCGAGATAAGCGTTTCTATCACCATTTTCGTATCATATGAGGGATTATTAATGGAATATTTTTCATCTGAAAGAAGTCTAATTTGCTGGTAGGACGGATCTCTACGCTCAGTGAATTTATTGGTTCTGAATCTCGAGGATTCTGCACCAGGAACTACATGTAATCAAATGAATATACCATTTTCAGTGCCGTGGTGACGGACGAAGTTACAAGGTGATGCTCCATGCTCCGAAAACGATAGATTTGACCTGGGGAGACTCGTTTTCCTATCCGCTGCATACTCGCGGTGGTCCATATTGGCAGTACGAAAAGATCCCATTCTCCAAGTTTTTTCACACTGTATCAGGACGAATCCAAGACAAACAATATAGAGTATGTCTTGAAGACGTAAGGTGAGGAACCTTTATTTTGTTTCAACCTTCAGTAGCCATAGCTACTATTTCTTACAGCTACGGTAGTAACTTCAATCAAAATTCTTAAATAATGAAATAATTACAGCTCCCTTGGAATTGTGCTGATGGATCGTATAGATGGCGATTTTCGACTAGAACTGGATTATATTGGCGTTTACAACGACCACACACATTTAGAAGATTTTGCTTATGAAACGTATGTGTTACCGTTATGGAACACGGACGGGATATAGATATATTTATTTTTAGATAAATATAGAAAGCTATGTTAACAAATAGTAATTGTTGTGAAACACATAGTAATGGATTTCTAACCAGTTGGCTGTAGCTGTGCTTTCAACATGACGCTAAAATCGGCAAGGAAAAGTCTGGGATTCGGGTAAAGTTAAACCAAAGTATTGGCAGTAATCCCATCAGTCTAAAATATTGTAATTGAGTTTTAGGTATTGGGTATTGGGTTCTCTTAGGCTGCCGTAGAGTTTCAGTGCGCATCAACAGGCTGTTGTGAAATAGATTATGTTTCACTCAAACTCTACTAGGGAATTCGATTTTAGTTTTTAAGTCCTTATTTCATTGATATGTAAGTTAGATGACCAAGTCCAGAGTTTATTGATAAGTAATATAGTCAGAATTAGTTTTATGGCATTAAAAATGCACATTTAATACTTGAATAATAAAGAAATAAACTTCATTACACTTGAACATCATTGAAAAAACCAATCGGTCGAGGAGGCATCCATAGCCAACAGAGAAATACAATTAAAGTACAAGTAAGTACCTAAGACCCAAATCGAAATCTTTTATTTATGGCACCACTAGTTCTACAACATTACGTCCTTCTTTTTCGACAACATTGGTATGTACGGCTCCAAATCGATCTGAAATCAATTTATCAGTCGAGTAAGGCCAATGGACCCTATAACCAAGTAAAGCATCAAGTAAAAATCTGAGAATGAGTAATGAATGTTGAATAGGAATGTTATTGCCATACAATTGTGGTTACTGTACGAAAGACAGAATACACGGTCGCCAACTTCATGGCATCAAGGTGCTCGCATTACAGGCATATAGTCCTGCTTATCGTTTGCGAGCAGAGGGAACCTTTGAGCTATTCCTCATACTACATTCGGTCACTAACTTACTGAGTCTGAAGAGAAATTCTCTACCCCAATACTTTATGCCTGAGTTAAACACAACATGTTTGATAGAATGAAAAGGTTACTTACAAAGCCACGTACGTAAGAAAGAATGGTGAACTCAGATAGTGTGGTACACTGTTTCATTATGTTGTGTAACTCATGCATTGAAATATAATATGAAAAAGAAAAGAAAATAGAAGTCGTTACCCTGTCGCCATCTATCACATGTGGTCGATGTTGCATTGCTTTTGTAGCACTCTCAGGGTGTTCGAATGTGACAGAGGCGAAACCTCGATGTAAACCCGTTTCCGCATCCTGAACATTCAAAAAGAATATGATTAAGTATCACTGGATGAGTAATATCAGATGCTTTCCTTGACAATTAAATCAACAATCAAAGTTCGATAATATAAAGTGGTTTCATAATACTCACAAAGAACATATTCACACTGCGTACATGTCCATAACGACTAAAGTAGTCATGTAGTTGATCTGAAAAAGAATACCCTGAGTATCAGTGGAAAATTAAATATTCGTAACAAATACTTAGGGAACAATTTTGGTGACTGACTATAATGTTTCGGAAGTATAGAAGCGGCTCTCCAACTAAGTAACTACTCCAGCATTTTCAGGTATTCTTTGAATCCCTCACAAATATCATTAAACATCATAATCAAAAACTACTTGTGCTCGTGAAGTCCCATCTATGAGAAGCAGTTTTCAGACGGTACATCTCGCTCACAAAACATCAACTGTTTGGTTCAGTAGTTTCAAAATTATCGCCAAGCAGTTCTGACGTCATCCATGAGTAAATAGAAGCGAGCAGTCAACAAGAGCAACAGCTCCCGTTGTTGGCACCCGCTCGACCGAAGGATCTCGTTGGTCGCTAAAGGAACGAGATTCTGGAAACACGACTCAAAGCCCAGTCCCGAGTAACTGATCGATTTTTTGGTTGCGAAAAGTAGAGCGCTAACGTTAGACGCTTAAGAGTAAGAGGAAAGTCAAACTAAGGCTCGTTTCAACTCCTGTTCAATATAAGAAGGGCTAAATTTAGAAAGCCAATCAAATATGACAAAGGGACGGTTTGTTTCATTTTTAACACTAGCTTGTCTGACAGTATAGGAAGAGATCTGTGAAATAGTGGGGACGAAAAAAGAGAATTGAAAGGTGTTCCGTAAACTTACGTTTTCCAGTGACCCACTTTACGTGGGTTAAATAGACGGTTTTCCCTACTGACTGACCATTATGTGAATGAACTATAGTTCGACGAATATTTTCTCCAAGAAACCTAAGCGACGACCGCATAACGGTGCCGAAAAAGAACCTGAAGCAAATTCTTCGTTACTTAATTTGAAATAGGTGGTATCTTTGCAAATTCAGGCGAAATAGATTCGAAACCACTTGAGAATCTCTAGTGGCCATAATAAGGACCCTATGAAAGCTTGCGGTTTGTGGAAAAACAATCACCTTTGCATTCTATAACCATAGAAAATCTTACAAAGAGCTAATGATGACTAGAGAGCCCGACCGCCAGCACTCGTCTAGCCAACCAATGCCTTCAGCAATCACATGAATAAATTGCCAAATGACGTCACGTCAATCCGAGGCGCGGTGTGCATGCGCTAAAACGAAGTTGTCGCTTGAAGTGTCGTAGTGCCGTCTGCTGGTAAACCGAGAGGGTTACGGTATAGTGAATGCTCATTAGAAGAACTTAAACAACAAAATCAGACAAAGACTACTTGCTGCGGTTGCGTCGCGGCCTTCGCACTGGAGCACGTTATTTTGGTGTGTCTAAGCACGGCGGGAAGGTCTTGATGACAGGAGAGTTCCTCTTTCGTAACTCTGCTTATTGGCGGTTACGTAGCGCGCTCAAACACGTTATTTTAAGTTGATTACCAGTTGTAAAAAGTAATTTTCTATGATCAACGGGCTGTTAAACTATGGTTTAGTAATGTATGTCTCTTTCCTGCATGTTTCCTCGTTCATGTTTCTTCCAAGACCATTGATAGATATTTTCCCACCCCTAGTGAATGACTAGTGAACACTGTTATGTGTTTCTATTTCTATCGCATGCTTCTTGGTTTGTGTTTCTTCTGAGACAACTGCTGAGTAATGACCTTGATTGATAGAATTCTGAACCCTGATTTAGGAATATGCCAATTTCTATACAATTGATTCATCAAATCGAAAGAGGCTACGTATGACGATGTTAAAGCCAAAGAGGGGTTTGAAGAACATCCACATGTTGTGTGTAATCGCCAGCGACTATGCAGAAAGAAAACAGAAAAGCTTATTAAATAGCTGGGATTGGAACAAAGGCAAGGCATGAGGGCGCGAGGCGCACTTAATCACTTGTGGGAACTCCATGATCACTGCTCTGCTCGCATATCGATATGCAGCAAGTTAAAGTTGTTGAATGAAGAGAATAACAGCAGTGAAAAAGCAATGCTCCAACAAAATTAATTAACTCAGCAGTTTATCGGCAGGAAACTTCCCATTATAATTGGCTAAGCTTGTTGATTTTGAGCAAAATCAAAAAAAAAACACTTAAGTCGCGGTTCATAGCTCTATAGAATTTCCGCTTCGTTTCGCATTTCACATTTTACCTGTGCACAAAAACAAAGTTTCTGACCAGCATTGCTAAAACTTTTCCAGATCATAAATTTTCTCAAGATGCTTTACCTTCTTATTGTTGCCATTCTCTTCAGTTTTTAATTTTTTACTCGCCATGCTAAAGATATGCAGACGGTGAAAATGTAGTCCTCACACTTGATTAAGCTTGCCTCGCACCGAGAATGCGAAATGTACTCAAGTGTACAGAAGTTGGCACACCCTCAAACCAGTGCTCAACCCTCTATCAGTGAAGGTCTCAGAAGGAACACAAACCAGGAAGCATGCAACAGAAATAGAAACACCGCACCAAACAGTGTTCAGTAGTCACTAGGGGAGGATAACTACCCATCAGTGGTCTTGGAAGGAACATGAACGAGAAAACATGCAGGAAAAGAAACATACATTACAAAACTATAGTTTAACAGCCCGTTGATCATAGAGACTTACATCTTACCACTGGTAATCAACTTAAAGTAACATGTTCGAGCGTGCTACGTAACCGCCAATAAGCTGAGTTACGAAAGAGGAACTCTCCTGTCATCAAGGCTTTCCCGCAGTGCCTAGACACCAAAATAACGTGCTCCGGTGCGAAGACCGCGACGCAACCGCAGCAAGTAGTCTTTGTCTAGTTTTGTTGTTTAAGTTTTTCTATGCTCATTTGGCTGGGAATTTCTTCAGAAGAGTTCTGTGAAAGAAGAACTAGTGTTGAGATAGCTCTGTAGTGTTATAGCCGATTTTCAAGTACCATAGAGCTAGAGTGGCCCCCTTAGTACTTGCCCACGACTACTCCTGAGCTTTCACCCCATGACATGGGTCCACAACTGATATATGAAGTCGGTCTAGCGCAGGTAATCAGTATTGGTTGATCGCATGGTCACCCCAAAATCAATATTGATCAATATTAGTTGACCGGAATACTGTAACAGAGGAGTAACGGAGCTAACGTTACACTCGAATAATGATCTCTGCTGTATAAGGGCTATTGCTAACATCACACCAGCCTACCCTATGAGCCTACTCCTAACTGTTCTACCTCAATTTGTCGTGAGCTTTAATACACTATCGTTATCAGTGACAAACCAACGAACCCGTCAGACCGACTGTCAATTAGGTGCCCTGAGCTCCATATAAAACAGATAACAAAAGCTATTGCCGACTGTGGACCTTCATTGAGCAGTGGGTCATTTTGTTGGGCTTCTTAATAAGAGGTGTGCTCACTACTGTACCCTGCTCACAATCCCTACTCATTTTTCCTTTCCCGCTCATCAAAACTCAATCTCGACCTTCTCTTCACCTACTCATCCCATGAGAGCACCTGAAATTCACAGAGCGAAAAGTGACGCGATCTTTTTTGTTAAACTGCCAAGATGTGGAATCCTGAACCCGAGATGTGTGCCGCCCCCCTTCACCCGATCATGTGCGTGCAGACGAAGGGGGAAATTTCCTGAGAGGTACGGTACTTCCTGCGAAGCTGTTGCCTCTCGGTGAAGCGCTGGTAGGTATACGGCCACCAAGACTCTCGACCCAGTACCACCCTACTTCTAAATATCCCACAAGGACGCCGGTCATCAGGTGTTTCTCCATACGGAAGCATATCCGGATGAGATGAATTTTGAACTGGAACCATTTGGAGTTTCTTAGAGTGTGGTCGCAAACTGGTATTTACCATCTTCATTTGTATTTAGTAACCTGCATATCAAAATATCTTTTTTACATGCAGCATGATCACGTGGTTTCCATCTTCTGTCACGAACGCCTCTCGCGAGGCAAATTTTCGAAATCTGTAATTATAAATGTTCAAATACTCGATTAGTTCTGGTGATTCCCTAATTGAATTCAACTTACATTCGCATATCCTTCGGACGATCCCCACTTCCACTCCATGCTTACCAATAACGCGCACCTTGGTTTCCTTTCCTGTCATGGGATCTCTGGCAACCTCTGGTGCATCTATCCCAGTTTGAACGTCGTCGGAGAACATTGATGAGCTGACATCGCTTGCTGTCACCAGATTTTCGGGTTCATCGAAAATCGGATGGTGGTCAGGTTGGGAATCTGAATATCGTCATTGAATTTGGCACATCATGGGCTCGAACACTTTCAGGCCTATGCCAAGGCCCTTAGAGCTTAAATCACTGACCGGAAGGTAATGTCACGTCATAGACTGTATCATGCTTCTTCTCGTTTTCTTCTTTACGCTTGTTAGTTCCAGTAATGAATCGAGCGGATATAACTCTCGGTTTAGCAGAGGGACGATTTGCGTGAGTAGACCACAAGTCCTGTGGCTTTTCAAAACGTCGATTGGATTCCATGTTGCCAACCCAAGGGATTCTTGATCTGACCGGAAGTTAGAAATGAACCATATCCTCCAGAGAAGCTTTTATATCTCTCGCAGTCAGTGATATCATTGTCAGGGTCCTATCATACACTAGAGGGCATGAAATCTCCACATCTTTGTCCCTGATGAGCTCGGTGAGTTAGAAAGCCGGTCAGATATCATTCCCCGCCCTCATTTTTAGAAGAACGATGGAGTCCAACGACTAAAATATTATATCTTACCCAAGTGCCTTTATCCCAAAGCCTTACAAATGTAGTACGGGAACTATTAATCATGTTTGTCTATTGACGTCCAGAGAACACACGTCTAATGCTAAAAGTTGACCCCATTATATTACTGTCCGATAAGCAACTATTGATCAGGCCATTTCCTGACTTCAAAAATCGTTCAGATTTGCAGCGTTTACGGGTTATTGTTTCTTCCTCCCTATTAAAACTTTTCATTGTTTTGCTTATTGATACACTTTTCATTTTTTTACATTTTCGGAAGGAGAACTTAACTGTTTTTGGAGATGAAAGTCTTCGTCTATAATCTTTGCTTTGCTTCTAGTCTCTGATTGTGAGGGCAAATCAGAGTGTGTCTAATAGGATTTTGTTGCTCAGGAAGCCAGATTACACCGATGATGACCCTGTAATTCATGGAAGGAAATTCTATTTTAGATTATCTTCGTTGATTTCAATGTATGCAAGTAAAAGCTTGAAACAAAAATGGTGATTGGCGCTGCTGACAAGTAAGTAGGTAGGTAACTAAAAGTTCATCCAACTTACCACCAGTCCGACCATCTTCAAAGGCTCCTAATGAAATTAAGTTGATCTAAAAAGAAAGTGAGCACTAGATTGATTAGTGCATAGCCCGACAAGTATTTGTATGAATCAAGCGCACGTTCAGTTATTATTTATAGCTGACCTATGTCGTATGCATGGCGCAACTCCGTGAGCAAATCGTCAGAATGGCAAGTAAATTGAATCAACCGATAGATTAAACGATCGTTTATTCCTCGAATTCTTCTCCTAGCTATCGATAAAGGTTTTGAGTTGGGCTCTCCACTTTATTCAAGGTCTCATCCACTTTCTGCGAACCTTTCAGGCCACTGATTGAACCTGTTTGGTGAGCTTTGGTCATTCGGTAATTCGATTATTCCCAGCAGTTACTGGGCCGTTGTTTTTCATAGAATTGATTACTCTTTTCGCAGCAGCAATCGGCTAAAGTGATTTGAAAAGCACCAGCCAGCCTTTGTATTAGGTTGTAACATAAGTTCGTAGAGTTTTGTGTTAGGGTCATTTTACAACGATTCGCTTTGTTTTTGGCAAAGTGTATATATTCATTCGAAAGAGCTCTTTCTCCTCTATAAAATAGTCTTGTTCGTTTTTTTGGATAGTCTAGTTGTACGTCTTTTTTCTGGCTCATAATTGGAATATCCAGTAGGAGAAAATCAGCATTTTCGACATCTGCTTTTTATCGAGGTCAATAAGCAGCCGAAGCCGCTCGGGACATATGCAATGTGTACGAGGAAGGTGTCTTAGGTGTGTCTCTGGGTGGTCCCAGTAGAGACACAGAAGCCGAGAGTCAAGCAAGACCTTCACTCAAAAAAGGTCATGATTTGCGCTTGGTGAGACTGGAAAGGCATGGTGCACTGGGAAATGCTCGAACGAAACGCTACTGTCAACAAGGAGGTCTACTTACCCAGCTAAACCGTGTTAGTGAGGCTATTCGGCTGAAAAGACCCGATAGGCAAGGTGAAGTCATCTTGCTCCACGACAACGCCAGGCCCCATAATGCCCAAGTCGTCAAAACAGCACTCCAAAAGCTTGAGTGAGAGGTTCTTCAGCATCCACCGCACTCTCCGGGTCTTGCACCTACCGACTACCACCTTTCCGCTCTCTGTCAAACCAAATGAGGAGTGTTACCTTTGATGGCGAAGAGGTTCTTGGAAACTGGCTCAACAACTTCTTCGACACCAGATCGGCCGATTTTTGGCGAAACGGCATCAACAAATTGGTCGAAAGATTGGAGGAGGTCGCAAACAGTAACAGGAAGATACATCATTGATTAATTTATTATTATAATTACCAGTTGAGCTACGCACGCCACAATGCGTGCACCACATGCCCGCGCATACGCCTACGATTAAAAGTGTCAATCGGTTGCTCTTAATCTTGAAAATAATGAGCCATTAAGGTTTGACTGATAGGCAACCAAAGAATTGCTTCTGGCCTAGCACAAATGTTCTCAATTGATAGTAACACCATTGTAAGATTTCGTTAACACTGGACCTTCTTTCCTCCACGGGTACATCATTAGTTGAGAATCCCAAATTATTGGCGGTCGGATGAGCTTCGTCGTAAACGATATCAAAACATCAAGTAACCTTGTTTTTCCACCGCGTTACAAATCTTGCTGGGAGCGGTCGTAATCTATATAATAGTCGTAATCATAACTACATCGTAAATACCATAGGGGTTAAATTCAATTGGTAAGTGCTGTTATCAGACGCTATCAGCTGTTAGCAGTTCCTATCATCGGTCGTCTACGATCTCGCCATACTCCACGTCACACTCCAAACTATCAAGGCATCACTATTAATGCCATTATTATAGTGGCTCTACGCTTCCGAGGGTTTTCATTAGCCCTTATCAGCTCCTGGCCTAGCACCAACCGTTCTTGATCCCTTCACTGAGTACCTACGATCCTCTCACATCTTACTTAACCTATAAATATTCCAAGTTTCCATTATTGACAGAAAGTGCGTTACCGATCTAGTGGCTCTCGCCTTCTATAGTTTCTTATCAGTCCTATCAGTTGTTATCAACCCCTGTTGCCAAACATTTGCGGTCCCTTCGTATCCCACACCACCTATCAAGGTGCCAAGGCTTCATCGCTAACACGAAGGTAGTTACCGAACCTGAGGATTTTGCCTTCTAAGGTTCCTTATTCATTTCTAACGATAGTTGTCAGTTCCTACCATCTGCCATCAGTGTTCCCATCCTGCCTCCTATCTCTCTTTCAAATTTGAATGCACTAGGTTCAGTGGAACAGGAGTTATGAATTTCCGGTCAGACAAACACACAAACACACCAACCGACACACTTAGCCGAATATATAAGTAGGATATTTCTTCTCCACCGAGCTTACGTGTTATTTCACTTGAATCCTTATCGTGCCTATGTGGCGGACGCACAAACGGACATACAAACGGACACACAAAGTTAGCGGTTTATATATATCATGGATTGTTTTTTGGTAAAATAAATCTCTGTTAAAAAACTCTACGAACTTATGTTACAACCCAATAGATTGCAACTCGTTTTCAAATGCCGTTACCTGGAGCTCATCTCGTGGCATATCCATAGTTTTCCTCCCAGACAAGCTGGGACAATTTGTTGGACCCTATTGATGTTTGCCGTTTATAAACTTCCTTCTCTCTCTTCCACCGATTTTCAACGTTTTTTCGAGTTGAAAACTGATCTTATTCAAGTTGCTCTGAAGGAAGCCTTTGTTGTTATTTACGTGTTATTTAGTTCTGTTGTCCAAGTATTAGAAAACAACGATTTCTAGAGGATAAAGTGCATTTCAAACAAAATTAAGGGCCAAATAGTCGCTCATAGAGAAGCTGTAGTGATTGTCAAACTTGTTTAGGTAAATCATGTTGCTAGTTCTACTTCTTGTAATAGTCTCCCTTAACCCTGTACATGGCGCGAAGATACTGCTGGCCTCAATGCCTCAAGGACGTTCACATACCGGTTCTTTTATGGCACTAATCAACAAACTGAAAGACGACGGTCATCAGGTGTTTCTCTACATGGAAGCATATCCGGACGAGATGAACTTTGGACTGGAAGATCGAATTCTAAAGATCAAAAGTGAGTTTCCTTGCAGAGATAGAGTTTAGCATTTCCCTGAAATTCAGGGAAAATGTCTTTGATGTGAAATCAGTGTAGATCAGCGAAGTGGTGGTGTGGTGGTGTTACTTGTAAGCCTAGTCGAACGACCAGTCTTGAACTGGTAACTTCCAAGTTCCCTCTACCAGTCATCCTTTCCGGTTAAGTCTGGAAAACCAAGGCCAACAAAAACTATGAGGGTTTTCTAGGGAATGGGTCGCTTCATCGGTGAAAGAAAAATTCCCTCCTCTAGAGGGAATAGACTTGGGGGAGAACATGATCTGAGCACAAAGTCTGGCAGCAGTTTTCCATCGTGGGGATTTATGGTTAGTCCTCCTGAAAAATCGCCAAGGAAAAAGTTTTCAGCTAAGATGAATTGGTTCGTATATTTTAGTCGTTTTTATCAACGTAGCGAGAGAAGTATGGTGTGAGTTTTTAGCTTGGTTTTATGTAGATTAGATAAGTATGTTGTTCAGATCATACGAACCCATTTGCAAGTGACGTTTTTGAGACCTTCCAATGGAAACACGATTTTGACGTCACCGCTCAGGTGGGTGGCACTTCTTATTGTACACGTTAATTTACTTCTGAAAAAGCCTAAGAAAAAAATGAGGGTTAAGAAGAAAGGACCTGCGAATTCATGGTGTGATGAACTGGATGGGATATTCATCTCCGTGAGGAAGATAGAGCGATTTATATGTATACGTAAAGACGGTGTAAAAGTGGCGGGTAGAGACTTTACGGTAAAGGGCTTAGAGCTGTAAAGTACTCCATACCGAACTTCCCACCACAGTCAGTATCCTCTGTTGGCACATGAGCTCTCCCTTATCTACTCTCCCTCTTAATCACATCACATCTAGGTGATCACTGAATCCTGAACACCTTCTGAATCATCCACAAATTCCAATGATGTGTCCCTCTGACTTTTATCAGGGAAGCAGATCACTCTCAATTAAGCCCAGTGGAGAATGTGGAAGGTACTGTGAAGTCACATCCGAATGTCAAGCACTTCTGTCGATGAATAGGCAGCTCCTATGAGATGTTAAGAATGGACGAATAACATGATTCTGACAGATGGGACACTTCTTGGAGTGACGATAGGCTTTCAGCAACATGTAAGTATTCCAGTGCTTTCCATTTTTCTACGGAGCCGTCAGTTGTGAGACTGTGTTGAAAGAGCATCGTGATTACTTCAATCAGATGGTAAAGGAGAAATTCGACTTGATCCTCACAGATACCCTGTTCGCCGCATGTGCTTATGGATTTACCACGCTCAATCAGGTAGGTCCTGTTCGGAGTCAAAAATTAGAATTTTCCATAGGTCTAGGTCCGAGACTTTTGGGAATCTCGTGCCACATAGCAAATATTCAATTTCAAGCACTAAAATCTGGTTGGAATATTTATGGACAGCCGGCGAACGCAATTTTCGGTAGATGTCTCGGATCTAGTTACAAATGCTTTGTTATCTTGGGCTTAGGTGCTCTCAAATGCTTTTCACAAATCAGACAGACAGCCAGGACTGGCCAGGACTGCACACTTTTCCAGCTTTTCCGATCATCCAACGCTGCCACACATCTGTTCCATTTGTCTGTTCATAAGCTGTCCATTCAAATAGCCGAGGGAGGAATCAGAATCCTCCTGAAGCAAGCCTTGTGACAATCCCTTATCTACATAGAGACCGACATCCAAGCCAGAAGTTAATGCTTCTGCCCCTCTGCTTGCACCCTTCGCATTTACCTCAAACATATTTCGCACACGTAAACGAAGGCAATTTTCGAACTTATGACTTGGAAGGTCATTTGAAGCTTTTGGAAACGCCAGATTACAAACTTTTAGAGGTTCCTACACCGCACTGCATCATATAACATCATTGACAAATTTTTCTTAGTGTTTTTGTTTGCCTTCCCTTTTTTTAAGAAGCGGTCATTCCTACCGAATTCGATTTCCCATTTCTAGGCGCATCATGTACTTATGAGTTCGACGCATATTGAATCTGCTACTGGTTCCATGCGAGCTTATGGAATGTAAGCTAATTTGAGTAATTTGTTGAATTACTATGAGATTACACTCTAATCTTGTTGTTTCTTTACATTATTTATATTATATTTATATTGTATTTTGATTTTCCTGACTCATGGAAGTGGATAGCTTGTGTTTTTCCAGAAATTTCGTTCTAACACCACGTCACTTCATGCCAGTTGATGATGCTGAATTCAAGCCGGCGTTATTCTTATACCGTCTAGCCAGCACACTGGAATGGATAGGAAACTTTATTATAAGCGGAATCATTGTCGGGGAAAGAATAAAAATGGCCTTGGCTCCAGCTGTGCCGTCATTCAGGTAAGTTTTGAAAATGTTGATCGAAATGAAATGTCGATTCATACGACGAAATTTGGAAACCTATAAGAAATCCAGAATGATTCGAGATCCAAGTTGCATACTCAGCCTTCACAAAGGAAGATATGGGGACTGGCTCTTCTTTCCTGTCAGACCAAACAACGGATCCTGGAAAACTAAAAGATACAGCCATCCTTGCTAGTTCATCTAGATGTTGCCTGCATATGGTTAGGAGTCTGAACCCCACGCAATGGTAACGATATAAATAAGACATAGTTCCTGTCAGTTTGTAGGACCATCAAGTATGTAGGGTTAGTTTTCCATGAATGACCAGGGAATGACCTACAAGGGAAGGACCATTACATGGATTTAGCGCACGGCCTCAATGGCGCTCTGTCTCTCTCGCGCGGTCCACAGCATCGAATCCCATTTTGATTGGAGCTGACGTTTCTCCCCTTCTTTGCCAACTGCTTGAATCCGGACGAGCTCAGGGTTGGTACAAAATGTTGGGAGAAATGATCTTCATGAAATCATATTCAAAAAATTACCTTTTTTTTTTGGTCAAAGATGATTTTATTGAGATCTTAGAGGGATTCGCTATTTTTTCTGTGTTTTCGAGTTTAATTTCGCTTTCTGCAGCTTTTTCGAGTACCACAGAACCGCGTCAGCAGCACTCACTGACATGCCGACCGATCTGCTTGGGCCATTTCCAAGGACGAATGATGTGGGTGATCAGAGTACTTGACTTGCTGTCGGTAATGAACTTTCCCCGATGAGAGCCTGACCGAGAGGCTATTTGGTGCTCATCTTGAGAGGTAGTGAGTAATCATTGGAAATCATTTTACAGCTGTTCGACTATGGTGCTTACTGTCCAACACCAAAGCCACTAACTGGTAAACTACTCAAATTCGTCTCTGATCCGAAATCGAAAGGAACCATTCTCGTTGCTTTTGGTAGGTCTTTCCGTATTTTGTTTATGAAGAAATAAGTAGCAGTAGAGTGGAATATGAAATTTTTTTGCAGAAAAATTTAATTTAAGGAATTTCAACTTATCAGCGTTCAGGTACGGTAATTAACTGGGAAAGAACCCCTGAGTCCAAGTTCAAAGCCGTGTTCGAAACACTGAATTCCCTGACGGACTACCGTATCGTATGGGCCTACAACGGCAAAGAGAGGGAGATGAAGCCACACATTTATGCCTCAAAATGGGTCCCTCAAGTCGATGTGCTCTTCGATAATCGAACAGTATTATTCTTCAGCCATGGTGGCCTTAAAAGGTGGGTCCCTCCCTGTCTACACTAACAAAAGGGCAAATAATACAAAGAAAAGTGAGTAGACGGACATCTTGCTTATCACCCAAACGGGCAGCGAGGATATAGCAGGCTCGCGGTTCTAGACGGGATGCCTCTTATAGTAATCTCGCTAATCCTAACATAGTAGGACCTACACGGAGCCTATGGGACTCTCACCTGAATGTGATATGGAGGACAACTTTATGGAGGACAATTTGAACACCTCGTCTACTTTTCCACATGGCTAATCAGCTTCTAGGCGGTGTAAACGAAACAAAAAGCGATCGCTACAGTTGCGTTTTTAGTGTGAAAGAAGCAACGTGCTCGTCGGTGCCTTCAATTTTTATGCCGATGTTTGCTGAGCAAGTGAGAAACGGATGGATGGCGAAGAATAAGGTAAGCCGTCACAATCCTTCAGTGCATTAAATATTTTAAAGCTCAAGGTAGCGTAAATTTGAATGCAAAACCAATCCAAAACCATGATTCTGATTCCCACCCTTCGCTTATTGATAATTTTAAGATACAACAAGCACTTCCGAAGGCTTCTATTTTACTGGCTATGAAGTAATTCCTCAGGCAGTAGAGTAGTAAATGGTTGAAGGTGAAAAAAGAAAGAGAAAGGGCAAGTTGCAATACACTAGCGAGGAACTAAACAGTTCCATAGGAAATTATTGCTTGAGAAACGTTCGAGTTCGTTCTTTTCCACTTTATCGGTCTAAGGGGAGGGTCCACATCGGGAAATGCGGAGCTCACAGTAGTCTGCTCCTTCTACTAGTATACATCTGTTCGGGCACCCACAGCGATAATGCTATGCGGTGTCTTTATATGTAGGGTATCTTTAACTGAAAATAAGCTTGTGTTCAATGTGGATACGGTTCTGCTTACTCGTCTTCTGACTGTTAACAGCGACCATCCAATTCATATTGCTTGTAAATATTACTATTTGGTTGATTTGGTCAACGATTGCGATTGAGGTTTTGCTGCTGTGAAGTGAATTTTAGAAACGCTAGTTTCAGGGTTATGCTGAGGTCTTCAGCAAGCATAATTTGACTACAGAGAATCTGACATCGGCAATGAAGCGGGTTCTTGAGAATAAAAAGTAGGTGCCTTTTTTTGTTGTAACACCTAGGGTACCGTAGCGGCGTATAACTTTTACATACTTCGAAAGAGCCCGCAAAAATTCGAATTCCTTTTTTGTCTTCAGACCACCTATTTTGTCGTCCGGTCCAACAAATAGAACGGGGTATTATTAGCAACGTCTGGTTCCATTCTCACTTCATCACCTTACCTTCGGTTTATAATTTGATTACAAAATCTAAAATTTAACGGAGGATTTGTTTCAGATTCAACTCGAATGCAGCCCGTATGACCACGTTCTTTAACGATAAAGTCGTCCATCCACTGGAACATGGCGTTCACTACGTAAATCGACTACTGAAATACGGTGGACGAATGCCGGAGTTTTTCTACCCTCGCGCTATAACACGAGATTATTTCTCATACCTCAACATTGACATATTCATAATTCCTGTGATGATTGTAATAGGAATCTCTCATTGATCTCGAAGCGAACTCATTTTAGTTTGGTATTCTGGTACAAATGACTAAGGCATACAGAAAAGGATGGTTCACTTACCTACAACTATTTGGGGCGCCTCCTACGCCGTGTTGGCCGAGGGCGAAAGACGACAGGCAATGGGAGAAAGGATTAGGATAAATAGTAAGGTGAATAGGCTGTGGTAAGGCATACAATCTAAGCTGAAAATTCATATGTCTAGAGCGCTGAATCTTGCGTGATCTGCGCTATATCATGTACTAGCTGATCGCAACTGTTATTTTTGTGTATAGTTGTTGGTATTGAACACTAAGGAGAGAACAGGGATGTCTCAGCGTTTCGGGAGTTTAGGTCCAATCATGAATGAAATGGTGACCAATCCCAAAACAGTTGATCAATTTTAATACCTGCCCCTTTTATCGAATGCCTTTCGCCTGTCGCCGATCAGCCAACGCCGAGTATGAAGGCAGCGACCTCTTTGAGATGGCGGGCTATTTTCCAGCGGTACTCACGATTTTGCTTCATTTCCCCCTATGGGCAAAGACCGATCATCCTTTATTGAGGAAGCGCCACTATAAGTGATACTTGGGATGAATGTGGTTCATAAATTATGGTCAATGTCTTGTATAAGAGTTCCGGAGAACGGTTCGCTATTGCTAAAATCGAGGCATCATAACTTGAACTCTGATAAGCAAGTACATGTTGATCAGACTACTTGTTGACTTTGAAACCCGTCCAAGTTTGCAGTGTACACAAGTTATTGATTATTCTTCTCTTCTAGAATTTTTCACTTTGATTACGGTAGTGAAGCTGATTATTTTTAGAACTTGATTTCGTTGTCGTTATAAAATTCGAGCCAGAGCCTTGTTTCTAACCTGAGAACGTCAAAAGAGAGAAATTCAACTGACGGCATGAATTGAAATCAACATTTCCACTTATAAACCTGCCAGCTTTCCTACTACATACAATGAATGAAGATTCATTTTGACACTTTTACGCCTACGACACTGAAGGCAAGTGAAGGTGAAGCAAGACGAGAAGGACCACTAAAAGCACGTAATTCGAGGATTGGCATACATATTTCTAGGTTGGCTTTTTGGCATCAGATTTATCTGAAATTGGTCTTAGCACTAACAGGAGCAGTGCTTAGCCAGGCAATAATTGTCATAGTCAAGTTCACATTGGAACGCTATCGCGATACTTAATCTAGTCCGTATTCATGGCGCATCGCCATGAGCATAGAGATTCGTCTTGTAGGGCTGAACGGCAAGTGAATCAAACTAATCGAAAGAATAATTCATCGTTTTTTTCGAACTTTGTTAGGAACATTTGATGAAAAGTTCGAGTTGCACTTTCCTCCTTACTCAAAGACTCGTTCACCTTTTACCATCCGCCTGCTTTATGGCCACTAATTGAACCTGTTCAATGGGCTCTGGCCATGTAATTGGATTACTTCCTGGCAGTCAGTGTTCCATTCACTTTAATACAAATCATCACAGTCTGTACAGCCACAGTCGGCTAAAGTGGAAGCACCAGTCAGTCTCTATGGCTTGCGCCTCGTCTTCGGAATCTGCTGCTATCATTTCCCACTTCAGAGCCCGTCTTGTGCCGTCATATCTACAGTTTTCTTCTCAGTGTTGGCTTAGACCATTTTCAGATCCCCTTGAGCTCCTATAATGACTCGTTTTACAATTATTCCATGGACTTCCTTCCTAGCCTCTAGAATTTTTCACATTCGAAGCTGTTTATTTATGCTTATCCCTAGAGGAATCGCTTGTTTATTCCCATTGTCACAGTACCAGGCACAAATTTTGCACAATCTAGCAAGGAAAAATCATACTCCAAGTAAATCTAACGGTCTATTAATTGCTAGTAGGGACTTTGTTGTGATTTTTTTCGAATCGATTTAGGTAAAAATAAAATATGTTCCCACTGCTACTCCCGGTAATAGCATCCCTTGACATTGTGCATGGCGCGAAAATTCTGGTGGCATCAATGCCTCAAGGACGATCGCATACCGGTTCTTTTATGGCACTAATCAGCAAGCTGAAATACGATGGTCATCAGGTGTTTCTTTATATGGAAGCATATCCGGATGAGATGAATTTTGGACTGGAAGATCGAATTCTGAGGATTAAAAGTGAGTTCGTCTACAGAAACATGTTTCCCAATACCTTATTGAAGTCAGGACAAATCATGTATTAATATAAATATTAGTTCTGCGGGGTGGTGTTTATACTCGGTGGACAAGCTACTCTAATGGGATTCGGACAGCACGCCACGAGTGTAATCGCCTGAGGGATCACATCAAGAGTTTGTCGCATGACAAAAGGGCAGCTCATGAGCGAGTCCACGCCTACTTCCTGTCGTCTACGTTCTTTCGAAGAAACCGTGTCGGTTGCGCCTGATAACCGACGGAAGGGCCTTCTTGGAGACTTTGAAAACGTTTTCAATTGGTATCGTACATTATTAATAGTGACTGGTTCTGTAACTAATATTGGTGGATAATTCAATGTTGAATAGATCTGGAATTAACTGGAAACATTTCCTCTGCCTCAGCCTAATTACCAGATGGCTCAAAACGGAAGGTGATTTTTCCTTGGATATGTGCTCAGGAAAATTAAGGAGGAGCCCCTTTTCTCGAACCTAGAAGAAGAAAAGTGGGGTAATCTTTGTTATTCTAAATAGGGCAATACCGATAAGCTGAGCTTAATGAACTTAAGCAAGCTTGGTTCAAGTTTTCGGGGTCAGGTTTTTGGAATAAGTCCGCTTCTCTGTCGAGGAGCGGTAGTCCTCGGCACCAGAGGAATGGTAATATTGGAGTAATACTCGAAGTGAACAGAATTTCATATAGCCATTTTTGTTAAAGATGTGAAGGTTATTTCTGCACCGTAGGGTTGAAGTTCAACAGTGATTAAAAATAACTATAAGGCAGAGCTTTGATCCTGTAAGACTTCTGTTACCTGCTCACCCATCCGCTCCTGCATCGAGAACTTCAAGTAGGAAGGAATCCGAGTCAAGTTGAATTAATTCTCATATAGGAGTAGTTTCCTTTTATATGGAAAAACAAATCTGATGCGAGCTCTCTCGTGGCTTTATATGGGTCATCCAGCTTATTGTTTAGATCATACCAATCCTTTTGCGGATGATAAGTTCCAGACTTTCTTATGGCAAGACGATTATGGCGTCACAAATCAGGTTCGTGATGCTTTTTGGTTTTTGTAAATAGGACTGAAAACAGCATGAGAGCTATCCATAAATAAGGCGCGCGCTGATAGCGTGCCCTCAATCAACGAGAGAAATTTTTTTAATGTGGAGTGTTTTTGTTTTTGATCCAAGAGGGAGCCAATTGTGTCAGCTAACCCTCCAAAAGGAAGTTGTGTGGTAAATCTCTCTTTGGCCTCTATGCCAAGCGCAACAACCGTCCCCCAGTATGAAGCTCTTTCGAGATTGCACAGGGATTAATAATATTACAACTTCAACAAAAAGCCTACTTATCGGAGCGGCCATGCATACACAAATATTTCAGAGACTTCCATTTTTCTACGGGGCCGGCAGTTGTGAGACTGTATTAAAAGAGCATCGTGATCACTTCAATCAAATGGTTGAGGAGAAATTCGACTTGATCCTTACTGATACCCTGTTCGCCGCTTGTGCATATGGGATTGCCACGCTCAATCAGGTGAGCCCTTTCTGGAAGCTGTGTGAATAATCCAAAATGGCATTTTTTATGCGATCGAACAGTGACTTATATGAATCTTGCACCACATAGACAATCATTAACTGGAAAATGGGCGTAACCTTTGTGGACAACTAGCAAATTTCTAGCTGCCTAGCAGCTAAATATGTAAAATGGTCTCGGTGCCTTTGAGTGTATTCGCTATAGCTGTTCTGCTTTTCCGCAGCTTAGCCAGGCAGGCCATTCGGTTTGGTTTAGAATTCAATTTTTAGGCACATCATGTCCTTATGAGTTCGACTCACATTGAATCTGCTACTGGTTCCATGCGAGCTTATGGAATGTGAGCTAATTTGATTAATTTTGTTGAATTACTATAAGATCACCGTCTACCCTCTTTGTTCCTTTATACTATTTACCAGGCGGCTACGCACGCTCTCGCGCGCGCTAGGGGCTCTAGCCATGAGAGACGGAGCCGCATGAGCTGATTTTCATTATAGACCTTTATCGGATTTATGAGTTTCCGCTCAAACCTCGCCTCCTGTGGGGGGAGTCTGGTCCTGCCACCCACCATAAGTGTTCCCATCCTGTCGCCTATACTCCTACCAAGTTTGAACTTTCTAGGTCCATGGGGGCGGCAGTTATGAATTTCTGCACAAACCCCGCCCCTTGTGGGAGGAGTCTGGTTCTGCCACCCACCATAAGTTTTGCCACCATGGCGCCTGTACCCCTACCACATTTGAACTCTCTAGGTCTATGGAGAGAGGAGTTATGAGTTTTCGCACAAACCCCGCCCCTTGTGGGCGGAGTCTGGTTCTACCACCCACCCTAAATTTCCCCATCGCGGTTTCTGTACTCCTACCAAGTTTGAACTTTCTAGGTCCATTGGGACAGAATTATGAATTTCCGAACAAACCCCGCCCCTTGTGGGCGGAGTCTGGTCCTGCCACCCACCATACGTTTTGCCACCATGGCGCCTGTACTCCTACCAAATTTGAACTCTCTACGTCCATGGGAACCGGAATTATGGATTTTCGTATATAAATGTAAGAAGGGATGTGAGCTTTGAGGCACGCTCCGCCCATTGTGGGCGGGGCTCCGCTGACGTCATTTATGCTGGAGACACCTCCGACAATGCTCCTCCCACATCAACCTTTTCCTGCTCTGTTGGCTTTCTCCAAACCGAGTTATAAATGTTTTCATAAAGCATTGCATTTTTGGAGAACGCCCCGCCCATCGGGGGTGGGTCTCCCCAGTTCGATCTATCTTACCAATGCACACCTCAAGCCACCTTTAAACCCCAATTTTCAAGCCGTCTTGTGGCTGAATTTGAAATCATGGTCCCCGGTAGGGCCCATTTCGAGGCACGCCACGCCCACTGTGGGCGGAGCTCCGCCAAGCTAATGTGTGCTTTATACTTCTCGGTACCTGCCCCAACCATCCTACACTTGACCTGGTCCCTCCAGGCAGATCTAAAGGAACTAGGGAATTTCATGACAGACATACAGACAGACAGACAGACAGACTAAGCGCTTTATAGTATACTATTTATATTACATTTGAACTAAATTCAAAATTTCAATCCATATAGAAGTGAATAGTTAAGCCTTTTTCCAGAAATTTCGTTCTCACACCACGTCACTACATGCCAGTTGACGATACTGAATTCAAGCCGTCGTACTTTCGATACCGCCTTGCCAGCACACTGGAATGGATAGAGAACTTTGTTATAAACGGAATCATAGTTGGGGAAAGAATGAAGATCGCCTTAGCTCCAGTTGTGTCATCATTTTGGTAAGTTCCTCAATGCTCCTACTGGTATTGATGGAAATTTTGGAGATACCCCATGAGCTCTACATGGAATCAAAAATGACTCAGAACTTGATATGATATCCAGCCTTCAAATTGGCAGGATATGGGAACTGGGTTATTCTTCAATCCGGTCGGACGAGTGTGCCATCAAAGAGCTGTTCCTGAAGAATTGACAGGATTAACCATCTGTGTAGTTATTCATGACATATAGTTTGGAGTTTGACCCTCACGCAAGGCCCATGATATAGTAAAACTAACTCCTTTCCTAGATCCTGTCCCAGCTCCGACTTTGTTGAGAGAACTACTACTTGGGAGGGTTAGGGGTGCGAGGAGGGGCGAGTGGATGCATGTATGTACCACAGTGGGTTAAGAGCGCCATGTCACTCTTGCACAGTTCACAGCATCGAATCGCATGTCAATCGAAGCCGAAACCTTCTTTTATACCTTCTTTTCTCTATTTTCAGACTTATCTTCGTATTTTGTAGCTTTTTCGAGTACCACAAAACCGCATCAGCTACACTCACTGACATGCCGACGGATCTGATTGGTCCATTCCCAAGGACCAATGATGTGAGTGGTGAGCCTAATCAGGCACTGCTTAGTGTCTACCGTAAGAAAAACCGAGACGTAATTAAGTTTCTGGAAATCGGTTTATAGCTTCTCGACTATGGTGCTTATTGTCCGACACCAAAGCCATTGACTGGGGAGTTACTCAAATTTGTCTCCGATCCAAAATCGAAAGGGACCATTCTCGTTGCCTTTGGTGATTTTTGTTGTTATATACTTCCCATTTATTAGAAGAAAATTGAAAGGAATAGTAAGAAATGAAATATCGTGGTCAAAAAATTGTATTTAAGATGTTTAATCCCATAAGCGTTCAGGTACGGTGATTAACTGGGGCCAAATTCCGAAGGCTCAGTTTGAGGCTGTGCTTGGAACACTGAGTTCCCTGACGGACTATCGCATCGTATGGGCTTACAACGGCAGAGAGATGAAGATGAAGTCACACATATATGCTTTGAAGTGGATACCTCAGGTCGATGTGCTCTTTGATAACCGAACAGTACTATTCTTCAGCCATGGTGGACTCAAAAGGTATGTATCTTCTTGTTAACATTACTGAAAGGGCGAATGCGTAGAAAAGAGAGTAGATGGGCATCTAATTCATCACACAGAATGAGCAGTGAGGATTCAACAGGTTCGCAGACCTCGACGTGATGCCTCTGACAGTCATCTCGCCAATCCCAGGACGGTAGGGTCTACTGAGAGCAATCTCACCGATTCTAACACGGTAGAGCCTGCTGGGAGCTTAAAGCCGTCCGTTTCCCATCTGAGCTTGATATGGAGGACAATCTGATTATTTGACTACCTTTTCGAATAGCCAAATAGGTTCTAGACGGTGTAAATGGATGACAATGTGATTAGCCACAGTTATGATTTCAGTGTGAAAGAAGCAACATGCTCGTCGGTGCCCTCAATTTTCATGCCGATGTTCGCAGAGCAAGTGAGGAATGGATGGATGACAAAGAATAAGGCGAGCTATACCAGCTTTGTTCTCTTCCAATCAGATTGAAATTTCAAAGCCCCATAAAATTGAAAACAAGATCTACCCGAGATCATTTTCGATTCCAGCACACCGCTAATCAAAAATTCTGAACAACAACAAACATTCGTGAAGGTTTCGAATTCTGATGTCAATGAGATTAGTCATCCTAAGGCAGTGGCTTAGAAGTCTGCTGAAGGTAAATTAAAGGAGGAACTTAGGTGGTAGGCACTTGTGCGAACTCCAGCTGCTAGCTCATGTTAATGTTACTTCTACGCCTTCGATTTCCATCTTACCCCGGGCACGCCTTCGATTTCCACCTTACCCCGGGGGGCGGGAACCACTTAAGAAGGGGGGGGATAAAGGATGAAGTTTTTGGCATAATCAATCCCGTCTGAGGGATGCGCCCCCGCACTTGACTTCCATTCAGAATCGTAGTGGCGTAATGAGTGCGTATGTGGCCTATACAGTGACTTGCAGTGGCCAGCTGATGTACAAGCCAGTGCTTTTATCCTCCCAGACGAGTCTGGTACCAATTTACCGACCCCGCAGAAATGAAAGGCTTGGTTGGCCTAGGCGGATATCGATCCGGGATTCGAACCCCACATTCCCCCACTCTCCTCGTATACCACATTTCGGGCACCTTCAACATCGGAAAAACGAGCACAAGGGCAAGTGAAGCAGATGAAATTTTTCTCAAAAGCAGGCAATATCCACTTGCGTTCTATGTATTGAAATAAATATTTGTAGTGCCCGCCAAACTGGGTGTGTTCTCTTTCGAAAAATTCATGGTCAGACATCAGTCATTCACTCCAAAAAGAGCAATATCGTAATAATGGTATAATCTCATAATAATATCGTAATAATAACATTGGGATAATATCTTGCCATAATATGAATATCAGTGGGCTGAACCCTTTCGCTGTACTTTTATCCAATTTGTTTTCGTTTTCATCGCAATTGTCGATCCAATTGCTTTCCTCTCTGCTGTTAACGGCTTGGATCAAAGCCATTTTGCCTATTGTCATTACTTTTTTATAGGGTTCAGCCTACTGACTCTGTGAATGCGATTTGAGAAATATCAATTCCAGGGTTATGGTGAAGTCTTCAGCAAACATAACTTGACCACCGAGAATCTGACAGCCGTTATGAAGCGGGTTCTCGAAAATAAAAGGTATGTGCCTTATCATCGTTAATTGCACTAGGGTTACTGTAGCGAAACCTAGCTTCCGCTCATATCGCAAACCCAATTACCCCTTTTCTGGCTTTCGTTGTTCCTACCTAATTGTTGTCTCACGTGTAAATCATATTAGGGAAGGCCATGAACTGTTTCGAGCCTGGGCGCTTCTCGTGAAGTGGAAGGGCACAGTCCTCAGTCAGGACCAGAAGGGAAGGAGTTTATTAAGTGTTAGTTTTCACAGTCAGGTTCCAAGACAATCCACCTGCAGTCGAATATAGTGTCAACTGACTTTTGTGTGAAAAAAAACAGCACACAACGTAGCCGCTTAGCAGCTCAAGATGACTCAGCATTCTCTCGTGTTGTCTGCACTCTCCCAAATTCTCCTGAACACTAAGCAGACAACAATGCTTTGAGGGACTAGGGATAGTTACAAGTTGTTAGAATGTTTTTCACTACCCAGACAAAACAAGACAAGAATTGTACTTCTCTTGTCCTTCTGCACAGTGCCAACTGGCTGGCAACACGAGAGTTTAACTTTGAAGTCTGAGTGAAGCGGAAAAATCGGAGCTAGAAATTTGGGGGTATCATAACGCTAAGGCTAAGTGGACTTCCCTCGCGGTTTATACTCTGTTTACCAAATCTTGAGTTGAGAAAGAATTTGTTCCAGATTCACCTCAAATGCAGCCCGTATGACAATGCTCTTCAACGATAAAGTCATACATCCACTGAAACATGGTGTTCACTACGTAAATCGACTACTGAAATACGGTGGACGAATGCCAGAGTTTTTCTATCCCCGTGCTATAACACGTGATTATCTTTCATACCTTAACCTGGACATATTCATAATTCCTTTGATAATTGTAATTGGTATCTCCTATTGATCTCGAAACAAATAGATTCCCACGATAATTTGGTGAAAAATGACCAAAGTATGCAGAAAAGGGCTGTTTACTCCACATCCACAACTATTTAGGCGACTTTATATCCTAGTTGGTCGGTGGGCGAACAGGAACACGGACGTGGACGCCGGCGTCGATCGGTATGTCAGGTGATCGATAACTCATGCAACTTCAGTTGAAAATTCAGTTTTCTGAGTGCTCAATCATGACTGATTTGCTTTGCCCTTTTTCCTATACCAGCTGGTCAAAACATACATTGATGGATAAGATGTTTGCGTTGAGTAGCAAAGAAAAACAGGGTTTCTAACGTTCTGAAGACTTGAAATGTCGGCATGAGCCCTGATCTGCAAATATATCGATCCACGCCAACGCCTACTGCTTTCTGCCATTCATACTCGCCGTTCGCCTATCGCCAATCAGCCAGCGCTGAGTGTAAAGGCGGCCATTCCAGCTTGTGGCGCTCTACGGTTCAGTAGTTTGCGCGGTACTCTCGAATTTGCTTCATTTCCCACTATGAGAAGGTCCAATCATCTTCTCACCGGGAAAGCGCATCATTAAGGATGCATGGTATAAAACGTCCGAATACCAAAGCCTAGTTCCCACAGGTACTCTGGAAAAAGTGTTCCGGTACCGGTCTCAAGCGTCAAATCGTGTGAAAGCTTTAGAGCCACTCTGAGGCAGACTTCTCGGGCTGTACATAAGTATATTCAGCTCTGTTGAAGTAAAAGATCCCTATGGATTCCTCTTATTATTCAACTCTTAACCATCCTTTATTGAGCATGTTAATTCTAACATATTGCTGAATCAGTCACATTCTGTCATCTCTTAATTGGAAAATTGTTTTGACGTTCAGGACTATTTACTACTTGTCTAACTCGTATAAAAGACACCGGACCTTCCCATATACTGTTCTTCAATTACAAATTAGATCACCAGATGGGCTCCTGGGCTCCAACATATGGCGATCGCAGCAGGATTCGTGCCTGCCGTGGTCGCCATGTGTTGGAATCCACGTGATCCTGCTTCTCGCTCATGGATCAAAACATCTCGTCCGTCATTAATCCAATACAACTGATCAGAAGCATACTTCGCTTTTATTCAACTGCTACAACCGTAGTCCACCCACTAGGGACTCGGCAAAGATATTTATCGATTTTTTATCCACTTGGCGCCCTCTGAGACGCCAACCACTTTCGCCGCGTGACGGCGTCGCGGCGCGCTTGGAAAAAACGAGAGAAACGATCGTGTCTCCTTCATCGGGTCCCGAAAAGCCTGGGACTTCACTTCCCACGTCAAACCGTTGACGTGATAAACTCGTCCGTGATCTTTTGCTCGATCTGTTTCATTGCTCATTCTCTGGGCAGGAATGCAACTTAAAAACACAAGAGTGGGAGTGGGAGTTGAGTGTACTGCGGGAGCCACAAAAAGCTGTCTGAAACGTTTAATCATTTTTCTAATGTTGCATAACTGGTCTTTCATCGGTCATGTGCTAAATTGAATTAGTTCTCATTTGGTTGATGAAATTACATGAACATTTGCTCTAATCGTTCATTCGTTGCCACATTTTTTTGCTCTTCCTCCCTGTTTCCTGAAAAAAAACTAAACATGGTGGTGGTAAACAACTGGTTGCCACGTCGTAATTGTACAGCTGCCCTTCCCAATCAGGCACCCATTGGGATCGTCCGGGATTGTAATGTATGGATATGCATGTTGGGATACGTTCATGAAAAAAATTATTTCAACGCAGTGATGGAGATCTCTTCTAAAAATGAAAAAATTCAAAAGTTCTTCTCACATCAATAAAAATTATGCTCTGGTTCTGGTAAAGTAGTGGGATTGTATTGGGATATACTTGTGCGAAGACTTCAGCCCTTACCCCTCCTATCCTTCAATTAGGCAGGATTCCAGGGCTAACGCCAAAAGCCTGATGCACCATTTCCCCTCGCAGGCTCGCAGACGCTGCGCCTACACAGGATTGAGCGTTCCAAACGCAAGCGTCACTGTTTATACTTCGCGATCGCACCTTATCTTGCTATTACTATTCTTCCAATGGCTGCTTTCATAGTCCACGATTTAACCCGCGAGCGATCGAGCAATTGGGGCGGAGCTTGCCCCTTGTTTGCAACTGAATCTTGGTCGATACCGCGGGTAAGCGCCGCCCCATCGCTCGATCGCTCGCTCGCGGGCCGAATCGTGGAGTATGAAAGCAGCCAGTGCGGTATATAACTACATTTGTAAGCTCAGCGGTTCTCAATGTTTTTTCTTTGTATTGTCCTTGGCACCTCGGCACTAAATCAAGGTCCTGTATATCAAAATCATCACTCTTTCCACTTCTAACCAAATATTTATTGCTAGGAATGGAAATAATAAGAGAAATAAGTTCCCTAATTATCATATTTATTATTACAATTCCGTACACTATACTGAATACACGCAACTGACCACAAATCGAAAAACCTTTTCGAAAATTTTCATGAGCAGCTGAATAAGCAAAATAAGTTGATGGCTTCAAGCCAACTCCTATACATACCGGTAAATAATTACCCCAAGAAACGAAAAATGATGGACACGACGACGCATTATCAGTAGACACGATTACTTAGTAGAAGATTCCGGACATCGTTCTTACTATCGATTGTAAACACCAAATAATAGGCGATCACTGATCGTAGATCATACGAATGTTGCCGGAAATGGTTTTGTTCATTACCAAAGCGAGTATAAACAGTGGAACAGCGTAGAAGATCAACGACGGTTTCCAGATGGACGACGGTGCCGCGGCGGCAAAAGAAAAGAATTCGACTTCTGAAAGAGAGATAGTCGGTTTGATGAATATTGGAATTTACTAGTTATCACATATTGCTGTACTTTCGCTTGTTTACTGCGCATTTGTTTACCACTTAACACTATCTCTATTCCTTTTAAAGTCAGAAGAGAGAAAGATTGTCAGCGGAGGTGATGTAGGGTCTACTGAAGCCACTACTATATGCTCGGTGTGGTCATCTAACCTTCTCCGATACAAGTCGACCAAGCCCTCCAACCCAAGGCTATCCGGGAGGACAGATGCCCCAACTAGTACAACACAGGTACAACAATTAACCTCCAAAGGTCGCTCTACACGCTAAATACACTTCAAAACGCATCACGAATCTTAATGGAAGTCCATTGCATGGCGCATCCTACAACAAATTTGATTACCCCCATATGCTTCAACATCCTTAATTTATTTATTGATATTTTGGCTCACCTTTGAGTGCTTGGGAGAGAACTGGTGAGATATGGAGCATAACGAATATCATCAGTAGGTTGAGGCGGTGAATCAAAGCCATATTTCTGCAAATCACGGAAGCATTAACCTTCAATTTATTATGGGGATATTTCATGTAATACGTAAAATGTAAATTCAAATGATGGCATAAAACCGACATCAAAATGATTCGACGAATCGACGAAAAATGAAGAAGGATTAACAAAATGCTGAAAACAGCATGAAATCCCATCTCGAAGACCTAATTAGAGGTAAAAAAAGGTCATTAAGGAGTAACTTTCATTCTAAGACATCGAGATGACTCTCAGATAAATATTTTTTGATATATTTCTAGCCCTAGAGAAAGCGCGTAAACTCCGACGAACTTGGGCAGATGGCGGTTTAGAGGAAGACCCTCTGAGGCGGGACCTTCTACATTAGCTCATTTTTTATGAACTTACACAGAACTACCAGCAATCACAAATGGAGAAAGTCCCAACACGTCCTCTGGTAATTTCTACAAATAAAAAGGTCCTCTCGAAAACGCAATGGCCGGAAAAGTGGGAGGGAAGGTTGATGGAAAGGAGGGAGGAAGGAAAAGGGGTGAGATGAGGCACCTGAGAGGCACAGTTCGATTTTTGTCTCGATCATACAAGGCGTAGGTTGAGGAGCGATACCCGAGATGAACCCCTAAGTAGCGTCACATCTACAGGTCAGAATTGGCGGATCGCAATAGGAAAATGGTTCCACGTAGGGGCGTTCCTTGAAATTTTCCGATGCTAAAAAATAACAAGGGCTTGACGAATATAATCCGTGATTGGATGTGAATGCGAATTAACGCCCTGTTTTATTGCCAGAAATGAGAAGGGGTGTGGTGATGGAATTCTGGTCTTTTACTGTTCTACTCCCCTTCCCACTCTCTCCTCTCTTTCACCTTGGCTATGTCCACACCCGAGGTATAAATCATTTTAAAATGGGAATGAATGTCTTTGAAAATTCTCCTCTCTACAGTTCGATGAAATAAAAAGAGATTGCATGAAAAGAGTAACCAGAACAAAGATCAAAGCATTATTAGTGCCTAAAAATCGATTTTGGCAAGAATAAATCAACATAGCATAATCCCATGCTCAAATATTAATGTTTGGATGATTATTATGGCGATGGAACGATCATCATTGTCCTTTGATAGCAAAAAGTCCGAAAAAGGATCTCTTCCGTAATTAGGCTTGAACCAACACTGACTGATAAAAAAAAGCCGGATGAAGTTGAAACTGGAAAGCTTATCACAAGCGGTGGAAGTATTCAGCGAATTTGGCTCGGCTGCTTAGTTCAATAGATGATTTTTACAAAATTTCTATCCCTTTGATATCAATCGTGGGCGAACCAAGGGGCGCACTATGCCACCCGCATGGTCACGGGTCCGAATCCCGGCTCGATACGCACCTAAACCAACCAAGCCCTACATCCCTTCTGGGCAGGTTAAATAGTACTAGTCTCGCCTAGGAGGATAAAAGCACCGAATTATACATCGGCTGACCACTGCAATTCAGGCCAAGCCACACACGTATTCACAGAGCCACTACGATTCTGAACAGAAGCCGAATGCGCGGCACATTCTAACTGGAACCAGTTGATATCGGGTGGCAAATCATTCACGACTGTCATGTGAATAATGAGATATTCAGCGAACAGTTTTTGCATGAAAGTTTTTTTTCGTCTGTCATTTCAAATCAGTGTCGACCTTGAATAATGCTGTAGTTAAATGTCCTGAACTAATCAAATTAGAAGAAGAAGAGTCAGAAGAATTTGCAAACCAATGAACGATTCTGTCGAAATTTACAAGAAGAGATAGAAAAACCTTCTTCTTCATAAATTGCTGTCACAAGATTGATGCTATTTACTAATCAAAATCGACTATCATCATGTAAGCGAGGGCCACAACTGGAGCGGCCATACGTTCATATATGAACAAGTATTACAGCGGGCATTTTCTCTATTTAACGAGTACCGGTTTATAAGGTGAAACTGCTGGCGACAGTGAAACCGTTCAGAAATAGCCCCATGGCTGGTATGTGGACGGCTGGTTAGTCGATGTGCGCTGTCAGGAAAGCTGAACGACGAACCGAATACGAAAAACAAAAACATCGACGGGATCGCCCAATATTTCTGGCGACAACTGTAAGGACTTCAATCAATACTTCACGGTTACGCCATACACTGGGTTTTCCCTCAAAATGGTAAACTGTTTGAATGTGTATTGGACTACACTTATGTAGAGATAGGAATCTAAATTACGGCAGGACATTATCCTATAGCACAACAGGTGAGCAATTGAGTAGCACTTGTAGGGATTTTGTAAGTTTTAAATTTTCCTTTGATCCAAAAAGTCCAGTAATGATAGGTGGTCTATCTCTAATCGATATCCGCCCTAGCTTTGGAAGCCCTTTGCCTCTCAAGCTCTTCAAGCTCTACAGTATTGCAGCGACTTGGAACTATTTGTGTCTCTGGAAGGAACGGAGTATCCAAAAGAACGAAACAGCTCACTGCCTGTCGAATTAGCAGAGATGATGGAAGACATTATCGCCTAATATGACATAATTGAGTTCTTCCGTAGAATTGCTTGGTTCTGTAGTTCTAAAACCTAAATGATCATCGACAGAGCGTAAAATCGATTCTCCAGTTGACCAAATAATCGGCACTGGAAACCTGGGATACTGTAGAAACAAAAAAAATTGAGGCAGAATGAAGTAAAACAACATGAGATACTGTAGAAGCAGAAAATTATTGCAGAATTTAGTAAATCAAAAAAAAGGTGAAAGCCTGAAGCAAGACGCCAGTCACGATAGTCATGTGTCCTGGATCGTCGCATCTATCAAGATCGCAGAAGATCACTATCTATCATCGGGCCATTTCAACGGGCCAGCTCACCCTCCACACCATAATCCGCCCATCTTTTATGTACTTTTAATGCCATGATATGGTAGAATCAATAAATGTGACTGAAAAATAATAGGAAAGACCGGGATACTGTAGTATATTTGGACAGACCGTCTCATAAATCGACAGTAATCCTGGGTTCAGTAGGTGACATTACTTCACCTTTTCATAGCAGAATTTCGCAGCATATTTGATTTTTACTAATTTTATTCTGATTTTTTGAATCAGTTACATGAAGGCTTTGATAAAAGCAAGGTCTCGCACGGAAGGATTGGTGGAGGCGAAGGGGGATACGAAAGAATGGGGAAACTAAGTTTCAGTAGCCGACGAACACGAGCTACATACGAGCCAGTTCAGCGTTTCTGTGCCAGTCTGCCAGTTTTGGACAGCAGAAAAACAACAATGGCTAGGAAAAAAGGGGTCTACACGATACGATCTGAATTGGGCTACACCTCCGGGTTACAGGAGGCTAAATTCACTTTGATAGGAGTTTTTAGGTTTTCATGAGAAGATGAGGAAAAGCTGAGGAACGAACGGCGATCAACGGGGATACGATGCATTGAAGATGATCGATAGAACTGGGTCGGGGGAATTTCATATGAATCAACGAACGAACGGCCAATCTAATATCCATTCGATTTTCACTCGAGGAGATCAATTATAGATTTCACTGACGATATGAGAAGGAATTTGAAGTGATTCTGTTCTCCGAAGCCTCCCACTCGTCTCTCGGCCTCCCCTTTCCCTCCCCCGGCTTTCATTCCACTTTCCCTCTTCGACGATCAATCAGCTTTTTAAATAAAATAAGCAAAAAGGGCAACGGAGAAATCAAGCTTCTCTACAATCACTGCTTCTCCTAGCTATCTACACCCATCCACAATTGGGACAGTATTCAATAGTGCTCCTGTACCCTACAATGATTTATCACTGTCATTCAAAGGGCAAAACAAGGGTGAGAATGATACCCCCACCATAAATTTCGCCTTTCGCCTAGGCGAAACTCGATCAGGCGTGTCCGTAGACGGTCACCTAGCATCACCTACCACATTTGTGCTCATCTCCAACTCCATCTCAGCAAAAAGTACCAAGAAATTTCGCTGAGTTGAATTCCCAGAAGTTCGCCTCACGACAAATTTGGCAAATTTCCGAACTCAAACTATAAGGGCATCCTTAAAAACCTCGCATGATCTTTCACTGACCCTAATGGGAGTAATGGGGTAATACTACGGGAGAATATTCATGATGAGCATGGGAAGTTTCAACAATCGAAAATTTGAGTTTGAAAGCTTTTTCGAAAAATTGTGAAGAACAAAAGTGGAGAAATGGGAGCTTCCAACCGATTGAGAGCGATGACCAGCCCTGCAGATGGGGAGAAAGCAGCGTTGCACTAATACGAATGGATGGGGGATGAGTGTATGGCCATAATCGTAAGTGCATAGCACCCATTAGTGGAGAATACGATACGATCAAACAAATTCCTGCTCACGATAGTTATGGCACTTGAAAAAATATTCACAAAATTCCCGTTTCGGCGAAGCATTATAATAACAGAATCATTTTTTGCAAGGTTGAGTTCGATTTCTATGGTAACTACTTTTTTAAACAGAGTTGCGACATTTGTTGAGTATTTACCAATTTGTTTACTTGTCTTTTCCTTACGAAGGTCTGGCCATACACTATGTAAGCATGCAGTTACGAATTACGAATAAATAAGAAATTCTTTGTTCGGATCACTCTCACCGTTATCAAAACCGAGCCATTTTTCTTGGGGAAGGCTTTTTGAAAGACTCCAATTGGCTCCAATTAGTATTAGCTCTTGAAAGAAGTAGTTGTAAATGTTAGCAGACTTCAATTGTAAGCCATCTCATACGAATTGTTTCGTAAACAGTGAAAAGTCACAGCCACAAATGTCAGCAAGAGTTAAATTGTAAGTCCGCTATTATAACTGCCATTAAATGCAACAGTTTCAGAGAATTCAGAAGTAAAGAGCTCCTGAATGATGTGTTGACAATGCCGTTCAATCCTGAAATTTCAGAAGTCAATAAAAATTTAGAATCCTTATTGATTACCTGATTTTTAACAGCCTCCGAGCAAAATCAATGGGTCTAGAAAACACAGAAAACAACCAAAATACCTGATTGGTAATGAAGGTAACTTTGAATGTTTATATTAACTAATTGAAAGTATTTGTTAGTAGAGTAGTAGTGAAATTCGTCGCAAAAAATGAAAATGGTAATTGTCCTCAAGAGGGCACGCCCTAAGAAGAAAGGGACATCAACACTGAGTCAGTTTGTGGAACTGAAAGAGCAAACAGACCGTGCCAGTTACCGTCGACGAGTTTTCGATCGAAAAAAAAAACATTGACAGATAAACAAAAAACATTTCCACTATTCAATCCAAGACTCGTTTCAATAGAACAGATTGACAGTAGCAGTTTTATTCTCAAAAGAACGCCTCCACCGAAACTCTCACCGAACAGGCCGGACGTTTTCCGCGATTTTTCGTGGCCTCTATCGCACAGTTGGAAAGAAAACTTCTAAAATTTTTAATTTTCCAACCTTGACCCCTTCTAACCTCAGAATTGGGATCCCATAGTCCCACACACGATCCCATAGATCCTAGTTTATTGAAATTAATCTTCGCTTCAAGGCCAGTTCAAATGAAGATGATCCAGTATCATGAGACACTGTGACTGAACGAACACATAAAGAGCACATAGAACGATTCTGAAATGGGTCAAAAAATTCTTTACATCTTAAGAACGATTACTGAGTAACTGCTCGGATCGCGGGAGGTAAACAGGAGCGATCCGAGCATTGTTCGGAAGACTCTGAGTAAGCTAAATAAATAACCAATTCGTTCTATGATCTCACGTAGAGGTTGACTGCATGGCGGAATCCACAAAAGAAAACTGACCAATAAGTAATTTATCATCAGTCACCCAGCAACTGTTCTCTTTAGGTTTTTTCAAGTCCTGTCATCACTTAGTAATACTCCGCTTATTGATTATCTTATGAATATGTATTAAGCGACAGTTGTGATAAGCAAGTCAAATGGACAAAAACAATTCCGAAGGGACCACATAAGATCGATCACTGTCATTGATTTTTGTCATTGTGATTGAAGAATGATTTAAAAGTCGGCAGAGAGAGAAGAATGAAATGAAGGGACTGAGGAGACCTTGGCAGATATCGAGTTATCGCTAAAACAGCAACGATCAGCCCGCTGAATCCAAAAAATCCAAAACACAGCCTGGGAAATGGCTCATGATCAATTTAAAGGATTAGTGAGTACTGCGTAATAACCCTTTCCAGTTGGACCTTTAGAATCTCGAACACGGGCCCCAAAGGTGGATTAGAGCAGAGTTCTACAAAAAAGAGATGACGTGCCAGGTTGAATAACTACAGGTCAGGTGCCAGGTTGAATAACTACAGGTCAGGCCGGGGGAAGTAGAGCGCAACGTGAAGGTTCAGGGAGTGGTCCCATTTACCAGTTCCCGTGCTACCAGTGATATTAACCCCACAGGAGCCCGACCCTTCACAAGTACGCCATCAAGTCGGGTGAAGCTCATGTGTAGCTCAACCTGTAGAATACTAATTCCCAAATACTAAGGAAATAAGAAAAGGTAAATGAACAAAACGAGGGGCAGGAAAGATGAAGACATTCCTCAAATAAAATGATTACATCTAGCAACTTCGTTTGGCCGAGAAACCCGGGTAGACGCTCCTGGGCAGGAGGAGCTGCCTGCAAACTGATCAGCTGTTCTCAGCCCCGTTCTTTATTCCTCGATGCTGTTCGTCCCATATCAACGTAAAATGGAGCACATGCAGGAAAACGAACGCCCAAGCAGTGACAGCCGAAAAGACAAAAACATTTGGACTCTACACGACAGCCCATTCCGGCCAATTTGCTCTTGGATGCTCCTGGGTGAAAAGAAATATTGGGAACCAACCGGTAACGAGTCATGTTGTTGAAAATTATCGAAAAACAATATCATTTTCGTGTGAGACCATCAAAACCGAATTCAATCAGAATGAGCGACAGTACGGTAGACATTTTGTTGGAAAACACGATGTTACAAGGGCAATAAACAGCTGAATGGACTGTTTTCGAAGAAAGGGCATGGGCAAACAGTGCCAATAAAAACTATGAAAATGTCATTCAAACGAGACGATTTGACTACTTTTCCCATCGTCTGGTATATGACGATTTTGACAGATATCGTACTACCCCTTGGTGTGGGAAGGGAATGAGTGGGAATTGTAGCCGTCTCAAGGCCATACGCTGCTATTACGGCTAGACGGCCCCTCCGATCGCAATGGTAGTTATCCTGCATAACCCCTAGTAAAATTTGAGTGAAAGTTCATACGCTGTCGCATCGAATCATCGGAAACTGAGGCTGTGGACGAGATGATCCTCTCTGTTCTGTTTCTCAATTTTTTCTCCTTTTATTCATTTTTATTATTCTACGCTCTTCATTTTATTCTTAAACTAATTTCAGCCCAATATTTCAATTTATATATTACACTCCTACTATAGCTACTCTTTATTCCTTACCTCTGGTCCCATTTAACCCTATAACACGGAAAAACGTCAAATACTTAATGCCTGGCCAGCGGCTATTGCTGTTTATTGAGAACGTGAAACGGGAAAATCTATTACCTCTGAAAATTAAGGAAACTGTTCTATATATATTGCTAGATCTATCAAAATTTTTAATAAAAAAACGAAAAAGACCCCTTTTCATTCGCTAGCTATGCTGATAGAAATAAGGTTTTCTGAGAAAAACCCCTATTTCATTCGAAAGTTCCCGGATTCTCTAACAAATTATCCGAAACATTGGGTTATGGATAGTCACAGTATCAAGTTCGATCCCTGTTGCCACCTAGAAATTTCTTTGACAAACGCCCATTTAACAAATAGCTGCTTTCAGATGTCCCTTAATCTCACCATCAGAAGCAGCGGCTAGAAGTTCAGGACGACAGTTTAAGACGTTATAAAAGGTTTTTCTGGAACATCTCGCCGTTGTTCTGGTTCCATTTATTGGCGTAGTGACCGTAGCAAGGTTTTGAAATGGATTAAATTATCCAAATTGGATGGTCATCAAGATTCAACAGAGTGATCGAAGGTGAAACGACTAAATCGAAAGTGTTTTAAGCATTTTCAATGGCATGGATCTCCTCCCTCCCGTTGACAAGTCTTGTTTTGAGATGTTCGACGATTTCCATTCAGAAGAGTGAAGGGCTCAGTAAAGACGCACATGGCCCAAACAAAGAATCGCAGTGGCCAGTAGCTCTACAAACCAGTAATTCTGCCTTCCAAGAAAGTATGGTATCGTCTATCAAACCGCAGCAATGGGAGGCACGGTTGATCAGGGTGGGTATCGATCAGGAATTTCATTCCCCGGGAGACGTTCGATTAGTGCGATTTTGGGTGCGCGCAGCAAATTTCGCTGCGAAATTCGTGCCCATTCAAACGACCCTGGCGCCTATTATTGGGACACGAACTTGAAGTAGAGTAGATTGGTGAAAATGTAGTTGGGGGGTGCCAGCGCCCTTTTGTGCTCTGCGTCTCTTCATTTTTACACTATCTAATCATCTCACCCAACCCGGAGCTCCTCCTCTTCTAAAAGTTAGGGAAGGAGCTCCGGGGTGGGTGAACCAATTGGATGTTCAATTCTTACTCCATCCCAGCTTTTTGCACGAGATAATCATCTCTTCCACCCCGGAGCTCCTTCCCTAACTTTTAAAAGGGGAGGAATCCATCTCTGCCATCTCTACGCAATCTGCCGCCGGTGTCAGAGACGCAGAGCACAAAAGGGCGCTGGCACCCCCCAACTACATTTTCACCGAGTAGATTAGTATGGTCAGCTGATCCTGCCGATCTATTTTACTACAAATTTGGGCCCTAACATTAAGCGCTGAAATCCTAGGAATATCGCCGTGCAATTTGTCGCGTGCACTCAGAATCACACGAATCGCCACACACCCCATTTCCCTCGTTTATGAAAATAAGTGTTTCATGGGAACGAAATAGGACCAACCGGGGATGTAACAAACCTTCCCCCTTTCTTTTAGCGCATTACTCTCTTTGTCTATGTCACGTGGACTTGTATGTAAATACTACTGCAGCACCCCTCGCACCCTGGATTTATTGCCGCATTGAAACAGGAAAATTTGAGAAGAATTTCAAAATATCGGCAGACAATTGCAACGAAAAACAACAACATCAAAAAACTCGACGTTAAAATTGAAAATAAAATCCAAAATTTCAAAATAGTCATGCGATCCTTCGAGTCATTGTATGGGCTAAATTCTCATGCAAGTGTAGCTGAGATTCAGAGGAAAAGCAGACTGCGCGGTGAATTCCGAGAACGGAACAATCTGCTCCAAGCGATTCAGCTTTGAGGTTCCACATCAGTCACACGTGGACGAAGTAAAGGAGGGCATGAGGAATCAGTTGTGGAGAATGCGGAGTTGATCGCATTCCTCAATTGTTTTTTGATTCTATAGCCGTTACCTCAACATCAAAGAAGACTACACCTGTTCTGTTTGATAAGACTACAACAGATCAGTTTGGTAAACATCAGAGAAATCGCCATCCATCAAGTGATAAGCCCCGAAAAACACCAACACAACAGGGCTTTTCAACCTGATAAAAACCCGTGTTATGGAATGCTTTGACCGTTGGCCTGCTCACGGGAACAAAGGAGGTGCAGCGAGTGAAAGTGGTTGACCATAAAAATCCGATTTCGAAGACATAGCGAATTCCAAAGATTGATCAGAGGTAAGTGCACTGCTTTGAAAGCTTTTTTTCATGAGAGTACCGTACCTCGTGAACGACATCCGGACTAAAAAAACTACTGCAGTTCTCCTAACCACCCCTGAGTAAACAATGTGCGACCTATTCAGAGGGTGTTGACCTATATTTTCGTTCTTTGACTTCAATTTCCCCCTGTAAACACAATTTCATCCAGCGACCCTTGTCCATTACGGTCAGTCACAGCTGCACAATCACGCAAAAAACCACACTTTCAACTACTCTGGTCGTTTGGGAATTGTGGCGGCCAGAGCAGAACAGAAAGGATCCTGAAGGGACACTTTGCTGTCTATGTCACGAACTTCTCACCTCGCATCACTTAAGCAGCAGATCGCACTAACTAACGGAAGCTAGGAGGACGGCTAAAAGAACGATTTCGATCGATATCGATCGGATTTGCTGACTCTCACAAAAGGATTTGGACCATAATTGGCTAAACTTGAGAAAAAAGCAGTGGTTTGCTCAATTCTCTCAGTTTCATGGTAGATGTCGGCAGATGGCCCCCCCCCCCACTTAGGATCGGGATCCATGGATCAAGTTCTGCCTTCGACAAAAGCGATGTCGTCTTTGTAGCAGTATGTGTAAGAGTTGATGTCATACTCACTTAAGTATGAGAATAGAGCTCTAATACCACTCATTCAAATCGGAGTATGATTCTGCTCGAAACCGAACACATGGCGCATCCGGAAACGTCAACCGGTCATTTTTTCAAATTGCGAGGAAATTTTGTACTAAAATGTACAGATGCGAGTAGTTCATTCTATTGAATCACATTTTACCTCTCACAATTCTTTACTACTACAACTTGATGCCTGTTCTGAGTTATCGTAATAAAAATACTGCCAAACTAATAAGAGAGATAGGACTTTTGGGTGTGTTAGCAAAGCATAGAAGAGCTCTGACGATGCAATCACTTGTCAATAAAATAAGATCAGCAAATATTGACGGAACCGAATAGAAAAAGGAACGCACCACAAAGGAATCATTGCCATTTCAAGGACTCTCTACTGAGTCGAAAGAAGGAGGGGAAAAAAAGAAAATTTGGAAAAGAACTGAGTTCAACTCGCTTTCAGCAGATGGCAGTGGTCAGCCAAGAAAGTGGTTTTGAAAGACAGATGAGCAATGGCCGTAATACATCGACCGACAGTTACACTCACACTCTCTCTACACCCAGCCACAAGGCCGGTCAATAATATCGATCATGGGAACTGACTGGACTGATATAATAGGCATCTGGGAGACTACTTCAGTAGGAGGGCAAAGGGAGATAGAGAATGAAACTCGTATTGTACAGAGCTGTCGCTAGCAATTTATGCAGAATGCGACCGGTTTTTCTGTAATGCCCATTGATTTTGATGCTTTGTGAGCTATGCAGAGAACAGGTGGTGGAACCAGTACCAATGAACGGCCATTATTGTGACCTTGAGGTGGATCGAACAACCAAAAACCATCTAGATCGACCCAATCGTTCGATCGATACGGTCCTTGAATCAGTTCATCATCACAGCTGGAAGATGGGCTGGAGTGGGCCATTAGGCCTATGGTGATTCCTTTCCGACCCAGTCATGGCTTGAGAGCCATGTTCCGGTAGGGTTGGGAACTTACCTAAGTTAAAGGGGAATATCGTCTTCGAGATCTGAATAGTAGCAAAATTGTTAAGACTGGCGATAAAATGGACATATTGCAGCCCACCCTGGCCTTTGCATAAGCCAAAAACGTTTTCAATCATTTCTACTACCCTGTGTGAAGGTGAAATCTATGGTGAACCCTAAGAATAGGATTGACGAACCCAGCCTAGCCCAGCAGTTCATCCCTAATCTCCCAAGTAGCGGCCGAACAACAAAATCGATGGGTTTGTTTGTCTTTTATCCAAAAATACTTTTGGAACTGAAGCTGATCTGTTAGTTTAATTGATCTCTTTCGATGATTAATCAACCGATTTTTTACAGTGTGAACCATTTTTTCTAGAGGAAGCCTTTTTCAGCAAAAGCAAGAGCAGTGAGTTCAAAAACTCGAAGTGACAGTGAAAACGACCAGAAAACGAAATGCTTTAATCCAAGGGAACCACCGAGGATACGCCATATGCCAGTTTCCTTGAAGGATCATAGAGAATGGCTGAGTGCCTGCAATGAATGTACGTTGACTTAAGTGCGTGTCTGCCCGGCATTCGAATTAGCTCTCAGCTGTTTTCCCCCGATGATTGTTGGCCGCTATGAAGGGGACGGCGTAACAAAGTATAAGAGTGGAGATTGAGAGGGAAACCTTCGGTGTCCCTAATAAGGCTGGGAAAACAAATCAACTCGTCATAGTAGGGATGAAATTCCAAAAGAGTCAAGGATCTCGACGTTTATCAACCTTATTTTGGGATGCGCCATGCATCCGACTTCCACTCAAAACATCGAGGCATTTGAATGAATATTTGGTCTTTACCGTGATTTATGAGGGTTAGGCAGAGCAGAGGTCAACGGTTTTATGCTACCAGAAAAAAGTGTAAAAGTTAGGGAAAATATTGGCTTCCATCCTCAGCATGGAAAAATATGTAGAGGGAATGATATATGTTGGCAACCAGGGTGGGCCATGGACTCGTTCTCTTTTTGAAGTCGTAAAGGCCATGTTCATTGCACTGCATTCATAAGGGGGGCTTGATGGCTTCCGCAGCGATCATTTCAGCTACTTCCCATCTGAAGAACTGTGTAGTGACTCACAAAGTCTAGACGGCCGAGCAGTGAATCTTTTTCTGAAAGGCGACTAAACGGCTCGTACTATAATAAACCCAAGGACAACTGGCCAGGTGTAATAGGTTATTAAAGAGTTTTAGAGCCTCTAGAACAACATGGATGCGACTGGTACGAACTCCCGAAAGGTGAGAATATGCAAATGAAAAAGATTAAATGGAAGATTATGTGGAAAAAACATAAAACAAATGGGGAATAACATAAAAAGTTATAGGCTAGAAAACAATAAACGTGCCTAAATGGGACAAAGAAAGGGAAGGCTGCGTGTGGTGTTTTGGGAACGTTGTTACCCTGACCGGCTGTTCTGATAAGAAGAGTTTGGATTGATAAAACTATATTAGCCTCTCTAAAGAATCCAAACTGAATGATCGGAATGTCGAGTAGTTCAATAGTACAAGCGGCTTTATCAAATACAAATGTTCAGTACAAATTTTACTTGTTATGAAGCACAGACACATACTCTCCCACATAAACATACTCTTCCCACATAAAACTACAATTAATTAGATAATATAGCTTCTCTTATGACTTACCGATCCACTTGGTGCTCGAACCAGCTGCTACTTCCTGCCATTCAAGTCCGGCAGCAATTAAACGATCCAGAACCGGTAGAAAGCTCGATTGACTGTAGGGGGGGGGGGATGGGGAAGTGCCAATCGGGGAACGCGGTGAAGTACCTATTGCTGCGTTTCCTATATTTCCACATCACATATCAACCAAACTAGAAAATTCAAAAAGTACTGGAACCAGTAAAGCTTTGGAATGAAAAGGCCATTCTCGGAGGCACTAAAACTCGTCCCTTATCCATCCCGTAACATCTCCAGCTACTTTCATGATTACCATTTGCCCTGCCATGTAACATGGACTCTCCCTTAGTAGGTGGATAAAAATTAGGATAATAAGCCTGATACAAAGGTCTTCTAGTGGGAAAGAGCAACGGAGCTCAAACTAAATAGCCTTCTTGCCAGAGCTGCAGTTGGATTCTCTCTCGAGTAACTCGGGTTTCCGAGAATTGCGGGGAAAACTGGCGTTCGAACGGGAAAGGTTTTCGCCTAACTCCGTCAAGCCGATTAGAGGGCGATTATGCTAAGCCGAGCTCACACAATCTGGTACGGATTCAATGTAAACCTCAAGTTGGGGACATTCTATGGGCTTACAAGAGCCTAAAAAACAAAAAAAGCAACCATAAGACGAAGAATTTTGGACAAAAACTGAGAACACTGTGCTTTTATAGCCTCTAAGACTTTCTATACGCTCTTTTTTCTTCTAGAGAATGTTGTTCCTTCGTTTCTTTGGTAATGATATAGGCAATAACTAAGTTTTATTGTTTTTTTTATGTATTAATGTGTGGACAATGAATAATCAAATACATGAATAAATAATTAAGATGGGTGTGAAAGAAACAATAGAAACTACAGGAGCAACGAGCTTTTTGAAGGGCGTGAAACAGGGTCAAGTGTGCTGGTGGGGAATGCAGACTACTCAAAACCCATACAGGTTTTACTTCTCGGAGCCACTTCCATACGCCCTCAAAAAGTGCCAAGAGGGTAGGACTCAAGGATAAATGTAGAATTCAAGACCCAGTCGAGGATTGTATGCTCCAGCTAGGATTCCTATTCGTTTTACTATGAAGGTAGTCGACGGCAAGACCACAAGATTCTGTCGAACGTTATTTTTGTAAAGGATTCGAAGCTAAACCTCATGAGGGCACACAATTAGCTGACTAGGGCACTAACTGTAGGAACTTTCAGAAAGAGATGATTCAGCGAAAAAGTTTCTGGTGAAACTCCCAGGTAGTTGTAGTATGGGGCAGGACCCAACACTAGAGCCTCATGAGACCTATTGAACTCCTCATATTTGTATGTTCGGTTTTTGGATCCTTAGTTCGTGTGGAAGATGAAAAAGGCCATCAAACATCGTCGATTGCTCCTACGGGAGAGGTTAAAAAGCTACTCCGTAACGCACTCTCGAAAATGCAACTAATGCCGGTATCTTTACCCACCAACAGCTCATTCATAGTGGGCAAGGTCCAAGGCAGAGTCGTAATGAATTTTCAAGAGAAGCGGCTCAGCCTTCATCTATTCAGAATAAGGGCTCATGAGGTCCCCGCAAAGAAGCAAATCAGGACAGAAAGCGAATTTGAAGTGAACCACGAGAAGGTGTTTGAGGTTGTTCGTGCTAAGGTTCAAGAGCAAAGCAAAGAAAGCCGTCTGGCTCTACAAGTAACCAGTAATGAATTGTATTCCTCCTAGACATCACGTGAACACCAGCCTCCTATCGATTTTTGGCCGCACTTTGTTGTTCTCTACTGCAGCTGCAGCTGCAGCTGTTTCGGGCAAGTCGATTCTGGAAGGCGTTCCAAGGCGCTCTCACATTTTCAACTCCCCTATTTCATTTCAAGAGATTTAAAATCCCAGGAAGGATAGAGGATAAAGTTTTTGGCGTCAATCAATCCCGTCTGAGGGATGCGCCCCGCACTCGACTTCCATTCAGAATCGTAGTGGCGTAATGAGTGCGTATGTGGCCTATACAATGGCTTGCGGTGGCCACCCGATGTGCAAGCAGTGTTTTTATCCTCCCATACGAGTCTGGTACCAATTAACCGACCGAGGGATGGAAGGCGTACGACACAGTTCTTCATAGAAAATAGGCAAAGCGAATAAATCCAATCATAATATTTTTTTTTAAATATTATCACATCCATTACAAGCTACCGTAGTATTTAATAAATTCAGTGAGATGGGACAGCGCTATGGGGTGTACTTCCATGGAAACGGTTAAATCATCTGCAGTATTCAAGAATAAGAAACAGAAAAGTCGACGTTTTCAAATTCGTTGAGGAGTCTGTATAAGTGGGGTCCATATGATTATTTTATTATTACTTTTAAGGGTCCTGGAATTCTGCGTCGCTGTTTTTCCCTTTCCAGAAAGTCTGCAACGACTACATGGTCTAAGGAAGAATGAAAAGCTTGACTTGCTCGCTTGGAATCATCCACCTTCTCTCGTCTTCAGATTAAGTTGATATGAAGGCGACAAAAGCCCAACAAACCCGAGTGTTTCCTGGAAAAATGTTTGCTGGTTGTTTAAAATGCTGAAAGTACTCAGCCAGGTTGCCGGCTTCACCATTTGTGTCAGTCCTTCTCGAGTGAAGGATGATAGTAACAAATAGTATAATACGTGTAATAATAATTAGCGGGGTCTCGTAGTGTAAGGGATAAGAGCACGGTCCCCGGAATGGACAAGAACGGGTACGCGCCCCGTCCGAGACTGAAGTTTTGTCCATAAATCGCCAACCTTGTGAAAATGAGAAAAATGTTGGGGACTGTCGTGAAATCCTGTTTCAGTTGTATTTTTAGTGTTGTTGTATACGGGCCTGAGGGCCATTAGGTCAGAGCGGGGGTTTCCCGTTCATAACGAGCGACACTTTATGCTGCACATCGGATCATGAAAGATCGAATCTTTAGGGATGTTCAACTCGCAAGAGCTCGCCGGAGGAGGAAAAACTGCCCTCATCCCATCAGTACAACACATTACTTGCCAAAGCATTCGGGTAGGAGAACCACATAGTTGCCTTTCTACCCACTTCACACCAAGCGAAAAATCTTTAATAACGACCCAAATTGTTCTCTACCAATCAGATTGAAGTGCTATTCTTAGCAAGGCAGTACTACAACCGTGGCTGTTAGAACGATACCGAACGAATTTTTTCCAAATCTTCAGATTTAATTAGACCAGCCATATGAGGAGCGTCAAAAACTCCCATCAAATTCAAGAAGAAGCTTATAGTATCTTGGCTGGCACTAGTAATCATTTTCTCGGACTACATATACACTCGGGGGTACACTTCGAGATAACTTTAACTACCATTAATGGGCTGTGGGATATAGGTGTTGATGCTAATTGCTTAACTGATGGCGATGAAAACGAGAAACCTTAAGAAATCCCCAAATATAAGACATACTGACATTTTTCGACCTAATCTTTGATGAGGGTGGACCGGGTGATGACGACGAAAGGCATGTTTGGACGATATGCCAGTCGCTACAGAGCAACATGTGTTATCTACTACCATGTATCAACTGGCTGGATTTACAACGAACGTACTTTATTTTGAATGAATTCTGCCACTTCGAGACCCATATATAGGTCTCATGCGGAAGTTTGGACGTCCGAATCGGTTTCTTAGTCTTTGCGGCGTTCACTCTTACTCTTTAGTTCATGAGATGGCCATGCCCTACATGGCCATCTCAAGAACTAAAGATTCTTATTCATAGCAAACCTCCGAAATCGTTCATATTAAGAAACACGGTTTCGAGTGCTCCTCTAGAATTGGGAATCGATGACATGTCGCACTCCGCAGTCCATTGAAGAGCACTGTCAGCAGTCTTTCCGATTTCTTCCTCTGATGAAGAGATGACTGATTAAGAGGAGAGCGCAGGAGGGATAGGTTTTGATCAGCAGGAACAATAAAATGCTCCTATGAGAACTATGATAACAAGCGTTCCATCTGTAGTGCTTCTAAATTACACCCACGACGCTATATTCAAAGAGGTTCGCTACTGGTTGGAATTAGGACATATGTATGTACATTCGTGAACAACGTTATCATCAGGCCTCAACCTGCACAGAGCCGCATAAAGAATGACACTGTCAAGAAGATGCACTCACTTGTTTATTACTTACTGCGTATATACAAACACGTGAGAGAAAAGAGAGCCCAATACATTAATGCCTCAATAGCAATCAAAACGGTAAACAACAAGAACAACAGCAACAAATTTCTCATCTATACATAGAATGAATCAGCTCTCTTGTTCTACAGAACATCATTCTCCTGTTCTATCTCTAGTCATCTTTTATCTTAGACTATGGTTGCTGTGCCGCTGCAGAAGCCTCTGGGGACGGACGGTACCAATCATATTGATAAACAACAACAAAAACCACAGTATACCGTTCTCAAGAAATTCATTTTTGTTTCACTGAATATCATTTTTTGCCTCATTGACGTTCATCATATCTTTGATGTATGCCAATACCAATTAAAACCCAATACAGTACGTAACCGTAGAGCTAATTGTAAGGTCGTGAACATTTTCTCGAGTAGTTTCTTCCAGTACGGCTCCAAAACCTAGATGAAAGAATAGGGTTTAACAGCGTCGGAATAAGTTGAAGAATTGATAAAGTGGCAGAAAAGTAAGAGTTAAATTGAAGGTTGTAGTATGGGTTCGAGTTAGAAATAACAAGGTCATTTATTCAAAAAAAAAAAACGATAGCCGAGCAGTCAGGGACATGTGGTCCCTGACTGCTCGGCTGTGTGGGTATATCCATGAGGGCCACGGGTAAGACGATGTTGTAACGAAAGTCGTGCACTACAAAACATTTCAAAAAAGGTGGTAGTATCACAGCACCGACAGGATAGATTGACAGACCGCTGTTAGCTGCTGTCGATCGTCGTCAAAATGAAAATGATAGCAAGAGCAGCAGGCCCTGCGATAAATGCTAGGAAGATTATTGCATGTTTTACATAAAAATTGCTTTATTTGGCCAGGGTCATGTAGCTTCAAAACGAACACAGTGACTGTCCTCGTCGTTGATCAATCCCGTTCTTGGAATGCGCCTCGCCTCCCGCTTCCGGTGAGAATCTGGTGGCGTTTTGAGTAGAATCTATTCATCTACTTGCGGCGATCAGCCGATTTTCCCAATCAGCGCTTTTATCTAGCTCGACGAGTCTTGTACCCATTGACCGACTACAGTTAGGTCGAACGCTGATCGGTCAGAACATCACTTGGAGCTACGTAGACCATTTCGAGTGCGATTGCATGGCTCAAAAAAATACATGTCAAATTGCTTCCTCGATGCTCATCGCTGCCAACAATTTTGATGAGTCAATAATGAGTTTGATGGCGGGGGTGGTGTAATGGCAAGTGGCGCACTGTATCACACGCACGGTCAAGGGTTCGAATCCCAGATCGATGCCCGCCTGGGCCAACCAAGCCTTCCATCCATCCGGGGTCGATTAATCGGTACCAAAAAGCGCTGACTTGTACATCGGCTGGCCACCGCAAGTCATTGTAGAGGCCACACACGCACTCATTACGCCACTACGATTCTGAATGGAAGTCGAGTGCGGAGGTGCATCCCTCAGACGGGATTGATTAACGCAAAAACCTTATCCTTTATACTTTAATTAATAATGAGTTAAAATCGAACTACAGTAATGGTACAGTAGAGGAGCTCAACAAACTACTGTAGTTGACCGCAGGCCACACGTAACATAACAAAGTAGAAACATCGCAGCAACTCTACAAAGTAATTTCTGTTTGTCAAATTTCCACACAAACACGAGATTTTATGACTTTCGGCAAACATAACAGTAATCACGAACTTAGCTCGGTTATCATAGCTTACTAAGGTCTTGGACTTTTACGAATTCCCAATTCAGCTTAGCAACAAAACGTATGCAGAAAGGAGGATGCAGTAGCATTTTTGTGGAATGTCACAGCACATCATCAAAGGTATCTATGAAAAAAAGTGAAATAAGTTGATATAGCTGTATCACCGCCGTTTGCTCCGTGTTCCATTCCATGAAATCTTCGTTTAGACCATATGTCGACTTGCGGTCATTCCGATATTGCCTTACTGGATAAGATAGATACATATATATAAGTCATATTTAGATAAACAATAAACTGAAGGGGATGCCGATCTTAACTGGAAATGGTTTTTACAAGGTCCTTGTCGTGGGACTCTAGCGTGGGACTCCTTGGACCCAAAATTCAGGTATCAGGCTTTCCAGGAACAGCTTGGACAATACTTTTCTGAGCATCTTGAAGTAATTTTCCTCACTCTCAGCAGCATCGTAGAAATCTTGCCACATATATTCTTTTAGAGCGCCATCTCTGTAGTGACAACACCGACATTCCTCGCAATTCGGACAACAAGACAACAAGAGACACCTAGTTTCAGGATGATTTCGTGATGATGTCTTTGGTCTCCAAATCGCTCAGTATGGCATTAACTTCCAGCTGATCTCATTATGGTTGTGGTCAAGCTTTCTAGTTCCACTTGCTCCATGTCTTCCGTATCTATGCCGTGCTACACGGTACCTCTTGTATTAGTTCGTGGTCGCTGCAACAAATGCACCTTGAACTCCCCGAAGGAGAGTTTACAATTTTCTAAGAAACTATAAATTCTGATAGTCTTTTGGTAAGCCCTCCCAGGTAGTCCTCCCGTGCCAGATTCAGCAATGGTCCCGAACAAGAGTTTACAATCTTCCAAGATGCTCTCAATTCTGATAGTCTTTTGGTAAGCCCTCCTTATGTGATTCCTCGGCAATTTCGATACATCTGAACTCGGATTTAGAATTAATCCTTTTATTCTCTGAGCAATCGGCGGTTGCCTCTTCTTTCTTAAAATTTGTCGGTTCAGCGGATGAATCTAATGCAGACACCTAAACCAGTCATTTCCCACGTATTGAACTCACTCTATCAACAAGAAGCTCAATGTGCAACAACAACATTGCCTACTCTCCCATGTGTTTACGACGCAACCCCACACGAGTGCAGCTTTTTGGCTTCACGTACCCTTCTGCCTCGGCTTCACCTTTGCGGTACCGTGCAGCTACATATGGGCTTCATTCATGAGCCGGATTCAGAAATTTCTCTAATGCATTCCTTCCCAAGAGCAGTGATGGGAGCTTCAGTTCCATGTCGATCATGGTAGGAGCTTTTGAGTTTTATGGGGACTAACACACAACAAAAGTATGTTAAGGAAATAAGCTTGACCGTATTGGACAACACATTATAGTGTGACTTGGTTCCAGCCCTCATTATCCTATAAAATCTATTTCCCATGGCGACTCATCTGTGAACCTTAGGCTTTCTTTTCCCTCCTATAGACAGGCCTGACCGCTAGACTGAATTGCCTTTCAATTTCCTGTGCTTCCTCGTTATCCTTCCATTGAGTCATTTACCCTTGACTCTGAAATGGAAATCATTGATTCGCAGTTGCAATCTAGATGTTGTCCTAGAACAATGGGCAAGAACATGAGTGCCCTATCAGGTGAACCGGCTTGGCCTTAGAGTTAATGTTGGGACTAGACTGCACGGATGACTAGGGGTGTCCAATTTGCTTGCCTGCTCTTCGTTAAGGTCAAGACATTCCGTGAAAACAAAGGGTTTCAACAAGGAGTGTAAACTCCTTGCACCCAGCGCTAGCAGATCCGGATTAGATCGACCTTCCAGTTCTCAACTCGTCATAGACATTCACGCGGGATCCGCCGATCGTGAGACATACTCAAAATGTGGAGTTACGATTGCATGTGTTCTTACCTACAATTTCTTTTTGTCGATAGAGTATCAGATGACTTTTGTTACTGGTTATGTTATTTGTATTCCAATGGAGGCGTTGTTCCGTATTCGGCAAATAGGATGCTGATGTTCGCATAGTACCCCAGGAAGCAGCAAATATCTATGATCACCTCTTGGTGAAGAGGGAAGCTGTGAATAACTCGACCCACCCTAATGATTTCACGAGACCGCTCACATGATTACTCGATGGTTTCGCAATGGATGCAGCCAGGCGCGTGAAACAACCACCCCACACGAGCAGCCTGCCTGTCGCCGAGGATGCCCACTTGCATTTGCATCATGGCTGGGCTCTTTCTACCTCAAACACACATAACGAAATCCACTCTTCTTGTGGTGTTGTGAGTCACCCAAACAGGGCCTTTCGAGTCATTCTTTCCTGAATGAGTCACCTCGTATCGATGTAGTCTGCAGCGCTAGTTGTTACGCTATTTCACCGGATGCCCGTCTGTTAGGGGGTGTGTGCTGAGTCATTCCACACAACGTCTGAATATAAAAGACCGACCGCCTGACTCAACACGTTCATTGGTGCTACCTATGCCCAACAGTAACCCCCTCCCACATGATATCACGGAACACACGCTATCAGGAACACGTTAATCCTCCTATTCTGTCACTATTTTGGCTCCAAGTTAATATTTGGCTCCAAGTTAATTCTTATATTCCGCCCTGAACTCTGACCCCCGAGGGTCTTACCTTTGTACCTTCTGGAAAACATCAAGGAATGCAATTTCTTTAGAAATGCATATCCTCTAAGCAGGTAAGGATTCATATTCGAATTCACATTCATTGCCATTGTTGCGCCGTGACTATTTCGGTACAATATAAATTGGCTAATTTCATCTGTGGGCATTGATACATATGGCTGTTTCGGAAATTATTGTCCTTTTCGCATTGTTTCTTTTTTGTTCCAGTTTCTTCATTAAACAACCCCCTCTCCGTATTCCTCCTCCTCTTTTTCTTCGTATTTTGTACTCAGCAAAGGTACCGCATAATATAAGGCCGAATCTTTGCTAGTACAAGCTACGTGGAATCAAGATACCGGTTTACTACTTCCTGGTTACGAACATCCTCTTCGGAGATTTCTGTGTTCGTCATATAGATTCTATTCATTATACTCGTGATTTTTCGATTTTTTTTCTTGCACTGGGCGTTAGGTCATCGATTTCAAGCATCGATAGTACCGAAATAAACAGTCTTTGAGCGAAACGTCGAATCTGATCATGTTGTCAAAAGGATTTCATTTTAAGAAAGCCATCCTTCAGCCCGAACGTTGTTGTGACTCTAGCAAGCAGCGGTGAAAGCAGAACCTCTCTACACGAACTTCTTGGGGGTGAAGCGTTAGTTATAAAGCGATGAGTAATATCGTGGAAACTAGGTGGCCGAGTTAGTAGGCTAGCACTGGTAATACTGTTGGAACCAAATGTTTCTACAGTCTGAGTCCTTTGTTTCCCCTTTCCCCTCTTTCCCTATTCTTACCGCGTTTTATTCAGGTTGGAGCGATCCAACATAAGGGAAGCACTCAAAGGAAGAACTAATATCAAAAGAGAAGTAAACGACAAAAACGAAGAGGGAATAAAGAGAAGAAAAGAGAAGAGAATCGCCGGAAGGAAAACCGTTGCTGAAAAGAGATGAGGACAAAATGCGATGCTCTGGAAATACATGGTCCCCAAGGGTGGTGGAACTTCTCTCCACATTCTTACGGCCAGGGACAGTGGTTCCGTGGCGACTGTTATATCCTTTCATTGAGAATTCAAATCTTTCCCTTCATAACGCGCGATCGCGTGCGGAGAGCGCGACACGCCGTTCGGGGAGAACATACCACACCCGTAGCCCATGAGCGCTAGGGTCGATCACGGGGACGTCGTACCCCAAGTTCCATTGCAGTATTTGTTTCAGGATACAGAAGAAGAACCCAGGTATGTTGCGTGTCGTTTGAAAGCGAAAAGGTTTCAAGGCCAGGCCGATAAAATATTCCCTTATTTGTATTTTCTTGTGTGAAACGAATTCATTTGATTGGCAAAATAGGCGCGTTGGCTTGATTCGACTTTCAGTTTTACACCTACCGTTCCAATTGGAGGGTAATTTCCTTGGATGCTTGTCCTTTGAATTGTTCTGACTAATCTCCTGTAAAAGATAGAAATTCTAGTCGTCATGGTGTAGTTTATAGAAAAGGATGCTGCTGGACCTCTATCGACTTCAAGAAAAAGGATTTCACCATCGCAGATAACGTTGGGAAAAGGATTTCACCATCGCAGATAACGTTGGCGGTTTGAAATGTTGTCAGGACGACTATTTCATCACGTGCCCCACGTCATGGTGATGACTAAAAGGTCACATGAGAACTCCTCTGTTTACGAGTGTGGAATCTTGCACCCGGGCGGTATGCCCACACCCACCGCATGTGGGATAACGGATTGAAAGGTTAAGCTGTTAATTTTCTGTGGTAATTGCCGTAACCCACTACCACTTTAGACCTGCAACCGTACGGATTTAGTTCCAATATAGGCCATTTCTGATTAAAATTTCATCGTACGGGTCATTATGGAAGGAGTCAGATGTACCATACTATTGCAACAAATGCCTAGGATAGGAAGCGAAGAGGAAAACAAATGAACATCATCTTGATAGGATTCTATCTAAATCATCCTGTTGCAATCAGCATCACTTTCAGATCCGAACGTCTAGGCTTTTTTTTATTGTAGGATTCGTAGACTCAAAAGTTCTCTTCGTAAAGTTTCCGACTAGAACGCTTTCAAAGGCTTCCTGAAATTAACGAGGTCAACACGCCAAAATTAGTCTATCTTACACCTGTTTATAACACTTTTGTTTTTTGTTTAAAGATAAGAAACAAACCGAAAGAATAAGCGCTGCGGTTACATCCAACGCCAGCAACAGTTCCGTAGAGCAGACAGGAATACTAAGTTCCCCCCCCCCCCCCTCCCCCCCCTCCCTCAAGCGGGGGTGAGCAGCTTTAGAGCAACTACTTCTCAAGCGGCTACGAAAGTATTCAAGAAAGGACCGCCACCACTGCTCTGGAACAACGGTTCGGCAGTTCGCAAGTAGTGCAAATGGGGAAAAGAGACCCCAGAGTGCTCTTCAGACCTAATCTCTTTGAACAGAGGTGTATGAGTTCGATCGTGGTGGTACTTACTTTCAGGTTATAGTAACATCACAGTAGTCATGAAGTTATGTCTGAGTATGCTCGTGCTCAATGTACACCCCATATCAAGGGAATATTAGGCCTTTAGCATTCATCATGCACCTTTTAGCATCGCATTGCAGGTGAAGCATGTTTACAGTACACTTTTTTTTAGCACGGACCATGTGTGTGCTGTATAAGTAAGTATCGATTACTGTGGCGTCTGCAGAATTCTGCTGACTTTGCTAAACATAACTAGCTATGGCTTGTTTTATTGTTACGTAATAGACCGAATCACAGTTCTTGTTCAGGAAGGTTCAACTTGCGGTGCACACTGTAACGTAGGATGCGTTCAGACGCCGAAAGCCAAAGCCGAAACAACTATAGATCCAAATGTTGTCGAAAACTTTCAGCAATTTCAATTTATTCCGAAGACATTTTTAGGAAAATAGACTCCATGCAAACTTTCTACTCACGCAAGGACTCGAGAGTTTTAAGTTTTTTCCTGTCAACCCCGAAGGAGATACTTTCAGCTCACACTTTCCTAAACGCTAAGGAATATCGGTGTAGGTATAGATGGATGTAGGTGTATGATGTGTACGAAGAATAGGAATTGAAAATTCCCTGTGGTTGCAAACCAGATGGATTTATTCAGTTACGTGATTCTTACAGAACAATAGATAAGCTCAACAGAAACTTCAAGCTCCTTATAAATTCAAGGCTGTAGACTGGTTCTGAGCAGCAGAGAGCCATTGATCTCTTCAATGGAAAAACTTCAAAAAACCTAAACAAATCGGTTGTTTTTGCTTTTTGTTTTGTTTTTGTTAGCCCATTGATTTTCTAGAGTAATAGTGTTGAATCTTCACAACGATGTCAGGACAATTCAATGAGGAATCTTCCTCGCTGAAACCCTTGTGTTTGTAGTGTGCTTAGTCCGCTTCATTGTTCGTTCGTATGCGTCACCGTACACAAATAAACAACATAATTTACAAATGTGTCATAGTGTTGTATGAAACATGAAGAGAACATCACAGAGAATGACCAGGTTTTAGCTAACATACTCTCAAAGAAGGCATAGAAAGGAGTTAATGCATCGGTAATGCATGCTCTTTGTCTAACCAAACGGACTGCGCTTCATTCATTGTATTCTTCACTGTTTTGCTAATTCTGAACAACATTGTTTACTATTGTTCATTTCCGTAATACAATAAACACAAACTTCCTGCATGAAGAATTATGCAGTGAGAAATACCTCTAGTTGTGTATTATTTCACCGTGGCTATTTGATTTTTATCAAAGCACCGTTACTTGCCCTTCCTACTTATCAGGGTGGTGAGACAACTGCACGCGTTACCGGGGGCCACCTGGTCAGCTCCTCCAGAAGCGATGGGACTACCCATCATCTCTAGAATAGCAAAGTGATAACACACAAAATAAATACATGAAAGAAGAATATGAACTCGATCACATCTGGCGTTGGTCACCCCAGTCCCATACCTGCCGATCAGTTAAAGGAAAATCAATAGTTCGGTCTTGTAATAGGATTTAATGGAAAATAGAGTGATCGTCTTTGAGCATGAAAACAAGTGTGCGTCTGAAATCTGCCGAACAGCTGTTCGACTGAAAACAAAGAACGGTGCTGCTCAGGGGCCGTAAGGTTTGCTCCCCCGAACAGGGGAGGGTCCCCTAGTACCACCCAGTATAGCAACAAGCACTGCTGTGTCGTCGGAGAAAAGCCAGGGAAGTTAACAGATTTTTTTCTTCCCGTGTTGCAGTAGATAATTAGATTGCCTCACGAGTACAATGTTGCTTACTGTGGTTTTTCCTGATGCACAGCATCCCTCCACATTCGACTGAGGGTGAATTATTGCTGCACATGGTTACTTCGTCGGTTCATTTTTCCTAGTTGAGCGAGATTCCTACTGAAAATATTGACAGATTCAAAACGACCATCCGGTAACACCACTTATCTCTATCGGAGGAGCCATGTGATAGAGCGGATGTGAAAATTTGTCATTCGGAGTTGTTCAGAGTGCAAACTAGATTTTCTGGTCACATGATTTTGTCGAGTCACAGAAATGATAAACAGATGTTGTACATGTAATCACGGATTATTGAAGTAGTCTTAAGGATAAAGCCTTTTGGCATCAATCAATCCCGTCTGAGGGATGCGCCCTGCAACCGGCTTCCATTCAGAATCGTAACGGCGTAATGAATGCGTACGTAGCCTACACAATGACTTGCGATGGCCAGCTGATGTACAAGCAGTGCTTTTATCCACCCGGACCAGTATAGTACCAATTATTCGTTTCAGAGGGATGGAAGGCTCGGTTGGCCCGGGCGAATAACGAGCCAGGGTCCAAACCCGTGGCCGTGCATGTGAGATGGTGCACCACTTAACGCTACATCGCCACCGCCCAATTAATATGATCTTCTATTTAATCCAATGCGTAACATAGTCGTCAAGAATGATGCTCAAATGGGGATATTCATTAAAAAAGCTCCGTTATCGATGACGGCAACCAGATTTGTGGAGTGCCTTCTTCCAGAGTCACGTGAGAATTCTTAGACGCAGGTAAAAAATGCATGCGTCACTCGAGCATAATCTAAAGTCTGACGCTCACCGGCATGCCAATGTGTACCAGTTGCGAAACGGCCAAGTGACTCTAGCTTTTTTCCTGTTTTCCAACGTTGTCTGTCTGCAAAGTCTTCGACAAACCAATTTGGTTCATCTGGGAAGAAGAGGAACTAGAGCATCCACACCAAGCAGAACGTTACGGCTTATGGCTGAGGCGGTATGTTACTCAAGGGTGCCTCTCAATGGTAGAGGTGAAACGCTAGAGCAGGGTAGTGTGTGATCTTGTACCCAAGAGTTGAACGTCCAATGGATGATTAAGGTGATTACCGAGTGCAAGCTTGCGATCGTGGGAGTCCGAGTGCGATGTTCGTCACTTCAAAGTAATGCATTTACTGCTTTTATAGTCCGCAAAAGAGCGAGCGCGCGAGCCAGCCGCGGGCTACTCCTCCGGCGGTATCGACTAAGATTCAGTCTTAAACAAAGGGCAAGCGCTGCCCCAATCGCTCACTCGCTAGCGCGCTCGGCGGCGGCGGCCAAATCGTGGACTATGAAAGCAGCCATTGACTTACCGATTCCATGCTACCTCAGAATGTCATTAAGATGTAGTATGCGTTGAAAGTCGTACTTTCCATGAACCTTCGTCGAATTCTGATTAAGGATCGATTTTCCAAACAGAACAACAACACAATCGAGGGCTATTTTCACCGGCTTCATCTGCAAGAGAAAGGAGAAAGCTGGGATCTCCCGAGTTGATACGATTATGGGTTCTAGGTAACACTCTACAACTCCAGGCATAATTGACGAAGCAAAAGAAACACGAACTTTATCGTTTCTCTCAGAAAAAAATTCACATTTCATATCTGAACCACTCTGATTCATCTGCACTTGAGGCATTCACTTTTTAGGAGGCTTACGAAAATTGGTTTACACAGGTAAGACCGCTGGTTCAGCCCTTTTGTTTTATTCATTTCATTCACTTAATCTTCCTCCGGGTTAACTTCCCTTTAAGTCCTCCCTTCAACCCACTCCTGAATGGCTGGGAACAGTTTCGCTGCTACTGGCTCCACTTTTAAGAGCTACGAGATGCACCAGCTTCAAAGCCTGCTTTTGGGGATGGAATGTTAGTGGTGCGATTCAGGAGCACCCCGATTCTAAAGGCTCATAGAGAACAAGAACTTGTTCTCAGGAGTAAGCACCGATTTCGAGCAATTTGAACAACGGCGCCTTACAACCTTCTTCTAAACAGTTCTCGGATTTTCAAAAAGTGGTCCCTTCAGATGTTCCAAGACTAAATGTTTCGATATCATTTTCAGCAGTACTAAATGTAAACATAATCATCACTCTCTCAGAAAAACGTTAAAATGGGGAAGTGTACGCACTGGCGTAGGACCTAAATACAGCCCCATAACGTTTCGAATACATGCATATGTGACTTATACTTTGAACTGCGATGAGAAGCCGGTGTTGAAATCAAGGCTTTTATCCTCCCAAATAAGTGTTATATTAATTAAACGACTCGCAGAGGTGGAGAGCTTGCCTTCCCTCGCGTTTCAATCCGGAATTCCGATCCCCAAATCATCATGGTAATGCTCAACTTGGCCCACCACCCCACCTTTGCCGGTATATAATCTCGAAAGGAAACTTCCAGATGAATTCATAATAAAGTTATAGAAGCTTGTGATGTTGTTCACCCAAATGAATGTGAATGTACAGAAGCTCCATTTCCTTTAGAATTACAGGGTGTCCCAAAATTATTTGCGCCAAAGTTCAGTAATTTTTAAGGTAGAAATAATCCATCAACTTCACATTACCTGTTATTAATTAGTTGCATAAGAAGGTTTCCTTGCAATATGCATGGTTGCTGATGTGGAACTCCCATTATCTTTCAGATGAAGGAGGCTCATTCAATGCCACTTGCAATCATTGACGCGCGAGAAGTGGAAGGGCGTTATGAAATTCTTTGGGATTTTTCTAATAACCGTATAGGAGGCTATTAAACGATATAGAAAAGAAGATTGAATCAGAGACAAACCAGGAAAGATAGAAAGGTAGAATGTTTCTGAAGATAGGACTATTAAAATGTTCGTCTGCCAATCGGTCGGGATCCTGGGTGAGCCATCAAAAGGGAGTCAACGGGCACGGCTTACAGGAGGTATCGCGATGGAAGAATGTCATGCAGAAGCCTCATTACCATTCCTATCGTATGCTCCAATCCCAATCTCAACAGACTCTGCAGGGTCAAAAAATGCAGAAAGTCGCAGATCCACTTGAGTGATGACACGCAACCTTTCGTCGTTTTCTCTGGTCAAGAAATTTTTACGATAAAGCCATTCCTCAACAACCAAAACGTTCGCGTTCTGGAAAGAAACATCCAGCGTGCAATAGCTCACAAAAAGGTTGTTATCAGAACAGTAAAATGATGTTTTTTGAGGAAAGCACTGGCAAGGGTAAGCCGCTCGTGGTTTCTTCGGTGCAGGCGTGAAAATTGACCAAGACCAGTACTCGAACAGCGTACTGATGGGTGTGATGAAGAGTTGATCCAACTACAATTCCTAAAACATCTCGTAGTTCTTCCAGCAGGACACTACTCTAGCCCACAGAGCCAAGCTTGCCCGCGAGTGGTGCCGACGACAGCTGCCCGACTTTGTTGGTGAAGAGGAATGGTCATCCTATTTTCCAGAACTTGACTCCCTTGAACCCCACGAATGGTCCCTGATTAGAAGAGGACCTGTCGAGCTTGCAGTCCCAGTTTGGAGTCGTAGAATGCAATAGCTGGAGGACGGCTGGGAAGAAATGGAGAAGGATACCTGCGTGCCACATGCGATCAAGTCGAGTTCAAACTTTGACTTCTATTCGCGCTCATGGGGGATATTTTTAAAGGCGACTGTAGCATGTGGTAGCACATAGTGTTAGCTAGCGTGCGTAGAAATTCCATCGTCTTTAACAGTTGAGAAGTTTCAAATATATTGCTATAAATCGGCGCAAATAATTTTGGGACACCCTGTACTCCCACCAATCCCTGTAATGATACCATGCTGTAGAAATGGGTCGGTCCCTTCCATAGACATCAAATGGTCGACTCCAGGAGTTTCCCAATCTCCTTTCCTTGCATGTTTTTTGTCCTTGAAACGTTCCAACGCCCTTGCGTGCATGCACCATTTCTATCGAAAAAAGATTATAGATGTTAGGAGGGATGACCTGTTGAAGAAACGATCTGATGGGGCTCATAATAGCAGTGATAAACTCAACGACGGTTCCAATTATCTGCAAAGCAACTCGTTTTTGGTTTTTCAATCGAAACTGGTCATCTGGGAACAAAGGCACCGACTGCAATTTACCTACTCCTACAACGAGCCTAGTTTGTAAGTAATGTAATGTTTCACATGATAATTAGACAGTTGCAATGGTTACTTCTGCCTCAAACCGGCCATACATCTAAAAAAGAACCACCGATCTGAAAAAGGACAATTACGTTTGACAGTTTTTATAAAGAACTAAGGAGATGTCGAATGAGCAAACGGTTGTGTTTATTGCTATGTAACTGCTATTATACCCATACACTGAAGACTAATTGCTGAAAGGGTTCCCGAAGAGAAAAAGGAAAGGTAAGGACGTCCGTCAAAAGAAATGGCAACAGAACGGGCAGAATCGAAATGTCAAAATAAAGAAGAACGATACAATCGAAATAAAAATCTAACCAGTACATGTTTTTCTATAAATGCTCACTGAGATGTTAGACAATCAATAATAACACTAGTAAAAATAATGGCAAAATAACTTATACCTGTGGACGGAGGTTGTGTAATGGCAAGTGGCGCACTACGTCATACGCAGGGCCACGAGTTCGATTCCCGGATCAATATACGCCCAAGCCTTCCGAGTTCGTTAGTTAATGCAAAACTCGTCTGGGTGGATAAAACACTGACTTGAAAATCGGCTGACCACCGAACGCCACTACTATTGTGAATGAAAGGTGCTGTAGTGGCAAGGGGCCACTTCACACACGCATGGTCACGAGTTCGAATCCCAGATCGATATTCGCCTAGGCCAACCAAGCCTTCCAAACCTCCGGGGTTGGTTAATTGGTCCCAGAATAGCCTGCGTGGATAAAAGCATTGGTTTGTACACCGGTTGGGGACCGCAAGTCATTGTATAGGCCACATACGCATTCAATACGCCTCTACGATTCTGAAAGGAATCGAGTGCGGGGCGCTTTTCTCAGACGGGATTGATTAACGCCAAAAACTTTATCCTTTGATATTCTTTGGGGGGTGAGGGGAAGGGGGTGGGGGCTGGTTTTTACCAAATGCTCTGAGTAAATGCCACTTCGATGGTTGTGAAAGGTAATGTGAATTGCGGAGAATTCCTATCAAACTTGGAAGTCTAGCACACTTGTAATGGTGGTGAGTAAAGTTAAGTTTGGAACTCTGGGAACGTTCACTGGTAAATGGTCAACAGCGACTTCAAACTCTGAACCTAAAAATCCCATACGCTAAACATTTTCGATAACATCTTGAATGCATGCTTATAAGTTGGCCTGACTTATTACGACTCTCATACCCATGAAACTGCAGGAACTTGCCTCTAACTCATCTCATTTGTCACCATAAACAAAACAAATTACATGGTTTACAACGATATTAGGCTTAGAACCAGCTCGTTTACGATAACGACCTTTAGAACCAAGAGTTCCGTCGATACTTGAACCGATCGTTTCATGTAGTTAAATTCGCCAGAACTCTTTCAGAACTTAGTATACTCAGATGCAACGTGAGCACTCACCCCTACATTCTCATATGGTGGATAAAAACGACTTTTTCTGCAAAGAAAGAACTGAGTGGCAATTTTTTTGTATTCTGGCGCTTTCACTGCTACGGGAGAAGGTGTTTGAACCCGTACGATCTAACCATCTCGAATTATAGACCAATTAGCCTAATCATACTCGACCGTCTATGAAAAAAAGTATGGTAAGATAGAAATTGATCCTTTATCGGATTGCCTGGGCTTCTTGGTGGAGTGCGTGATTACGAGAGGTCCCAGTGCCAGTGCCATACGTATGGTTCGGGGATCAGCCACTTGCGTGAAACCCCATTAGGACTTTGAACACAAGTTGAAAGCGAGGAGGAATCCCAGAACATATCAAATATCTGAACCATTTGTATAAGCCATCATGCAGGAGCGCCATAAATTTGCTTAAAACATACCATATGTGGCTATGAAGGCCCAACGGAAGTCGCATAATTTGTCTTTTCGACCATCCGTCTTCAAAGCCTGGAAGCTGAACATACTTCAGATTCATCCCTGTCCAACACGATATCAAACATGAGACCAGTTTAAACTAAACGTTGGTTCTGAATCAATGGGGGTAATATCGTTAATCACAGCAGTTTAACTCGCTAAGGAAGTTTTTAATGTAGACCACCATTAAACTGACCTGCACCGGCAAGGCGATCGGCTGAAACGAAAACCGACTTCAGACATCAACTAGCTAAGCCAAGATATAACGAAAGCCTAACCTCCCCCTTACTGCAAGATTTCATTTTGCTAGGAAGTTCGTCAAAAACGTACTACTGAGGCTATATCATGTTTGATTACAAAGATTCGGCTGATTTTCATTTTATTTTTCCCCTTCGAAGATAGTTAAGGGCAATATATTCCCTCCCTTCCAATCAATATGTAAAAAGGGTTTTTCGATTGTAAAATGCATTTCGCTACCTTTCAGTCGATATTTTGAAGGTTTTTTTTCATGGCTTAGTCTGTTCAACCAGTGTAAGGTGTACTTTTTTGTCGGAGATGCTTTAAGGGCAGGGTCCTTCGCTGGTGAAAGTGGTTTTCAACTGGAATCAGTAGCACTTCAGTCATTCATAGAGTGCAATAATTGTAATGAGAGGTATCGAAAAACTTGAGCTACATCTCATCTCTTGAAAGAAAGGTGGTCAAGCTTAAAGAAAGTATGAAAGTGAAAGCACATGCCTATACGAAAGGGTATCATTGACGAAAGGAGTGGCCTAACTTCGGAATGATCAAGGAAATAAGGAAAAAATTGCTGTATGAAAGTAGAGGTGGTCGAGAAAGAACCATTCCTCCTTAAAGAATTCATACTTGTGTACTTGTAAGTTACTTTGTAGGAGTCAACTCATAGCAAGCATGTGAGGACAGTGCAAGCTAAGTACAGTTACTGACAATAACAGAAGTCTTTTATTGAACAGTGTAGCAGTAGTCTTTATGTAAATGATACTACTACAAAAAAAGGTGCCCTTCACCCTGATGAGTCAGACCTTAAGGTCGTTAAAACAGCGCTGGCTTGGCAAACTGCACGCTTGACGATAACCTGCACCTATTCAGCGAGGCTGGGGTGAAGCGGTGCCAGGAAATACCGCTAAAACAAGTAAAATCCCTGAATCAAATCCTGGCTCCGTGTCGGTTTAGCCTATTCAAGCCTTCTTCCCCTGCGAGGTCAGTTAATTGGTATTGGACTGGTCCGGAAGGATTCCCATATATGCCTCCACAGGACACCCCATAGACAATGCCAGCCTTCCAAACGCTGCGACGATTTTAAATGGATGTCGAATGTGTGTGCGCATCCCAGAACGGGCTGTTCAAAGACAAAACCCCCAATTCTTCATCTCCTAGCCATAAAAAAAGAGCAAGAATCCAGGAAAAGGGACCTACCAAAAGCTCGTACTCTTCTTCAGCAGCGCCGAATTAACTTGCAATCAGGTAAGCGAACGAATACGAAACAATTAGCAATCATGGAGTGAGACAGAAAAATTCTTCCCAAAACGTCTGCAGGAAAAGGAATCAGAGAAAAATTCAGAAACAAATGAGCAAAGGTCGAAAGGGTGATGAACCAGCTGTACGTAGAAAAAGCCATGAAATAGGACCAGCCATAAGTTTTTCGTAGAATTCCATGGCTCTAACGAATCGTTACTGCAACTTCGAATGTCCTTTTATGTAAAACTCACTCAAGTAGAAAACTGCCATTGAAAAGCAGACAATAAAATTGTTATGATGGATGAATTACATCGGAAATAAATGAGCAGTAAAGGTAGGTAGTAATTCAAAAGTAACGCCGACCTTAGTAAGTTTGACGGTGCACATCACACCGAGATTCTCTCCCCATATGTTTGTCTGTCAGCCTGTCTGTCTGTCTGGCTTTCCTTTGAACGTCCAAAAAAAACGCATTTCATGCAATGTGCAATACAATGCGAGACGAAGAACGCCCATCCGCCTATATAAGGGCGCCCAGTGTAACTGGCACCCTTGCCCTCCACCCCGGCACTATGCCGCTGCCCAGGGCTTTAAGCCGGATATATCTCCTCTGTTTACTGTTTTTAATGGCTACTGCTCAGCTACAACATTACAACAATAAATTAAATGGACATTCAGCATCAGTCAGATCAGTATGGACACCAAAAAGCAATGATACTGAAGGGGTGAGCTTTTTGTGGTTCATCTCCTATGTGGGTAACTTTCAAGAGAGAGGGGGTTCAGTTGGTAAAAGTCCCTTGTCATTTTGAATTGCTAGAGATGTCAGATTCATGTCATGAGAGCAGCAGGGGATATTTTCGATTCGTGAAGACTCAATGTCTTTTTTTCAGAATTTTTGATAATATTTTCTGATATTTTTTGATAATGTCCTAGATGATTCTGATGGGCTGTGAAACATTCACGGAATTTTTTGCCCTTTTCTGAGCTCACCTTTGATTTTGAGATGTATAAGCATCAACGCTTCTTCAGTAACTAATTATTACTCGAGAAAGAACTAAGCGGAAATCGTCGAATTTGCAGAAAAAAAGGCACAAACCTGGTAGATCTACTTGAATTGTTCTCCCGTTGTGGATGTTCATCGATAGTTCCTGCTTGTTTTGTGTAGCCGACAGCTTTGCCCTTGAAATCGTTTACGTTATTATTTTTATAACAGAAGGTTTCAAATCAGTTTTCAAGAAATCTCAGGACATGTCATCGATTTGGATCAGTTGTCTCCATTAGAACGATTTTGTCACATAGCGCAAAAGTGTTGAGATAGTTTTTGAGTGTTGGGGTTTGCTTAGATTACGATCATCGTCAGATCTGGTTTTCCTTCTCAACGTAGAAATATGATTGCAAAGCTGTGGTTAAGGAAAACTTATTACTTTTCATCTGGAAGACATACCATAAATTCTCACATTGTAAAGCAGTTCCGGTTGTTGGATGAAACCTAAGTAGCCTACAGCTTTCTAGCCAGAAGCTGGCCGGCTACTTACACTTGATGTCCAGATCCTCAGTAAGAACTTCCCTTCCATCGAAACGATCAGAGCATCAAATTATAAGGTTATTCACGGCCATTTTTACGAAATTAGAAGGATTGATTCCATGTATATTGTTTGGGTAATCAGTTTAGCTCATCCTCTCTGGACTTTTGAGCCGACGGTTAGTTTTCTTCTTGAATTTTTGTCTATCAAGAGCAACTTGTGGAGAACAGTAACTCTCCGGGATTGTACTAGAAACGTATGAAGCATGGGTCAGCACCGCATGAGCAATGCACCCAAATACGCTTCGGCCCTCAATCTTCTGTACTCAGCCGAACCGGCTGTTCCAAGTGCAACATTTGCAGCAACTAACCCTCCGTTCTTCGACAAACTTCAAATGGTTTTAGTAGGAGTATTTGTTGCCATGAAATTCTATGCACACCTTGGGCAGTTCTTTATCTTCTCTCTCATTTGTTATGTCTAAGTCACCTGGCAAGGCTCCGTGGCATACCATAGAAAGGAGTTTTTGGATACATTCAAAGTTAACAATGGACTCAAATCAACGGACAGCTGTGAGGTGCAGTAAGAATACCTGTATTTACGATAACTTTCTAAATTGGGCAAAGCGTTTGGAAAGTACTCAACCAGGAAAATCAAACCTTCCTGAAATGCCATAGCTTACCATTGAAATTTGTCTTCTCAAGACTTTCATGGTTTTTAGTTTTCTCTAACGAAATGTTTTTTGAAGTTGCAAATCCGGATTGCTCATCATCGCTCCAACACGATGCCTCAAACCACCGTGTCAATGGAGGAAACCTTGACAAATCGAATTTCGCAGGTGAGAGCTGAAAACGTTAAATAAAAACAGACTGATTAGAATCAAATAGATCCGTCTTTTTAAGGGTCAGAGTCGAAAAAGAGAATCAACTGTTCATGTGGTACCGTCTGTAAAACCATTGAAGCGGCCTGCTCTGAGGCGACCAGAGAGATCACTTATGCCTTTACCTCCTCCACCACCAGGAATGCAGTCTCTCAGTCCAGCTGTAAAGGAGGCTGGTTGGTTTTTTACTCGAACCGTCATAGAAAGTCATACTGTGACAATTTTAGAAGCATAAAAAAAAGCAAAAAAAAAGAATTTTTCTCCCGTTCGCGTCGAGAATGTGTAAAGCATCCAGCGATGGAGACAAAAGGATTCTTTTGAGTTTTTTTCTTTCAGGCAAAAGGTCATACATGAACAGAAAAAGTAAAACAATTCTATGGGGCGGTGTTATGAGAATTTTTGGAGGTTCATGCTCAAAATCGCACATGCAGCCCTTCTCCCGGCCGGCTTTTCCGCTATAAATTCGGCAAATTAATATTATAAGAGTATTGAATTACGGCGAAAAAAATTACAACGCAGGGTCAGGGAATTAGAAATTAACAAGTTGAGTGAGGTGGTATAAGAGCAAATGGCGCTTTATCACCTATGCACGGACCGGGGTTTGAACCCCGGACGAGGAAGGCATTCCAGAAAAGAGGTTGATCAATGTCATGAATTTTGTCATTTCAATAATTCTGGAATAGAGATTGAATATCCCTTTCACGGGGAACCAAATTGACCCCTCTTACAATAACTAACTTGGGTAGGCTTCAAAAAAATCCGAAACTGCTGTCTTTATATTCACTTTCTGCTGCTTTTTTGCTTTGTTTTTTTGTTTACTCCACAGTTTTCTGAATTGAAAGTTCTGTTCACTCATTGTTACCTAAACGCAACTGCTTTTTTTTGACTTAATATTCTGTTAAACAAAAGAAGCAGTTGCAGGGTCTCGGTAGTGTAAGGGATAAGAGCACGGTCCCCGGAAAGGACAAGTACGGGCTCGAGTCCCGTCCGAGACTGAAGTTATTGTCCATTAATCGCCAACCTTCTGCAACTGCTTTTGTTTCAGATTCACTGGAAGTCGAGAATTTCTGGAAGAATTTTCCGACGCTAGAAAAACATGTGCAATTTGCTGAGATGTCTATTGATGATGAGTGAGTCCTGTGTTCTGAACATTTAGAATGTTTCACACGATACGGCACCCGGTAACCAAATTATGTATGTCTAGTAGTAAAGTATATTAACACACTACTGGTTTTCAAAAAATTTCTACTGCTACAACTAATTATACGCATAGATAACACTTGCCTACTTCTAGGTAAGAAGCTTTTGTAATCACTCCAGTGGATTACATGTTTTTGGTGATGACATTTCATTGTTGTAGCTGAGAGATTACTGCCTTGAAACAACTCATGTTTGCCCATAAGCAATGCTGGGAATCGGTAACTCTTCACGGTCTTTTTGAAGTTCTTCAGCGAAAAATTCTAATTTTTCTCCCTTCCGCAATCAGATTTGAGTTATCTCAATTGCAAATCGCTATTTCGCACCCTTCCTTTGAGGGGCGTGGATCCGGGCAATGTAACCCAAATGTTTTTTTTCGATCCAGAAAAAAAAACGATGTGTTCTAATCTAGAAATCTGTCCGATAATTTGAAATTTATTGCGAAATTTCAAGGGAAATTTGAAAGGAAAACGAATTTTTAGTACTCTTTCGATGGTCCTTTGCTTTCCTCTGATTTTGAATCGATATTAGTTTTTGAAAAGTCGAAAATAAAATTGTTAGACCTTCTTCGCTCACAGAATCAACTTTCGTTTTATTCGCAAAGGTGTACAGTTCAATCAGAATCTGGAAAAGGGATTTATAAGAAGAAATGATCATGTCTGCAACGATCACGCTACGAGTTTTTCAGCGATAGCTGCGATTGCGCGGAAGTCAACAGAAGAAGAAGAAATTATGAACTGTAACATCATCGGGCCATTTGCTCATGGATAGTACGCATACATTTTATTTGCCTAATTCGGATAAGTAACAAAGGCATTTGCTGGAAGGAGTATTTTGAGAGTAGTGACAAGTACGATCGCGATTGCCAAACGTTATGGACTATAGTTGAATAAACTAAAATCAATAAATTATTAGGATGATTTATGAGGTCTCTCATCAATGCCTATGAATATTTCTGTAAAAACATGAAGCTTTGTGAGATGAATTGTAACGGAGCATCCACAATGACTATTCTGAGCAGAAACCTATCTCGATTACTCACTGACTTGTTGTACTCTGTTCTAAACTTGAGTGTTTCAAGAAGATCGTGCTCCTTGGGCTGTGATCAGAATGAATGAACGGTCAGACTTTAGAAGAGACGACCAAACTACAGGGAACAGTGGCTGTTTCTTAATGGGGAAAGGCTGCTGAAGCAACTGACTTGAAGACAGATTATTTTTGGTCGAGCATGAACCATACCTGGCACCCTCATGCTTTCAGTGTCAACACTTTGCTTGGTGACTCTGGAAAGAATCTCAGAAGTAAAAATGCGCTGACCAGGTTGAGAGCCAACAAGCGCTGGTCCGTTGAGGTCTGGAGACTTAAGTTTGGATCATTCGTGTGCCATCTCCGTGCTTGTCGTGGCTCGTCACAAAATGTTCGATTGGTTGCTTGACCAACAACTGAAGTAGCTATCGGTGCAGGCTTAGACCGGTGATCCTCAGTATTCCGTCAGCGACAGACCATTTTATTTAAAAAAAACTGCTGTACAACACAGCTCGAGAGAAGGCGATCGTTCGCAACCCTCATCTATTTACCACGCTCGAGAATATTTGGAACAAGTCATCAACGAAGCTCAGGTCAGAATGAGGCATGCTTCACGGATGTTCGAGCGCTTATTGACTCTGCTCAGAAAAGGCACTTGGCGGATGTCTGCTAAGAAAGTTTGGGAATCTCCTCCATCTATTATGAATTCTATCTAACTGTCAATCGTTTTACTCGAAATGCATAGTTCTGTCGTCTACTTCAGTGCTCAGCGCTAACTTGACTCACCATTTTGCGGTAGATCCTCGACGGTCACACCTTCTGTCGAAAAACATTTCCGTTCGTTTTCTGAATCGCAGAAATGTCCTGACTCTTACCGTCTCGGCAAACCCCATTAATTTGCATTTAATTTCGTTGTTTGTTGAAGACTCCGAAGGCGGTCGAATCATTTGTTGGTCACGGTAATGACTGATGACTTTTACTAGTAACTTTTTACGATTCTCGCCGAGTAGAATGCTGCTGGAGACTAATTCGCACTAAAAAACGAAACCTTGATGCTGGTGCACCAATTGTTTTACTGCTATGAAGGTAGACGGAAATGTCTTATTATGGCATCCAGGAACTCGTCGGGTGTTGCTAAGATGCTATCGCACGAATGTAGCATTTGCCACAATCTTGCAGTCGTCTCGCCACTTCGCTGCAGAAGTGGAATGCACAAGGTGGAAGAACGTTCAAGAAGTGTGAATACAAGGGCATTATTTGAACGTTCAATGCGTTTATCGCTGAAAGCCTTGCAAAAACTAGCGGATTGACACTGGCTGATGAGCGCTGCTGAATATGTCGAAAATTATGCCCGAGCAAGGCAGTGCGCTCGCCGCCCACCGTGTCGACTTCATTTGATAATTGAAGCACCCAATGTATGGGCCAGTTTTCAATGGTCGCGGCTCATTTGATGATTATAAGCAGGAGTTTGATGTCGCGAGACCACTACCAAAAATTTGCTTCGGACATGCAAGATTCCTAGAGTATTTGCGCATAAAGTCCTTCATCGCACTTTTTCTCTACACATAATTATCTCCGTGCGAACGATTGATGAAATTTTTCTACGAAACCATATTTCAGTGCTACCACCAAAAATGATACTTTCGAGCAGTTTCACATTGTTCCTGAAAAACCACCGCTTGATAAACTACATGTGGTACGTTAGATTTCTTTGTTATCAAATTCTGTTACCATCACTCGAGGTGAAGACTTCTCCGTTGCATGGTAAATACGAAATATTACGATAATATCACAGTGTGATGGCTCAAATCGTACACGCTTCTGAGGAAGTTGTTGGAGCTTTCATATGGTGTGGACTAACTCTTATTTTATTCAGGAAATTGCTGGAAAAATTAGTTTATCAATGCAGCTTCAATTAATTCTGCACTCTGTACAGTGCTCACCCAGCACCTTTCCTTTTCTTAAGGGATGTTAACATAAAAGTAGTGATGATGATCAGAAATGTCAGAGCAAAGTAGCAAAAAGGCCATGGCTACAGATCAAATTATAATGAGAACACGAGTCATAAAACTAGCAAACTCAGGGAGATGTCAATGGCCCACGAAGCAAGCCTGACGAAAAGGAAGATTATGATAAGGTAGGAAAAAAGAACTAGTAATTCATAAGCACAAATAACACATCCGTTTGGAATGTTATGTTCGTTCGGAACGCTTCCCTAGGAGCAAATTCAGTACTTTATACCCTCTTTTTTGATCTGTTCTTTGCTTTTTGTCTCCAACTATTCGTTCTGCACTTTTGGCACTGTCCACCAAAAATCTTGGGGAGTTGAGCAATCATTTCGCTTCTGGCTAGTTATCTCGATAGTTGATAGTTGCGCCTCTTTCCTTCGCCGAACGAAATGGTCAGCGTCAAGAGAGCGTAGACGAGAACTGATTCATGCTCGTCACTGTAATATGATTTGACGTGTTATGCGTAAGCTAGCTAAGAACTTCGACCATCATTTTATTTTAGGAGAGTGCATTCAAAGGAACTATAGCTGACATGTTGCCAGTGGAACAGGAGCCACTTGAAGTCGAGCTATTCCGCAAACGATTTGAGAGCAGGAAGCGTAAACAGAAACATGGTGATAAAACGGTACAGATTAACACAATCATATGCGTGGGCATCTTCATGCAATTTTTTGAACACAGTTGTGCTGAAATGAGAGAATTTTTACGTACCTTACGATATTTCTATAATGTTCGCAATCTCGGGGCAGCTAGTTAATACTCTCAGTACCTTGGAAAACTAACTAAAGGCAAAGTTCACGATTTTGCGTTATAGTTGCAGACAAGTGTTGAAAATAATGATAGCTCAGAATAGTGCGGAATTGGCGGAGAAAACGCGAAAGTACAGGGAGTCCCAAAATTATTGCGCCGATTTATAGCAATATATTTGAAACTTTTCAACTGCGAAAGACGATGGAATTTCTATGCACGCTAGCTAACACTATGTGCTACAACACGCTAAAGTCGCATATCAAAATATCCCCCGTGAGCGCGAATAGAAGTCAAAGTTTGCTTTCGACTTGATCGCATGTGGCACGCAGGTATCCTTCTCCATTTCTTCCCAGCCGTCCTCCAGCTTTTGCATTCTAGGACTCCAAACTGGGATTGCAAACTCGACAGGTCCTCTTCTAATCAGGGACCATTCGTGGGGTTCAAGTGAGTCAAGTTCTGGAAATAAGATGACCATCACTCTTCACCAATGAAGTCGGGCAGCTGTCGTCGGCACCACTCGCGGGCAAGCTTGGCTCTGTGGGCTAGAGTAGCGTCCTGCTGGAAGGACCACGAGATGTTTTAGAAAACGTAGCCTGATCAATGCTTCAGTACTTCCATCAGTACGCTGTTCGAGTACTGTCTTGGCCAATTTTCACGCCTGCACCGAAGAGACCACGAGCGGCTTACCCTTGCCAGTGATTTCCTCGAAAAACATTATTTTACTGTTCTGATAGCAACCTTTTTGTGAGATATTACACGCTGGATGTTTCTTTCCGGAACGCGAACGTTTTGGTTGTTGAGGGATTTTATCTAAAAAAATTTTTAGATCAGAGAAGACGACGAAGGGTTGCGTGTCATCACTCAAGTGGTTCTGCGACTCTCTGCATTTCTTGGCCCTGCAGAATCTATTGAGATCGGGATTGGAGCATACGATAGGAATGGTAGTGAGGCTTCTGCACGACATTCTTCCATCGCGATAACTCCTGTGAGCCGTGCCCGTTGACTTCCTTTTGATGGGTCACCCAGGATCCCGACCGATTGGCAGACGGACCATTTTAATTGTCCTATCTTCAGAAACATTCTACCTTTCTGTCTTTCCTGATTTGTTTCTGATTCAATCTTCTTTTCTATATCGTTTAATAGCCTCCTATACGGTTATTAGAAAAATCCCAAAGAATTTCATAACACCTTTCCACTTCTTGCGCGTCAATGATTGCGAGTGGCATTGAATGAGCCTTCTCCATCTGAAAGATAATGGGAGTTCCACATCAGTAACCATGCATGTTGCAAGGAAACCTTCTTATGCAACCAATTAATAGCAGGTAATGTGAATTGATAGATTATTTCTACCTTAAAAATTACTGAACTCTGGTGCAAATAATTTTGGGACACCCTGTAGGCGTATTTGGATAAATATAAGGCTTCGAAAAAGAAGTTAAATTAGGGGTTGGACGAGAATGTTACGAAAAAAGCCGCTCGGAAGGGGTGTCTAGACGAGCTTTTCGAAAGCGCGCTCCAATGCATACGGCTGGCTGTAATACGCTGCCTGCGTGCAAGGTGTTAGTCCCTGTGTGAGTGGTACATCCTCCACAGCTTTTACAACGCTTAACAAATCGTCCGCCTAAGGTGTGTACGTCGGCTGAGCCCTTTTGGTGAGGCCTTATTACTTCCTATTCATAGAGTTTTTTCGCCCCGACAGCACCTCTTCGCCTATCCTTCGAGGTTAAAGATTCGTCCTAGGGAGGAATCTCTGAAGCCATTTAGAACCTGAACTGTGGCTTCGAATCACGCGATTCACGTTCATTTTTCAGCGATAACAATGGAATAAATGAGTTAATACATGAAGAAAGGATGAGACGAATTACTACGACCATAATAACAATCTCTCTAGAAACCTACTGACTGAGTACGGTCCCGGAATCAAAGTAAACCGGTGAAGGGAGATTTCAAACGCTGGTAGGACCTGGAGCATACATGCTTCAAAATAACAGCGCAGACCTCAATCAATACAATACAGTCCCTATACGTGGGAATGATGACACGTGAAAGGGCAACAGTATAGAGATTGGAAGGGTGGAATAGAATAGGAAGCTGAGGAGTACGGCAAAGAGAACGTCGAAAAATTTAAAAGGAGCCGATGACGGTATGCAAGGCTGGTGGACCGGTGGCGGAGCCAGAGTGTTCGCGAAAGACTTGCCACGTGGCATCTCTCTGAATTACAGGAGTACGGTGCCTTCTAGGCGGGACCACAATGCGCATGCCTGACCATAAAGTTGAACCATCCGGCAAAAACCCAAGCAACTGTGCAACGACTAGAGTAAAGACACTCTAGTAGTAGTACACCCGTAAAGTAGTTTTGGTCAATTGCTTGGGTTTTTCGAAAACTCTAGAATGCGACACTTCAAGAAAATACCAAAATAGTAGTGGTGTGGGATCATTAAGAGACTAATACGTGTTAGTTCACTCAAGGTTATTTACTTTCAGAAAAAGTACAATTCGTCGGGTAGGAGTAGGTTACTTTTCACGACCACTACCAGGATCCCATCGACAACAGCAATCAACAGCACCATCGAAGATGGTTTTTCAACAACTACGTCTGGCACAACAACTCAGCTGTCTACAAATGTGGCTGCGGCTTCCGTGGAAGCGCCTACAACGAACTGGCGCTTTGCATCTCCAACTTCGGTCACTCCTCCTGCACCAAAAATGTTGCCTACTGAGATGCATACGTCTACTGAGGGAAGTTCTACCACGTTATCACGGTCCGTGCCATTTTCTCCGCCCCCACGACTGCACGTATTTCCAGCAGGAAACACTACTCCCACGAGAACATTGCAGTTGTTCCGAGACCCAGTGGTGGACAAAAATGGCTTACGGACACCGGCTCCTCTAATTAAGGTAAGGATAGTCTCATATACGCCTTGATACATGGCGTAGTCCTAAAGGGTGTGATAGGGGATAACGCCTTGTGCAGTTCTAAAAAATCGCGATTTCCGCACTTTTTCATTGAATTGCTTAAAACATCCTTTTTCAGTCGAAAAGGCACCAAAGGACGGGCCAAAGTCGGTTTCGCTCCGCGGCTGTTGTCCCTTTATCGAAAACTAGAACTCTTTCCGACCCTATGAACCGACAATCGCAACCCATCATATCTCCGAGGTTTAGGAGTTTTACAAGATCAAGTATGACTTATCTGAGCACACATTACTTATCCTTCTACTTTTCAATCTTTCACGGTATTTTTTGGAATCAATACCAAATCTTCATGCATGGAGACCGCAACCGTCTTTCGTGTTTTTAAGGGAAGATTCTGTTTCTTCCGCCTATCCCTACAACTTCCGATGTTTTTTCAGATAGTTTGAACGAGCCTGGTTTTCCAAGGGTAATGACGACTATCAAGAACGGAAATAACCCAAACTTCGTTCGAGGCGGACCACCGTTTTTATTGCCTACCAAGGTGACGTTCTACTCGATTTCCATGAACCTTTCTAAATCCTTTGGGTAGTTCAGAATGGGGGAAAGGAGGAGAGAGGGAGAGGGGGTGAGTGGGGAATATGGACAGTATGTAAATGGCAGAAAGGGACTTGTATGGGGTTGCTACACTACACAACTAAATAGTGCCAGAGCGCCAGCAAGAGAGCTGTTCTGCAGCCAGTCTTCTGCTAACAGTCAAAAGGTCAGAATTGGATCCCATTTTGCTGATTCTCGATACATTCGTAGATACTCTCGTCGGCGAGAGAAAATTACCACCTCTCACCATCTTCCACTTCTAGCCCATACCCCAGATTTGTGCTCGTGACTTCAAACTTCTTCCTGATTCCATCTTTCTGATCCCTCCCCTTCACTGGCTCTTATTATCGTTCACCCCCAGATCGGTAAAGTTGTTTGTTACTGGAAAACTACTTGACAGAGCTAAAGCATTTGATCAATTCATCCATCGTAGTGTTGATTTAGGACTTCCTTACTAGGAGTGTGCGACCGGTATTACGCTCCAAAAAGAGACCAAGGAATGTGGGATCCGTACAGAGACGACGAATCAGAAGCCAAAGGTTTATAGTTGCAAACTGACAGTTCAGTCAAATCTCATTCAGATATTTACGAGTACAATCTTCTTTCAAAAAATTACTTTAATCTAAGCAAGCTTTTAAGTTGTATTTATTTGTGTACAGGTTTATGTGGTTTGATTTTGTAAATAAACATTATCGTATTATGGCTATTTTTAAAGTGAAGCTGTGAAAGACCGGTTCTGCAATCTGTAATGGCCGCTTGACGCCGATCAGCTAATCAGATTATTCCTCAAAGAGTTTGCCAGATCAATCAGTGAAAACCTCATGAGAAAGGGAATGTTGGTAAAATTGAATTTTTACTAAGGCCAGTGGGTTCGATGTAATCGCACAGAAGTGTCCTCTACCCTCTGCTTTGAGTTCAGGTTTTCAGGAATTCTGAGGCTGCATGGCAGGGATGGGTGAGGCTTTTCGCTTAGGGCAGAAATGTAGTTAGACCTGTGCTTAACAGAATTCCACAAAAACTCGAGGTTCCTTCTCTAGCTTTCGTTGATAAAAATGAAAACAAAGTTCAGGGCGATTCCCAGTTCCCTGACAGATGCGCCTACACCCTGGATTCCCGTTCAGATTTCGAATGAGTATTAGACCCAGCCCCAGTTAATAAGACTTCCCCAGTTAGAAGCATATCCTACAAATAGGCAAGTATTTTTTTTTCAACCAGAGTAGTGCAGCATGAGCTGGCCTGGTCTAAAGAGTTTAAGAATTGAACAGGTCTGGGAAGGTGCAACTCCAAAATTCGTCTCCTAACAATGTAGGTAGGGATGTCACCTGGCACTGTCTTATGTTCGCTACCCAGAAAGTCGAATTATGATGGAGGTTGTAAATATTCATTATTAAAATGTAACTGTACTTGCACCACAGACCGCAAAAGCCTGTTGATAGTCGTTTAGCTGACTGGAGCTCCCCAATTATCAAACGAGCAGTATAACGGCTTTCCTTATGATTTTCCCGGATGTGGGACTAGTGAGAAAATCCTTCAGCTAAAGATAACATGGTTTTGAAACTTTTTGTTGAGTCATTAGAGGCCGTTGGAGGCCCTACAGACGTTCACATGACCAACTTCTTTGACGAATTAGGGCCAGACTGTAGGCAATGATGGGGATATTATTTCTTCTAAAGCCTGAGTAAAGCCTACGAAAGCTACTACCATCGTCAATTAGGAAGTGATTAACGCAATTCATTCCTCCAGACGCAGTTGTCGCGCCCCATCGTCACCGACCGCAACGCAGCCGCTTGACCTATTTGCGAAAAATTGGTTTTACGAATTTCCATCTTGTATTAATCATTGTAATTAAATGTTCAGTAATCATCAATTGCTTTTTGCTTATGTGTTAATGCACTGATATGTCTACTATTTCAGCTCTGGATCTGTCGATGTACAAGCTCCGGAATCGAGATTTATTGGACAGATTTCTCAATAAGACGGGTCTCAACGAACAGCTGCCCTCGGATGTAGTCGCGGTCAGTCAATCGCAAGATGGAAGTTGGTTGTGTTTTTGGTAACAATGGTACCCATTAGTTACATTATTTTGAGCTTTAAAAAGATTTTCTTGTCAGTCTTTTTGATAAGTTTTATATTCTTTTTTTTTTTACTTTTATCCTACTCTTCAATTTTTTGTTTTTACTATTAGAGCAATTTCAATCAGGTTGTTTGCATTTGAAGTAACAGTGAGTATTACTTCATTATCAGTCTGTAACAGCTTTGATAGCTATACTGAAGAAAATGCTTGAAAATATAGGTTAAAACAGTGCTTTCAAGTGAACTATCAAAACTGTTACATGAAAGTCAATGAATGCAAACAAATAAAACCTAACTGTTATGTTTAGCTTTTTCTGTTTTTCTGTCATAACGTATCTGTAATCACCACTACTAAATTCTAGAAGGCTGTCTTGAGACAACTACATTTTCAGGCACAGGCGACACTGCAGAAAGGGACTTGTACTATTGCACAATTCGTAACATACCGTCATGGATGAGATCAAAGGACTTGCGGCGATACTTCTCGGATTTTACGGAAAACGAGAAATTCCATTGTTTTCACTACAGACATCGACCTGAACTGCAGCAAGAGGTGCATATTCTGTTGGTTATAGTTCAATGCATAGTAAAGCATCTACGGAATTGTTCAGAGTACCGATGTGGGAACGAGGCCATCATCAAGTACGGAAACCGGTAACAAAAAGACCGCAACATGTTGTTGTGTAGTGAGCTTTGCCTCATCTGCTTTGAGGTTAGTTCTCGACAAATTTTCGTTAAATTTGTCTCCTTTTCAAGTGGACATAGTTTTTTTTTGATTTTTTTGAATATCGTTTCTATAAAGTGGCAGTTGTTTTCCGTCATTATTCTATGTGCATGCATTTACTTTCTTTTTTTGCGCGGTCCGACGGGTTGTCACGTCTAACTAGGGTCTTTTCACTGATGAAAAACTGTTTTCGATTTTTAAGGAGCGAGTTCATACGTGATTATCATGGTCGGCACTGGATGAACAATGAAGGAATGGAAATACCTCGTCGTTGTTTTGTTACTGCTATAAAACTTGCGAATGTATGTGCAACTCTGCCATGGCATAGGCTGAGACTCAGAAGAGCTCGAGTCTTGATTCTTCAGGCTTCCGGAGGGACGTCTGATTCCCTGACGAGCGCTGATCTTCGGCAGATGATTGAACTTCGCCCACCAGCAGTCATGCCTAGTGGCAACGTTGGTACTCCGACAAGTTACTTCATGGAGCAGGTTAGAAACTGGTTTTTCTACTGTCTTGGTTTTGAATTCCCTTTGTGTAATCCAATTTAGGGGCACCACCAGTTCTTCGTAAAAATTGTTTTTTGTCTGTATTATCATTATTATTCAGAACAATCATCTGTGGCAAACGCATAGCAGAGAATAGCTCAAACTTTATTATGTGGAATCATATTTAGATTCGTCTGTGTCGTCTACCAGTTTCCCTTATCCCAAAGTTGGGTTTAAAAACAAATCGGAGGAAAAGAAAATACGAGTCTGTGGAGTTCCATTACTCCACAGAAGACGGCGACGAAAATACAAAAGAAGCAGGTATTTAGATTTTCTAGCAAATCTGTCTCAGCATGCATTCCTTATTTAACCTGACCCTTTCAGAGGTGGATATCAAGGTTGATAAAAGCTCTGCAGACGATTCACTTCGAAGATCCATCACTGAGAAGCAACTGCTAGAAGAAAGTCAATCGCTTCGTGAGAAGGTACACTTCTATACAGTGAAGCAATAGTGTGATGACGTTCATTTACAAATCTCCGCATGCATTTAGCCTCTGCCATCTGATCCAACCGATCGAATCATCCAAACTGAATTCGGTCATGACAATGATAGCGGAGCCGACGATGATGACGATCAATGCGAAGAATGGGAAAGGTATTTTTTGCATTGTTCACAGCTGTCAACCTCTGCCGCTTCTGCCTTCTGAGTACTTCTTGGCTTCGTCTTGTTTTGTTCCGCTATTTGCTATTTTTAATTTCATTTTTTCTTGCCTTTTTGAATGCTGTTTTTATGAGCAGGTCACATTTTTCCGTTGATGATTGCCGATAAATTTAGGCATGAGGCTCTCCATGATGATGTCACGGAGCAAGATCGAATCAAGCCGCGTAAGTATGAAGAAGAAATGGAAGTTACGTGGGAGAAGGGCGGTCCAGGACTGGTATGGTTCACCGATAAGAACTACTGGGATGAACGGGAAAAAGGTATGTCTTCGTTCGCTCAAATCAGTTAAGTTTTGCTCAAGCCTCTCACAGCACTTCTACTTCTACATTCAAGACTTTCAGAAAATTCTGTTTGTTAACCATATGCTTGATATAGGCTCTTGATATGCTTGACTTTCAAACTAAGAGGCTGGTCTTGTTTTTACTCAGTTGCTTCGGATCGTTTCCATTAACCATTTGCTGTTTTCTGTTATCATGGACTTGCCCTGAACAAGTTATGATGGTGGTCTAAACGTTCCGCTTGGTAGTGTTTATTGCCTTGTTCAGGAACGGATTGCGATTGGGCGTGGGCGGATGATTGGGATGTTGACTACTCAGTCTATTATGAAGGCAAGTCCGCTGGATCGAAAGATGCACATGATGCTGTTGAGATCAGGGAAGACGAAGCGAAACGGTTCTCTCTCAATACGCCCTCTTATTGGTGTGAAATTTGTAAAACGTTTTGTTGAAATTTGCTTTTATTAGGTCAGGAAAGTTGGAAGAGTCTGTTTTCACCAAGAAATCCAAACCATCCGGATCTAATCGGAAACATCGGAATAGTGATACAGATGTAGTGGACATCGAACAGTACAACAAAGGAATAGGGAGAAAATTACTCGGAAGGCAAGCGAAAAGTCGTTTTTGTTTGTTTGTATGACTTTGCTATGGAAAGTAATGTTGCTGAATTTGTCATATTTTAGAATGGGATGGAAACCTGGATCAGGATTGGGTCGCTCACAACAAGGTCGAGTCGATCCAGTTGCAATCCAGTTGGAAGAAGACGGGCAGTCCGGCCTCGAAAGGAAAGGCTTTGGTTATCATGGGGAAAAGATGATGCGTACTGGATTCATGAAACAGCAGAAAGTGCATGCGATTGCGTCGAAGTAAGTACCGCGAACTACGTTACTCTATTTTAACGTATGGCTCCATAAATTTCATGAGCATCACATCCCTTCTTTAGTTTTCGATTTTCGAGTTAATTTTTAGAATCTGTTGGAAGTTTTCATTTCTAGGTTCGACCTTGCCACCGATAAGCGTGCGGTTCCCTACAAAAGGGTTGGAGACGATGCCACTGGAGAAGTTCTATTCCGAAGGGATGAACTGACGAAAATGAAGTACAGACCTGATGCAGCACAGATCACCAGAGAGAAGCGATAAATCCATTCGTATGTAATGTATGTATGTATGTATATACTTATTTGTAAATATTGTATAATCCTTTTTCTGACGTTTTCATAAAATATCTAAAATATATATCGAGAATTCTGTCACTGTATATTGCAGGGCGTTGAAGCAAACTATCACTTGTCGACTTTGATCCCTTTCGGGGCCGCTTTGAGACTGATGAATCCATGGGGCGCGGCCCCTTGGCCCTCATATTTTCATATATTTCATTCATATTAACTGCTATTCAATAAATTGTATTCCATAACAAATCAATTCAATGAAGGAGAGAAAGAACTATACAGTTATTGTTTCGTTTACAGGGATAAAATCCTATTAATGAGCGTATGAGTAAATGCGCTCCAGTGGAAGAGACGCGTGAAAGAAATCATCCGTAAACCTTGAAAGAGCACAATTTTCTCATAAGGAATAGAGATTTCATTGATAAATAGATCGGCAGTAGATACATACAGACACGTTCTAGAAGTTTTGTGGTCAATAGTTAGACAGTGACAGTAGACGATCACGACGACGAACAACTCGCACATAGCACACTAAATTAGGTAAGGCACTTGGATACTGTAAATTGTTAGAGATTCTACGATTTTGTACGAGTTGTCGTCAAAAATTGATCATAGCAGTTGAATCGATCATCGTCGGAAACCGACGTTACCGCACGTAGCCATACAGTCCATCATTGAGACGAAATTGTTCAGGTTTCCTCCACAGCCTGTGTAGTCGAACGGGACACATTGGCTCTGAAAAATCATCTATTTAATGTGCAAAATTTGGAAGCATTTTGCTACAGCTCGTAGAATACACAGTTTCCTGATTTAACAAAACTATGGTCACAGTATTTTCAGAGCTACGCAAACACCCTTTAATTCCGAATGGAAAACAAATGCATGGCTTATTCCGAAAAGGCAATCAATACCGACTTCCAACCGTTATATCCTAAAAGGCCAGATAGCCATCACAACAGAAGCCAAAGTGGTTACACACCCACTTATTTTGCCTGATCGTTACGAGTTCTAGGTGTACTGTAGGTACAGTAACTCTGTGGTGAAGCAATGGCACTTACCGTCTGTCGATTGAAAGCATAACGGGTTTGTCGGCCTCCACATGCACCTCGATCAATCGACAATAAACATAATTCTTCTAAAATACAAATTAGTACTATTTATGTTTATTAAAGCATGTAAACCAGCTAAACCATCTACATCACTCCATTCACAAATGTAAACCATTTGGTCGGCGATGTTAACGAAATATAGAATTGATTAGACCACCCAAAGCGATATGTAAAGTGTATAGAACAAAAATGGCAAGGTGTGCTAAGCGTAAGCCATGCGTGGTGAAAGTCAATGCATTGGGCTGGGATTGATTGGAACGTCTCGTCCTAGAATCAAGCCATTTCAATCAATCCCGAAAAGCTTGAAGTTTGCATCGCTTTCGAGCCATTTCATAGAAAGTATGAGTACTTCTGAAGGCATCTTTCATTAGAAACTGCTTCAAACTCGCTGAAACTCATGATCTCTAAGAAAGTTGGCTCAAAAGCGATACCTATGTCAACCTACCTTATGACAGAGCGTATGACTGCTGTAAAATCGCTCCATTTCCAATAAAAACCTTCATATTAGCCGTAAAAATCAAACACCAGCACTATGAACACCTCGTTATGAAACAATACTGTGACCAGAAATCTAACAAAATCAATAACTTATAATTGAATCCCATAACAAGGGATTCGATCGTCGTGGGCAAAGCCATGTGTTAGAACTGTGTAACGACCTAGTTGACACCGGGGTTTGGATTGGCAGAATGAATGTCATGGACCACTCAGCCACACTGGTGGTAGAGGGCGTCTGGTGGAACCTTTCGTCAAAGGCAGTGACCATAATTAAAATTATTTACAGAGTATAGTAGCCCCTAAAAGCCCTAACCACTGCGGAGTACCCAAAGTACAGTTGTATAACTCCAAAAATTTCTCTATATAGGTTCATGGCTCAATCCAAGGGAGACAGAAAATCGGTCAAAGCTGTTATAGGCAATTACACCGAGCAAAGAGCTTTCGAGCTGGTCTTTTAAACGAACCAGACTACCAGTGGCCAACTAGGAGGCTAGACAGTGCCTAACGAATGGTGGAGACCACTTGCAACAAAATCGTGACTAGGAAAACGACCCAGGTAACATCCCATGCACCCCTAGATCAATAATGAATGCCTCCTTACTACAGTGGCACTTAAACCGTACAATTATGACAACTATTACTACGAATTCAACAGAATTTTCCCCAATATGGGATACGAGGTCGACTACAGTCAGGTAACGAATGCAATCAGCGAAATCCTTTGTCACAGCAGATTTCAGTGCATTGTTGAAGGCTACTGAAGTTATTCAGATTACCCTGACATCCTCCGTACCTGAAATGGTTTTGAATTTGAGGCTCATTCAAATAGGTCGGAGAGCATCCCCGCCCGCCTTCACCCCCTTCTAAGGAACAATTTTTTTTATAGAAAAATGAAACAAAGCCTACGGGAACTTCCTGCATACACCGGCCTCTCGATCGTAACCGTATCTAGTTTGATTACCATTACATGGCCCGGCGTCTCGTTCCAGGACACAAAATTGAGCTGTAAAGAAAACCTTTAAGAGCAGAATGCAACAAAGTAGTCATTTTGGGGTCCGTTGGGATACGCTAATTGGGATATCTATAGTTTTGGGCTTTGGAGTTTTGGGCCCACTGGAAAAAGCACGTCACAACTATTCAAGCAAAATGGATGCAGAGGGGGGGGGGGGCTCACTGTTTATCGTTACTTAACGGACAGACGACTAGGAGTCGATCGTTGGGTAACTCAGCTCCTTCATAGTTTCTTAGTAATGAAGCTTCCCCACTTATTTTTCAATCAAAAAAGTAATTATACTGAGTAAAGGAAATTCTGTTACCGGGGTCCGGGCAGCAGATACTTGAAGAGTCCCGTTTAGTGACGTGACAAACATGGTTAGCAGGGCAGTAGGTGTCGATTCCACATTTGGTCAGAACTCCGCCCACTATATGAGGTTTACCATGAGGGCAATAGCCGTTGTATCCTGAATAGCAGCTTTAAAAGTTGGAAAAACTCCTCAACTATTAAAGTAGTAAAGCATCATTCTTAAAACTACCAGAAAAAAATAGCCTGAGCTATTTATTTTTGATCTCAAAAATTTATGAAAATTTCCGATTTATACAACATAGCCAACTGACCTGGGCACCTTATTTGGCACTGTGCCTTGGTAGCAAAATTGTTTTCATTGCCACCGATGCCGGTATAGTTGAACGGTAAGCAGGTGTCTTCCAGAAGATCATAGTAGAACCTTGGCAGCGAGGCATCGCCTACACCCAACATAAGCTGCTGATCACATGGAGAACCTGAATGTCTTCTCCTATCAGAATACCTTGTTGATTGGAATTTGGCCAAAAAAGAAGATAAAAGGGACCAAAAGGACCCATTGCATCTTTTTTGCTTTTACGTGTCCTTTTCAATTCGATAGCTGTCCTAACATCAGGGAATTTGAAAAGAATCGAAATTCATTGCGTTTTCTGTGCGCAGGTGTGTCATTAGACTCGTCCACGCAGCTTGAGTTTTGCGATTTCCATAGCAGTCATGAACCCACCTCTCTTCTCACAACAGACCGTAGATTTGATATCCTTGCCATGATGACAGTAATAATTATCAGGACATGGCTCATTATAGCACTGGACAACTCGTCCACTTGGTGACATCAGGGGAAGTTCTCCACCGAAGCAGACTGTAGTGACTGTAAGCATATTCGATTATAAAGGAGCATGACTACAGACAGAGTTATGAGAAGGACCACTTACTTGGTTTACATTTTTCCTGGCACAACTTCTTCGTTAGGAAGTTGTTTTCGTTTCCTTTTCTGCCTTTGTATTTGAAAGGATAACAATCGCCTTCTACCGGATTGTAGTAGAAGCGATCCAGCGAGTCATCACCTTCCCCTTCGCTCCATGATGAATCACATGGTTCCTCTAAAAAGGCCTCTTTCCTAAGGAGGTTGAGGAGGTGATAATATAGATTGGGAACGAGTCAACTCACGATTAATCCGAGAGCAACAATAGCTGGAATTCTTCGTGGCAGGATCCCCAGGAAGACAGAAATATCCTGTTGGACATTGTTCTTCTTTGCCCATCGGGTTGCATACAGTAGGAACTCGATTCTCATCGATGTGTACGTCACCCAAGCATGGATTCACAAATACTGAAACCTCTTGCGAGTCGGGCCGTGATCGGGTGTGAGGTGAGCCGACCGTCCCGAAGAGAATGACGAGGAGTGCAAAGTGAAGAGGAAGCAATGCATGCAGAACGGTGTTAGTGAAGATAACATACGCCGACCAATGGTTTTGTATAGCATTAAAATTGCCTAATAGGCTATTTCCATTCATTCCGACGCACCTGGACAGGTTCGTTCACATTCGGCTTGGGTCTCGAAATTATTCTGATTACCTCGCTTGCCATTATATTGGAATGGGAAACATTGCTGAAAATGGGAGATTGAAACCACAAAGAGGAGCCAATAATCAAGGCAGACAGCAATGACCAAGCCTCAGGGAGTCGGGTACATGGCGCATACTAGAAGAGTATTGGCAAAATAGGCAACAACCAAAATCAACTGGCTAAACCTACCCTATCATCTGGATTATAATACCATCGAGCCAATCCTGCATTGCCAGTGCCAGGCGCCAATGGAACCGAGCAAGGATTCGTCGCTAAAAACGTAGTTGTGAGGAAACTACTTCGAAGTATTAAAAGAAGGCATGGGGTACAGTTAACGTACCTCCAGGGCAGCACACTGTAGTTTCGGGTGTAGCACCGAGATGACACCAGAAATTCACTGGGCAAGTATCTTTGTTGGTTGATGAACAGAACAGAACCTGAAATGCTTAGTTTAAGAGTTCCTGAAGCATTCCGCCCCCTATAAAGGATCCCTCGTCTACCCATCCTCTTCATTTGTTCCTTTATGCTTTCCTATCAATGTTCATATCAAGGGGACCACATGGCTTACTCCATTTTAAGACAAATCGCTATTTAATATCTACTCATATTTGATAAGAAGAAATTTTACCTGGCCAGCAGCCGTGGTAGCCGGTTGACCGATGCAGGGATTGTCCAGAGGTTGACAAGAAAGCTGGCAAGCTCTCTGAAAAAGCTAATATTAGCCAAATAGTTACAGAAAGTATGGTAGCGCCATGTGATGACGCTACTAATCTACTAATCTTATGGTCCGGAGATTGAATCCCGTAAGATTCTGACCACACATCCCACCCCCGCCCCCAGAAACGGCAAAACGGCAAATGGTACTTTCCCATGATACTGAATCCAACTTCTATCTGCACGAACATGACTTCCATTGCTACATTCCGGTTTCCTGGTACCAGAAGAGAAGAGAAACATTGAGCTATGCATCAACAATTGCCCGCCACCCTTGCCTTAATGGGCATCCAACGCTCCCACGGTTTTGAATGGGTGTCGAATGCGCGGGGGTATCCCATCGTGAACTCTAAGCCTTACCCTGAAAGGAAGTTTCGAATAGGATTTCCTATTTAGACGGAGCACCACACACTTCATTTTCTTCTCTTGGTAAACAATTTTACGTGGTCTAAGCCCCACTCAGGAATACAGGTATCCTGCTCTATCACTGGTTCCCCTTAGACCTCTGCAAAACACAAATGATACATATCTAGTTGACCCTCGACGAATGCCCCGCATTAAACAAGCTTTTATGATACGATTGTTAACTGGAAAGAAAGAATCACACTATGTGAAGGGTACATTGCCTATGTATTTTCGCTTTCACGCTCCACGTTAACATTAGCTTTGAGGTATTTGAATAGGTGAAGCTTTGAAATGTCTATTTTGGAGTGAAAAGAGGTTCCCCGGCTTCTACCATTTTCTAAAGAACAAACTGAAAAAGACGTTCCACGTTAAAAGCTTCTTGTATAAAAAGTGGGAAGCACAAAGAGAGGATGTTCGTGCTGCACTTCTCGAAGTATAAGGTTGCAATGCACTTTCGAGCATACCCTCTATCGTTCGTGAAAATCGTCCGTCTTCACTCACCAATGTGATGAAGTTGTTTTGATTTCCTTTCAAGCCATTGTAGATAAATGGACGGCAAGTTTTCGTGGACTGATCAAAGTAGTAACGCTCCAAATTGTAATTTCCTTCACCAGTTGACATGGGTAAGTTGCAGACGTTTATGGATGCTGAAAAAAGTAGTAGGGATGAATGTTCGAGTGTTATAAAACGGACGTAAATCCTCTCTATCAGTTCACTACCGGTTCCACAGCGATCGTAGCTCTATTACGTAACCGGACCACCACAAAAATTAAGTGGACTTCTTTTTTTTCTGCGCTCTCAGAGGCTAGTCTAGAGCTTCTCGAAGGCGAACTCTCAAGCCGTATGAATAAGCGTCAGTTTCTCTACTGGTTCACTTCGAGTCCCACTTTCTTAGCAGCTATGTAACCCATTACTGGGGAATTCGCGTAAATCTTCCCGAATGGATAATGAAACTTCCTTGCCGCGGCAGACTTTCCTCGGTGAGTGTTGGCTGTTTCTTTGAGAAAACCTGCTTTACCTACCTCCTGGGCAACAAACAGTCGTGCTCATATCGACACCAATATGGCACCAATAGTTTGCTGGGCAGGTATTCAAATTTGCTGAGATTGAGCAGGTTTGTGGACGGCCGTCCACACCGACGAATGGTCGTCCCTCGAAACAGGGATTCGGTCCACATCGTTCATCACAAGCCTGAAAGTCGTCCTTCTGTTGCCGGAATTCATGCCGGTTTTTTAGGTTACCTCTTTTGTGAGGAAGTTGTTCTGATTTCCATGAAGTCCACCATACGTGAAAGGCTGGCAGGATCCACTTTGTTGGTTGTAATACCATCGATCCATAAACTGGTTGCCCTCACCTAGCAACAAAGGCAACGAACAGGGATCGCCTTCTGAAAGAGAGTGAAAATTCGTCATCGCTGGACCTGCTTGGATTGGGTTTACTAGAGGTCAATTCAAATTTTTAAACAATTAATTTCATAAGAGGGGAGCTCCACCAACCGCTCGGACAGCAAAGGGTGGTGTCCGGCGAAGCACCGACATGGCACCAAGCGTTCGGCCCACACATATCTGGGCCACCGGGGTTGCAGAGCTGAGGCGGAAGAGATATCGGCTTGTTGCACGGGTTCACAAACACTGAAAAACATTCCCTATCAGGAGGTACAATAATCACTGACGATCGCCGTGACTCCGAAAGGATTTAGGCGAGTCAGTAGGTGACCGTCAATGGGTTCAGAAGCTTGTTTACAGCATATTTGGCTTGAGGGGCATATAGAGCATGGGGTAAGGGTTGAGCATTTGTGGAAAGGGCCTTTATGAAAGTTTGGACTTTTCCATCATTGGTAAGCCGGAAGGTGACTGTAGGTGGGAAGGCGATAGGCAGCTCGCCTCCATTGAACCCATAAGTCAACTAGCTTTTCCTCTGTAATTACCTTACTATGAAAAAAGTCAGTTTTCAATTGGGAGTGTATTAGGATGACTAAATCGGACCTAATGTCACAAACTCAGAAAGTGAAAGAACGGTTTGGACCAATCGCCTCATATGAGTACATACCCCTAGCCAGTGGACTGACCTATCCGATTTTATTGCGAGCCAAGAAAAGCCTTACCCCTCCCTCCTTCCCAGTTGCTAGCTAACCACTCAGTCATTACAGCAAAACAGAAGGAAACGAAAGGGAGTTTATAAACACAAGGGTAGCAGTATTCTTGAGGAGCAAGGTTCATCCCCAACCTCCGATACCCGGGCACATCAACTTAGACGTTGTGACTGGCTTAATAAATTTCTGAACCAGAAATCTCCCTTAAGACCTATTTTCGAGCCTAATGGGATACCTTATATGCTGTAAACAATGAGAAAATTGAAAAGAGCAGAAGAAATAGTCCGAAAGTTATTGTTAGTCCACACCACGCGAAACACATCAAGAAACCTCAGAATGAAGACTCTGAATGAAAACGAAAAATACACAAAAGCGTTAGATGTGGACCGCCACCGTCGTCGCACATCGCGATAGAATCGGGAAAGATTCCGAAGAGGAGTCGAAGAAGTAGTTCGTAGTCATGCTGATTCACCATTACAAGTTTGTTCACAGTCCTCCAACGTTAGGAAGTTGTTCTGATTTCCTTTACGGCCATTGTAGATGAACGGTTTGCATACCATTTCGGCCGGATCGTAATAGTATCGTGTCGCCGGTGGAGCCGGCGCACCGAGCTCGCCGTGTTCTTCAGGCATTCCCTGACATGCTCCCGGTACTGTTGGCTCACCCGGACAACATTGGTATTCGTCCGGGACGAGACCCAGATGACACCAGTGGTCGGCGCCGCACGAATTTGCACCAAATGTGCATGGAACTGGATGATTTGATGAGTCCAGCAGAGGACTGCCCACTGGGCAGACGTTGACATAAACTGAACGATTTAGTGATTCCATAATTCAACTTAACAAGACACTCAATTAAGTTATCAAATTCACTCCATAGCTGTACAAGTTATCACTAAAATACTTTTCAATAAACACTATTTTTGCATGGGTTTTTATAAATAATTTCATTTACCCATCAAGCCTCATCAAAATGCGCCCAGTTCCCGCATGTAGTTGGGATTCTCATTCCTGGCCTAAAAGTATGCCCGAACAAGCTCTGAAAGTCCTGAATGATCCTCATTGGTATGGACTTCAGCGCCTGCTTTTCAAAAACATGCACATAAATCCCTTTGACGAATAGGGGGCGTGGTCAAAAATCGTTTCGGATGGATCATGATTAGATGTTGCTCATTATAAAAACGTGGCAAACTGAACCACAATGGAAAGTGTTTTGGAAGGTCCTTGGTCCCCAAGGTACTATATTCTCAGTCGAGGAAAACTTATTCGACATTACCTATTAGATTGGGATTGCCTAATAAATAGAAAACTGTCTCAAAAATCTACAATTAATTATGTTGTTGTATGTATTACGTTGATGTTAACCGTATTAGTTGTTCAAAAGGTTTGAAGCACACACCAGGACATGTTTGTTCGCAATCATGTTGACTGAGGAAGTTATTTTGATTGCCGTAACGTCCTTTGTAGAAGAATTGAACACAACGCATAGTGGATGCATCGTAGTACCATCGTGGAAGTGCTGCTTCGCCGGTTCCGAGGGCCAATGGCTGCCTACAGACCGCCTGTCCTTCCACTAAACTTTCAATTAGTCAAGGGCGAGAAAAATACGGACGGATGGAGCAGGTGGAAATGTGTGAAGCCTCTGAGTAGGTGATAATTTTATATCTCTGCTTTGGATACGGAGAGGAGGTCAATACAGTTTCGACAAAAGGCTGTCACAAGGTCCTGGCTGAGCTCGGTTCGTTAAAACATCCCTAGTCGATGCTCAAATGGGAATAAGGAAAAGGGCGCTAAAAACTCTTTTGAATGTTAAGTCCACCTTTTTTAAACTATTGAGACATTCGGGAAGTCCTATTCTGAGGTACGCCACGAATCTGCTGGACACGGCAATTTTGTTCTTACCATTAGAACTAATTTATGGTCCAACAAGTGGTAGCAGCGCTATGTGCCACACCCTCTTTTCCGATGCTGGGCGATCCAAAGTATTAGATCTGAGTTCACACATTTCCACGACCGAAATGTTGGAAAAACCTACCTCGTCCAGGACAACATACTGTCGTCTGTTGGTTGGCACCAAAATGGCACCAGAAACTGGCTCCGCAGGTGTTCATGCCGACGGAGCAGGTTATCGGGCGGTTGTCCAGGCCCATCTGAGGCGGACCGAGAGCACACGGGTTATCAAGCACTGAGCAGGATAAGAGATTTTGATGAATTTAGGATATCTTTCGGTATGATGTTGAGAGATGCATAAAAGAATGTAATGGATGAGGTAAACAAAGTTGGTTGTTATCACAGGCTTCGTTAAAAGTTTTGATCAGCAATAGAATTGACAAAAACTTCTTTTCGTATCGAATGGTAGGCATGAAACACTATTAATATAATAGAATACTGTAATCCACTTACCGTAACATGTTCGCTCACAATCCTGTTTACTTAGGAAATTGTTCTGTGTGCCTTTCATTCCGCAATAACTGAAATTAAAGCTTGTGTTTTTGTTACTGTCCATTGTTTCTATCTTTCCTATCACAATATTTTACCTCGCTTTAATACCTATATTGAATATTCTAGGTATTTATATTAATTCGGAGTAATTTTATGATATCATTCGTATATGTTTTCTAGCCCAATGCTCTCCGATAAAAGGTTGCCGTAGAAATGTTCACACGCCTTCCAGACAAGGTCATTTCCACTATTTCAGTTTGGTCAAAACAGCATTAACGAAAGGGCGTGGCTCAAATTCCATCCGGATGCAATGTGTTGAGGTAGTGGCAGTGCACGACATGGCAGAAGCAGAGTAGGAATAGGGGAAAACGGAAGGAAGCCTAGTCAGGATGTTTCTTGGAAGCGAATATTGAAGCTGCACCTTTACTATGTGATCCCCCTATTGCTGTAAGAGCTACAAGCGTAGCTCGCCCTTCGTGTGATTTAATTACTGAACTAGTTGAAATAGTAAATAAATAAATAAATAAATAAATAAATAAATAAATAAATAAATAAATAAATTCAGAGAACCCCACATCAAGCTACCCGTGCTACCTTACCTGAACTGCACACATGTCTGCGATTGACCATTCCAGTACCATCGTTGTAACTGTGCCATACCAACTCCTCGATCCATAGGTTGACTGCATGGGTCGCCACCTTGAAGGATCATTACGAATTCGACGCTATGACACTTATCGGACGACTATGTTTTGATTGTTCGGTCTCAATGAGTGGCCTAGAGAAGCCGAATCTGATTTATTTCAGCATTTCGAAGCAAAATTATCATTTCGCTAAATTTTGGCACATGAGTTTAATGCAATATGATTGCCTCATTTGACTAATTTTCGATGCTCTGAGTAAAACTCCATTTTCTGCTATGTAGTACACAGTTACACACCGCAAAATATTGTGAGTAAATAGAATAAAAGGAAAAACGGCAAATTAAGGCTGTGGACTGAGTGTAAAGGCAGTGATCACGACTAATTCTGATGAAGATTTCTGCTTACATCATCTGCGAACCTTGCCCTACTCATGAGAGAGATCCGCCCCTGAATGAAAGCGGCCGCATGCAACACAAAAATGTCATCTACTGCTGCTGAAGACATCGAGGTAACTCAGAAAATTTCTCGAACGGAACTCAGCCCCACAAACTGTCCAGACTCAATTAATTATAAATTGAAAATCCTTATGGGGAGAAGAAGCTTCACTTTCTACCGTTCCAAACAATTTTATGTAGAACAAGCTTAAAGCAGTAGTTAATTGATTCAAGAAAAAATTCCATATGCGTTTAATCGTGAGCACTCCCATTACACACAAAGCTAACTTCAAAACAAGAATTAAGCAGAGGATTCAGACAAACAGCACACCAACTCACCGACGTCAGCCATTTAGAGGTCTAGAAGTGATTACGGAACCTGAGACACATAAATACCCAATTCAAACTTACTCAATACCGGACAGCAATAGTTAGTGTCGACACCAATATGGCAGTAATGTTGTGATGGGCAAGTATTCGTTGAACCGCATGTGTAGTACTTGTTGAAGACCGAGTACGGCTCGGAGAGTTTGCATGGATTTTCAAAAACTAAAGAGAAATTTGGATAAACGCAAACAGTACGACAATCCAAAAATGGAATTGACTTTATGCTCCCAATGATTGCGATGTCCTAGCAGTTGCTACTAATCAGTTCGTGACTTTTCAGGATATGCCAGTCAACGCTTAGTAGAGAAGCAGCAACAAAAAGATTGAATCAGGTTCGCGAGCAAGGTGAACACTGACTGGTGTACTTTTGGCATACACCTAGGAACGGGTCTGTGTTACTTCTGGGAATGAATATTTTGCTCGTAACATCGTTCCCATGAAATTATACGCTCCAAAGATACGGCATAGAGAGACGGTAGCGAGGTCAAAGTATCAAAAGTTTAGTAACAGAGGGGTGCAACAGCTTTAAGAAGTAAAGATATGGCTAAAAAAATAGGTAAATCAACCAAGCCCAAAAGTACTGGGGAATATATTACTCTGCTACTTGTTTGGTTCAATCAATCAAACTACAACGAACTATCACATAAAATGATCCATCCACCTACCTGGGCATTGCCGTTCACAAGTCTCTCGGCTGATAAAATTGTTGGCATTACCGCGTAAGCCACGATATTCGAATGGAACACACTTGCGTGTAGCACCGTCGAATGCCCACCGAGTAGCATGGTACGTTCCTTCACCCGGATTACGGGCCGGTGCCATACACGGATCGGGAAGCACTGCAAATTCCAGTACTTTTGTGGAAGTCTATGTTCTCAAAGATCTCTCGAGTTGAAAAGAATCACAACTGAATTTTCGACAAGGAATCAGAATTAGCAATCAGTTCTAATTAATCCAATGATTCAGAATTTCAGGAATTCACTAACAACTGAAATGTTCCCTGAACGATCGCCCTGCGAATTTCAATATGTTAGAACGGGCAAACAGATTGTTATGCCGACTTCTAGTCGGACGAACCACTTTGGTTGTCATCAGATGAGGGTTCTCCAATGACCAAGCCAATCCAGTCCGGCTAAAGAAACGTAGAGCGCTCCATTTTCCCTCGCTCGACCTTCAGGGCTCATTCGTTGTAGTCACGGATCCAGTGGCTTTAATTCAGTGGTCACCTCAAACACTTAGCCTGTTTCTGGCCGAGCAGATCTTGTGGTCCACAACCTACAGTGCCGCTGACCCCCGATCGTTTATAATTTTTTTTGAATCAAAAGCCCCTTTATCCCTTCATTTGTATGCGGGTCACCCCTGACCAGCGCAGGCTGAACATACGCTCAGCGATGTTCAGTGGGTCGTTGAAAAGGCTGCCCAAATAGATAACAAAAACACGAGGACTTACCGCTTGGGCAGCATACGGTCGTCTCTTTCGTTTCTCCAATATGACACCAATGTTTATCGGGACAAAGCAAATCCTTGGAGCATGTGGTCAGCGTAACCTAAAGCAATTTCTTTGAAGATTCGGGCGTCTGTAAAAGAGATCGGTACAAAAATGGATTACAGAACAACCTTAAAAGACTAAACAGAGAAAGCGGGTAACTGGCCATCTCTATAACATCATAAAAATGTTCCACTGTTGGTTAAACAGGACTGTGGGTTATATAGTAGGGGGATGAAAATATACACAAAACTAACCCCTTCCCTATTTTCTCCCACTCCCCATACTCCCCAAATGAAAAAAGAGCGATTAGGGGAGCACCAGAACGGAAGAGATTGAAAAACTGGGCGAAATGCAAAAAGGAAAAATTATCTTCAAAGAAAGGGTAAGAGGACGAGTGGTGAAATGGCGTACCGCAAATTTGAGCGAGTTGAGCGTCAGTGGGCACGGATTTATTTGAACTGGACATCGTGCTTCACAACTTTCCTTTGTCAAGAAATTATTCTAAATATTTTCCCTTTTTTGAATCATATTTTTTATTAACATAAATAATGATCCGGATCAAAATTAACAGCTTTTCAATAACCTGGCTAGATAGGTAGATAAAACTCACTGGACTGCCTCGGATACCACGAAAAGTGAATTGGAGACATTGTCTCTTGGGAGCATCGAAATAGTATCTGAAGACGTATATGAGAACTTCTTATATATTTCCCGGTACAGCACATCTTTCAAAGGTTGAATGTCCATTTTCAGGAATGGTTATAATTTATACTACTATCCTAAGAAGGTTCTTTATCTACCAACTTCTAGTTTCACCACTGCCAAGGCCTGCTTCGTGGACAAACGGAAGCTAAAGGTGCTTGCGGAACTAAGGGTAAAGCGAAAATGGGCGGAAGGTTCAGGACGTAATTTTTTTTCTCAAGAGAACCTCTCCAATAAAAAAAGTTTATAATATTTACCGAGAAAAATTTAGGTATCTGCAGAAAATCTTGAGTTAAGGTTACCTAATCAGCTGCAGCGGACCTTCTCCCTCGGTCTTGGCACTCATGCATGGATCCGTTCGTCCTGGGCAACACATAGTGGTGGCTTCATCAGGGCCTGTATTTGGGGCAATCAGATGCGTAGCAGAAAAAAACATGTTTTTCAAAGCTCAGAATCAGTTAAACGGCTTCCACGAAAACGTACTGACCAGGATGGCACCAGTGCGTCTGTGGACAGGAGTCTTCCATTGTCGGATTGCAGTGTTGTGGCCGTCCATTGGGGAGCAAGAACGCGTCTCCTTTTGGACAGGCGTTTACCCAAACCGGACAAGTTACTTCGCAATGTTCTCGCAACAGGAAATTGTTTTCATTACCGCCCAGACCTTAAAAATTACTATTTTGAGAGAAAATTATTAGTTTGAGAAAAATTGCTATAAAAGTTCAAAGGATTTGATCAATGGGTAAGCTGTCAGAACCAAAAGCTACGAATACGAGAGCAACTCGAGATATAGCAGAGAAAGCTTTCAGTTAATGAGTCACTAAACGGAAATTTCTATGATCGCCCATAAACGATCTAGTAGTCCTTCTTACCCATATAGAAAGTTAGTACAAGGCCCTAACAGCGCAATCGGTTATATAACGGGTGCAACAGGGAAACGGGGATATATTTGAGAAATTGTAGAGAGGGGGACTAGGTGGGGTGGTATCTGTAGTGCTGGTATTACTTGTAGAAGACATTGATCATGATTATTGGCTTGGAGTAGAAATACCATCTCAGAAACTCACCACGGTAGGTAAACGGCTGGCACTGTCTCGTCTGATGGTTGTAGAACCAACGATTCAGGCTTTGAGAACCGTGGCCTTCTTTCACGATCAGGCTACATGGATCACCTTCGGACTGACAACAGACAGTAGTCGACTCATCAAAGCCAATATGGCAATAGTATCTGAAAGTGAAAGGTTTTGGTGAAGTGAAGGTGACAGTTAACGGAAAAGGCCAAGAAGAAAGCTTCTCAAGATGCCTTTCAGTCACTCACGAAAAGTGATGTCGTAAAAACCAAAACTCACCCGGAGGAACATGGAGCATTCTGATTGCAGTGGAAAGGACGTTGATCAGGGGTCAGAATTGGCTGACCGACGGCACAAGGGTTTACCCATACGGGACAGAGAGCCTGGAGAAGACTCATAGTAAGAAAAGTCTTTAATAGAGGCTTCAACTCAGATTCTTCTCCATGCTTCAGATGGCAATAACTTATTTTTTGATTTTTTTGCAATTGACGATTTCATATGGCCTTTATTTCACTTATCTTTTGTTTCAAATTCACCAACTCAGTTCTATAGAGTAACCACAAACCTCACAAGCTTCTTTTGTTAGGAAGTTGTTCTGATTGCCTTTCAATCCCAAGTAGTTGAAGGCAAGACATTTTCTCTGGACTGCATCATAGTAGAAACGAGTCAGCGCCGAATTTCCTTCTCCTTTGGTCCACGGCTCAGCACATGGATTGTTTCCTACACAACAGGAAGGTTTGTGTAATACGAGTAACTGGTTGCCAGAAAGGGAAGGGAAGTCCATGAGGAACGCTTTTCTAAAAGTCTAACAACCCCATATAAAACGACGGAGGGGGGGGGGGGGTAGCAGTGAGATAGAAGTGAGATATAATATGTAAATGGAACCGACATCCGAAAATTGGATGAATGACAAGATATCGTCTATAGATGGGACCTTAAAGTGGTTCTCCTCTGAAGACTCAGGATCCTGTTGCACAACCCCTACACTATAGCGAAAGTTTAAAAATTGTAAGTACACCGAGCTAGCCCTTATTCATTGCGTGAGCTAAACACTCACTCCAAAGCTTCCCCGACTCTGAGAAACCATCAAAAGCATGGCGTATTCTTGGAAGGACTGAATGGCATGAGATAATATTAATTCTCCACCGGGGACCGAAGGACTCTAGCCGATCCATAGACCTAGAAGGAACTCCCTGTCTGAAGGGTTCCTCACAGAATTTCCTCCCAAATTCTGTTCAGTAAGCAAATTCTCTAGCTAACAACACTGCAAAATTCAATAAAGCTGGTTAAGCTCACTACATATACGCACGAAAATCAATAATCGATTGATTAATCAGAGTTTTTTTGAGAAATTGGCATGCATCACAAGACCAGTCACCATCAACCGTACTTACCTCATATGAGGGAAGGCAGTAAGTGTTGCCAACCAAGAGAAGAGAGTTACCTGCATAGGGAAAAGTTCTGAAAGACAGCTTTATTAGGAGAATCCTTCCACCAATGATATAGATAAGTAAAGGAATTTGTTAGGTAAAGAAGCGGAAGCATGCAGGGGTGATTCAAGTGAGGAGCAGAATGTGAAACTGTGTACCATAACCAGAACCGGATAGGGTTTTGAACGTAATTTTGATTTGCGATAGAACCACCACCTTCTTGGACCGATGAAATCAGTCTTATTGAATTTAAATAGAAAATTTACAAAAAAATTCAGTTTTCTTAGGTCATTTCTTCTCGAAATGGACGACTAACCAAGCGCCTGACAACAAACACTAGTTGTAGTGTCGGCTCCGACATGACAATAGTGCCCAGCTGGGCAGACGGTAGGATTTGTGGCTGAGCACTGAACGATCACTCCTTGAGAACGATATGGTGAGCCGATCTTGCATGCATTCACTGAAATGAAGCCGAATCATGGGACTTTGTGTTATTATCGCGAAGATACAGTCTATGACCGAGGTATATGTAAGGGTAACCGCTGTGGTAGGGACTTGTCACCAGCACAACCATCGGTAAACGATTCTCGTGAATTCACCGTCAAACAATAAGAGATGTATTGGCACTGGATTCGAAAACTTGGTGAGTTTTACGCAATATTCATACATATTAAGACATGGATTGCCACCCGCTCAGACCAATTAAGCCTCCCATCCCTGAAGGGTTGTCTGACGGTGAACTCGTTTGAGGGGATAAAAACACTGACTTGTACCTTGGGGCCACTGAAAGTCAGACCATATACGTGACAAACGCTTAATCAACTCTGACTAGCTTTGAGAGCAGGTAGCGTTCCAAAACCAGGTTGCCTCTGATATAAAGCCGTCTGAGAGTTTTTGAGCTCCAACTCGAGAAGATAAAATTTCTTGGTTCTAGAGATCCTGCTGGAAATTGGAGGAAATTCCGTTTTGTCATTGCCATATGGAAACCGGATATTTAAGGGCTTAGAAGTGGTCCAAGCCTAAGTTCCACAGGCGATGATTTCCGGGAAAACTAAGGTCACAAGCGGAATGATTCCGTAAATATAACTTCATAAAATTGAAGCCGGTAGTTATTAACAAAGTTGTAATAATATTCACAGAAGAAAACATAGGAGAACGAACCGAGACACGAGTTTTCACAATCCTGTTTGCTGAGGAAATTGTTCTCGTTACCCTGTAGACCACGATAAATACACGGTTGACATTGTTGAGTGAGTGGATTGAAGTACCACCTGAATTTTATAAATGACTTAAATCAATATTTCACTAGGGGTGAAACTATGGTAGGTAGCGGAGCTGCCTGTTGGAGGTCCAGGATATGGGTCAGGATCTGGTCTCGCTCCAGTCAGGCGATAACTCTCGCCACTTTATAGTCACTCAGTTGATATCATACTGACACCGGAGGGTTCGAAAACTGCAGCTTTCTTTGCTAGGTGTCCCATGACTGAACATTAAGCTTACATTCAAATACTATGGTAGGATTGAGAATGGAATTTGAATGTATGGCGCAAGGGGGGGGGGGTGACTATGGTTCAGCGCTGTAAAGACACAAACAACGATCGCTGGAGCTCACCGTTGCAATTGAGCATTTCCGATGCCGACATTCAAAGGCTGCTGGCAGCGATCGATAGGAGCTAAAAAGAACTTCCAAATAAGTACTCTCGAAGTAAAGCTTTGAACAAAACTCACCTGGTTTAGGGCAGCAGGTGGTGGTTTGGGCATTGGCTCCCACGTGGCAGAAACTTCCACCTCCGCAAGAGCTTACTCCAGGAGTACACTGACCTCCCGGAATGGATACGGTCACTGCACATGGATTTGGGGATTCTGAAGATTCAGCGAGGTTGTTTAGCAGTACAACGATTCTACCAACTCCTCCACCGATTCCGAAAATGTGGAAACACCTCCATCCCAGGAAGTTATTCAAGAAGGAAAGTTAGTGCTTAATAATATAATAAAACAGTGTTAGAGGTTAGTAAGGTACCAGAAGAGACGAATTTGTTAGAAGCAGCATGCGATATCGGATTAGGCAGAATGGGATAGAGCTTCCGTAGATCCAGCAGAAAACAGAAGGTCATCGGACAGCCTATAGAGCCAGAAGATGATAGTTGTCCAGATGACCTTTCCCTGAACGCATGCAAATCTCCACCTGGACATTTCGCTTGACATTCTTTCAGGGTAAGGAAGTTGTTGCGATTACCACCGGCTCCGAAATAGACGAATTCTTCACAAAGTTTCAGACGCTTATTGAAATAGAATCGAACTATTTGAACTGAACCGACGCCGGACTCCTTGTCCAAAGTACATGGGTCCACTGAAATCTTTTGGGTTGAAATCAAGATGTTAGTGAGCTAAATATGAAACGCAGATGGACCTGAAAAGTGTCACAGAGCTTAAGCTAGCATTTTTTAGTGAAATATGCGATATTTTTGTAGTATGTTTCGATTTCTAGTGAGTTCATTCCACCAATTGGACACAATTTGAGTGTTCATTGGTGCAGGCATGGCGCATCCGCACCTATGTGTCGAGAACGAGGATGTGACGTAAACAAGCTAAGCAAGCCCAAGCCATTCTAGTTCAGTTCTTGTGAAGCAGTGGCGATTTCCGATTAAGCCATGTGCCATAGCGATATGGGACGGTAAAAATGCTACACCTGCAACTGTTCCCCTTTGGCACTCTGCCAGACATTTCTGCTCCGTTTCGAATACATTGCCAAAGCCACCCGTTCCACGATAGAGAAACGGTCGGCATTGTTGTGACAGGACGTCGAAATAGTAACGGGGAATGAGAAAGTAGCCATAGCCGACAGAGAATGGCTTCAAACAGCATGTACAACTGCTGGCAGCGAGTGTTACTTGAGTGGGAACGTCTGACTGTGAGTCTGAGGAGGCTGAAGAAGAACAGAAACGTGAAAGTTGTTACACAAAGTCTATAAGCTCGACTTGGAGGCTAGCAACCAATCACTCCCACCTGGGTCTTGACAAAGCTCTTTTAGGCGATGTGATTTCGGGGTCTACATACAGCCTGGTGAAACTGCATCGGTCGAGAGCGGGGAGTGTTATGGGCAACGAGCAGCATAAGCTCTTTACTGGAGTTAGTTCTCAGTTTGCCTGTTTCTTTTAAAAACTTGGCTGGTCGAGAGGACCTTTTCGTAGAGGAGGATTTTTCACTATACTCTTCAGTCTGTTTGAAATGGCCTTGGGATCTGGCTCTGGAGATTTTATGACAGACTGCGGACTGGTAGCTCTTGAGAGAGCATTATTTTGTTAGTGCCCCTTGTTGATGTTTTTCCGTGGAATTTCCTCAAAGCACTCCCATCCTGGCCCATCCTTGCGAATGGAACAAGATCTAATAATCGTTACAACTAGTGAATCAGTGACAATAAAATTTGTTCCATCTATAAAAATCCATCTACCCACGGTTTTCGTTTGAGTTCTTACAACAAAGCTGTGTCACGGTCCTTAAAAACTGGTACGTAGGCTGAAATTCCAGGATAGCTCTCAGTGAATCTCAGGATTGCACTCTTTATTGGCTCGCCCCCAGTTGAAAGTAAGGGTTCCATCAATAGCAAAAAACAATCACTAGTCCTGGTAACTCCGCCCACAAACTCAATACATTTCGTGTGGTGAGTTTATGGGCGATTTTCGCAGAAGAAATTCCATTCAAACCTCCTGGGTTGGACGACCTTCTACAGGACTCAAATCCGGACTTGGGCGATCCATTACCGACTACAACACCCTACCTCACACAATCCGTACTGTCGCCCACTTGACACATGGAGGGACATAGTTACACCTTTACTCTCTTGTAGACATCCTTGAACGGCAGGTTATATTTTCCATCAAACTACGAAGTTTCGTTGAATTAATGGGGAGAAGGGGCGGTGGTAAAAACCAACTAAACTCAATCTTTTTAAAGCTTGCAACACTGCACATCACTAATCACGCAACTAACAAACAAAAAACAACAAAAGCTGCACTCCATTATTAGTTCACACAAAACCACATTTGAAATCGTCTTTGACCCATAAATCTACGCTACAGGAATATTTCCTCTGATAACCCCTCAAGGCATACCTTCACAAGCCGATTGGCAGCTTTGAAACGTCTGAAAGTTGTTTCCATTCCCGCAACATCCAGACCAATAAAACAACTCACAACGACCCCGAGCAGGATTGAAGTACCTATAAATGTGGGTGGTCTTTCTTTCATTATACAGACTATTTACAAGTACTACGGAAAAAATCCTCGTAGGTAATATTTGAAATCGGTGAAAAGCACTTAAAATAAAGGAGTTCATGATAAATCGCAAAGCAAAAGCTTGGGTAGGGAGTTTTGGAACAAACCATCTTGGTATCCTGTACGGTCCCGTACCAATCTGTTGCGGCATCATACAGGCCTGCCCTGATGCTTGCTGTTGAGCCACTGAAAATGTATTTTCAAGAATTATTTACATAAAAGTGATTTTTGGGTCCAAGTGACAGTACATAAGGGGTAAACAAGAGGAAAGCATAGTAACACTGCCAGATCAAGTTCGGCTGTGACGGGATGTTTTTCTGACATATCACCCTAACCGTGATATCCGACTAGTTGAATATTTTCCAGTTGAAATCAAATACCCTGATGGCTCGAGAAAAAGTACAGTAAAGTCCTGAGCTGGAGCAACGCTTTTCCATTGAACTGCACTTCGCAGGCAAATTCCCCACTCACCTTTTCCCATCAAATTCAATCAGACCCGCTCCCATCCTCCTCCAAATTCTGCTCGAATGAGGCCCAGTTCTCCAAAAGTACTCTAATAATTTAATGTACATCTGGAGTTCCTTCATGGCTAGAATTGTGCTGCACCGTAGAAGGAAATTCCTAATAGCAGTCGATTACTTGACAACCAAATCGAGCCGAGCTCAACCTGAGCACCCTTTCCTATCCCTTACCGCAGTGATTAAGAGAGCCATAAGCAATCGTTGCTCAACGTGCAAAAGTCCATTTGCTTTGTTGACGGCGTTTTCGGGCAACTCTTGACTTACGGAGAGCCGGAAGAAAAACTCGCCGGTCGTCAAGTGGGGAAGATAAAACCCCAGCACATCCCATCACAATCGGATTAAACTGTGGACAAGTACTTATTCTTAGCCGGCAAGTTCTACACAAACTCTTTACACCTCTTTTTGTAGGGGTACCACCCATGACTGACTCATTAGGGAAATTAGTTAGTAAACAAACTGTTAAACTGGGGCTGATTCACAGCACAGTCACAGATGACACTAACCTCCGCCGAGGAACGAAGTTCTGATTTTTACTGAATAATTTTTATTTACAATTAAAAGAGACAGGAATTGTCTTTGGCTCCTTGAAAAAAGTTGAGGAAGAGGAAACAGAACTACCGTAGGCTGCACCTTACATCTCAAAGCTCAATTAGTAAAAATGTTTTTCATTTCTTTCCCATCCTACCATTCATTCTTTCCCTTTTCCATCCCGTCTCCTTCCATATGACTACAGCACAGGTAAAAACAACAAATACTTGGATATTCGATCCATGCTCAAAAATGTTTCTCTGCCTAGCTCTCAGGGAAGCATCTGTGAGCGGCGCTGGTCAAGCACACTCAACGACAACTCGTTGAGATGGATTTTCGTATGGATAGAGACTGGTCCGCTAAGTGGGCGATCCGTGCCGGACTGATGGCGAAACAGAGATAATCCGAGATAATTCGGCTGGATATCATACCCATACTGTTACCTGTTACCTTGGAACTTGAAAGATGATGTAATTGTGCCCAATCATGAGTGTTCTACATCAAATAGCATTCTCGAGGAGGTAAACAGTCAAGTAAACAAGTAATGAATCCTACTAGACCCATGTGTTCAGCGGATTTCTTTCTTTGTTTTTGGCATTAATCAGTGATAGAAAAAGATCTTACAAGTGATACTGTCCAGGCCTACCAGCAATCGAACGACTCGATTCGAATAATCCCTTGTGAAATACAATATTCAGTACCAACCTGCAAACTGGTGAAAAACTGGTGAACCGCTGGCCGACGGCGACGGATGCATCTCAAGGTGAGCATTATTTGAGGTGTTGTGCTGAAAATTCAAAAATGGAAACGATTTTGAAAATTCTCGATATTTCGAAGAGAAAATGGGGTGGTTCCAGCAAGAGCTATTTCGAGGTGGTTTTTCAGTGCTCAGTTGCCTCCCTGTGCCGGATCAGCAGGGAGGAATCCAACTATCATGAGATATAAAAAAGGGAGGACCGAAACCTTCAAGTGATAGGAATTTATCAGCCTTGAATATATCAACCCACTCAAAGCTCGCAGATAGCAAGCGCTGTGGAGCTGGGTTCAGCCGTTTTATTGGTATGGCACTCTTCAAGTAAGCTACCCAATCGGGTCTGCTTTCAAGATATTTACGATTATCTGACCTGCTCGGTCCCAAATAACAGGCTTTTCATGGCCGATACGAAGCCTCCATCATCTGCTGCGGCTATGTTGATTATGAAAGGGACCAGCAGCCATCGAGGCAGCATCGCTGAAATCGACCGCTTGCTTTGAAAATGCAAAAACACAGTTAACAGTAGAGTTGGACGCCTTTAAGTGAAATTCGTATAGGAGAATTTTGAGGAAGTTCGATGAATAATCAAAAGAAAAAAATAATCATGAAGTATCACAAAGTATCATAGTGGTCTACCAGGGGAAGGATATGTACAAAATGGGATACAGTAAAATGAAGTACAAAATAGAGACGGAAACGAGTTTTCAGAGAAATTAGGAAGATAAACAGAAAAAAGTGGGTAGAGGCAAGTTTTTTTCCTATTTAGGATTGAACTTTCAAGAGGGAATGTGTGCAAAATGCTTTAGTGGGGTGCGGTTGAGTGTAGATTATCTAAACACGGGTCACTTCAAGAGCTCTCCCTCTCCCACATCAAACACTGGGAGCACATGCAACCGGCTGTGAACTGAGACTAGGAGATATAAGGATGGGGAGTCCAGCAGCTTCAATGAAGATGATAACTAACTCTAATCAAAATTGAATGCCACACTCCGGTTGTATGTGTTTACCTCATAAACCCCAATCTCACAAACTTTCTACGTTCCCATTTTTTTAATCGAAGCCCACTGACTGAGACAAATTTCACAATTAGCTCATTACTGGCCGAATTATTTTCCTTTACAACCTGATTTTTAAATTGTTTTACTTATTGGATGATACTTTCAATGGTTTGAGTTGGATTCTTTTGTTGTCTAATAAATCACAGGGACTCCTTACCTAGTCGGTCCACGGTATCAGGGGATAACAGCCGCTCATATTGGAAGGGACTCCCTCGGATGTCAAACGAAACAAAAGGCAAATACATAAATAATTATGATCAAAAACCAATCACTATAAAACGTATCGACAATCTCCAGGAATCGGCACTGGAGAAAGGTCTCCAAAAGCGAGTCCATAACATCAAGTACATTTTCTGGCTCAAAACAAAGAAGTTGTGAGGTTTACGGTCCCACCTTTCGTAGCAAACAGGAATTATGAATGGCATGGACCCGTCCGATATCAGTGGTTTGAAAAAATAACAAGTTCTTATGATTATTTTTTTCTAATTTGCTATTTTCTATCGAAAAAAGTTTCTCTCAACCGAAAGGCCTTCAGATTCGTCCATTCATTCGCAATAAGTAGGGGTTCACATAAAACACAAACAAGTAAATCAATAAGTAAACAAATAAATGAGGAACAAAAAATTGAAGTTATCAGAGTACCTAGACGGCAGGTGAAAATGTTCGTCCCCAAAATTTTCTGAGCCTCAAGGGGGTTGAACTAAAAAGTACCCTTCATATCCTCCGGTTGGCGATAAATCGAACCTTCTGACCTAGTAAGAGGTAAAAGCTGAGCTGAGAAACAGAGATATGAGAGGTGACCGTTGTAAAGGTCAAAAGTCGAGGTCCACCGAGTATGGAAACCATCACACGGAGCTGTTTGTCGTTTGACAAACAAACACGGTGAAATACTTTGTGCAAAGATAGTCACCTCACCCAGAGAGCTCACGATAATCACGGTTTAATCGAAACTCAAACGAGTTCGACTGCACTTTGAAGGAGATTAGTAGATGGCTCCAAATTAAACCAGGGTCAAGCCTCTGAACAAGGAGCCACAGTGTAGAATACGCGAGGGATGGGTCGAATTCAGCTGTATGAGTGGTTCAGCGGCTAATATAGAAGCATAAAAAGAATAAATGATCCAGAAATGCATGCTCATGAGCTAGGATGGATGTAGTGTAGTGCCAGGTGACGCACTTCCACACGCATTGTTCTACGATCAAACCCAGAATTGGTAGAAAGCAATGGTACATAGCCTATTTAATGACTTAGTGACTACATAGGCTGGTCGCCGCCAGCCTATGTAGCCACCAAGTTATTGTATAGGCTACACACACGTTTAAAACGTCAATCCGATCCCGAATGGAAATAGAACGCGGGGCGCATCCTGTAAATGGAACTGATTGACACTAAAAATTTCATCTGCGCTCCTTCGAGTTCATAAATCTTGTGAAACGTAAAGATCATTGGATTGCCCGATTTTTTTATCTTTTCAGGGCGCGGTACAAAAACCGATCCTTCAAACTGAATGACGGTATCTCGAAATGGCAACAATTTTAAATCTAAGACGGTAATTTTTTCAGGGTGGAAAGAGACTACATAGAAGGAATATCAGCAGTCAAGAGATTGTGGTAAGATTTCGGATAGCTAATTTCTAGAATTTGCCTGAAGAAAAAAAATCGAGTTCTGTAAGCAAACGGGCTTAGGAAAAATCGTTGAAAAGGTGACGGTTGAAGCAACTGAAGCGCGGAGGCGCTGTGAAAGCCCAGAAACCTTTGGTGGGCAAGTGAAGACGATCTGAACATGCGTAGCGAAATGACAGTGATTGTGTCGTTTTGGCAAACACAACGCGACTTGAAAGAAGAGGCAAATTTCAACGACGATGAAGTGACTAGGAGGAGGAGAGGGTTCGGAGCGTCAGGTGGGCGAGTCTAGCCTCAAGCACAAGCCCCTTGCTGCTCAGCTCAAGGTGCGGCCGTTCTAACCGGTCCCGTGTCGAGGCCGTTACGTAATGCTTACGCCTAACAGTGTGTAGTTAAAGTGCCGGACCGGAAATGCATCGGTGTATTGCCGTTTAGCCGAGAGGAAAAAATGACGAACGACTTGCTCACGCGTCAATTTATCTTCAACAGACCGCGAATTAGTCGTATTAGCACATAAAAAGTGTCCAATGTTGGTAAATTGGCTGTAGCTGTAGCAGGTAGTTTACTGGGGATAACATCCAACCGTGAGAGAAGGCAGTAGGCAAAGGTATGGATATACCTAAGAATTGCAGGAAGTAAGGTGTATTAACCACCTTGTGAAGATAATAGATGAAGGGAACATAAGGCTCGATTTTTTGTCAACAGGGAATGAATAAGATCCCACCCCCCCCAATTTCCGGTGACATTCAAAGACGGTGGCAAAGTCAAGGACCCGGGTCACCGCCCGACTCGGCCGCCTAATTTCGAGACATTAGCTTCATCGAGAAAAAAGAGAGATAAAACGATCAACTTTGATATGCACTCTCTTGATGCGCCACGTACACGACTTCTATCCAATTTTGATACGTAATTGGCTGTGTGCCGCTGCGAGAGTCTCTCTATATACGGTTCGCTTCCCAGGAAACCTGTCTGGAATCCCACGTGACGTGGTGGTAATTTGCAGTTCGGGTTCCGTTCCCAACTAATGCTCAAGGAAATCAAAGCAAATATAAAATATAAGTAAAAGATTGATAAGCCGTGATGATTAATCACATTGGAATCTGCCGAGCACTCTTTTGTCTACAGAGAAATTCGAAAGGAGAGTGATGGATAACAACCGATCGGGATAAGAGCAACCATATTTTCAAAAGAGTTTGGCATCTGATCAGTCTACAGAGGGACGGAACAATCTGTTAAACGGGATTCCAGCGGGCTCTGTCTGTAGCCAGTGACTGCTCTAGTGAATGGGAATGACAGGTAAGGATCTACGTAGGTAATGAGTAAAACAGAGAAACGGTAAGAAAGCAAGTATTGAGTAAAAGAGGAAAACCTGCGCGCTACTTTTTTGTAAAGCTGTAATATGTCTTCTCTCTGAGCATATGCCCCCTGATTTGGCTACAAATTCAAAAGAAAAGAAAATGAACAGAAAATCTATAATAGGGAAAAGTTTTCGAGAAGAAACTGCTTGAAAGAGTCCTTCAGTCAACCAGCGAAGAATACTAGTCACCACACATGAAGGTAAAAAAAAATGAATAAAAAGAGAGTAAATGATGACGAAATGATAAGAACACTTAGGATCAGCTAATATTGAGGAAACTATGTACTTCCGTGACTTTAGTTCGTGAGAGCCGTGCCGATGAAAAAGGGTCGGATTGCCGCTTTCTCATTCTCAAGGGTACTTATCGATAGGTGTTGACGAAGCTTTCGTTAAAGGTGACTGGTTAGGAATTCGGCGACGTCACCGTCAAAAGCCCCTGGCCTCTTTGGGAACCACTTATTTCGACATTAGGTTGAGTAGCCAACATAAAGAAACAACGGGCTTTGCCATACTCCTGCGGTATCAACAAGAGTGGGCAGAGCTGAGTGATTTTTGAGCAATTTGCCAGCAATTCTTCAATGGCGATCAAAATCGAGTAATAATCTTCTCGGATAAGCAGAACCTGCCCCACACGGGAACGGGGGTTGCTAAGGATGGCTTCTTCCCCTAAGGAACTATGTTTACGGAGACCGTCCCCCAAATTCCCCCTTTTTACACCCCCAGAAGGAATCTGGAACTGTTTAATCGGTTTTGGAGGAATGAAGGGCTTGTCTAGTCTGGGCTCTGATGGTCCAGATTTCGGTGCCTTTGGACAATGTGGACTGAGGACATGGGGCTTTACCCTTCTCCCGCCCATGCAACTTTCATGAAATGTAGGTAAACTTTATTCACGCACTACACCACTTCTGAGGATCAGGTCTAGAAGTGACTCAAATCAAACCTACGAGGAGTAACTCAACTATCGAATATCTCTGACAGCAATATAGGATATAATCTGCTCCTCAAGGAGATTGCTATCGGGATGCCCGCCAGACAAAAATAGTTAGCTACGAGAAGCTAATCAGAAGTGAATAGCAATATCTCTCAGACAATACTGAAGTGGTTCCCTCCAGGAGAGAAATCCCACAGACAGCTCTCGTTGAGGATGTGCTCCAGGCGCTTGGGCTAGGTCCATGTGAGGTTAGCTGTCGGTGGCTAGGCCGTTCGACACTAGGGATATTGGTCAGTTGAATAGCCGTGAACGGAGGGCCGACTCAACATACCTACGTTTACATACGGGGACGCGTGCGGTAAAAACGTCGACTTCCGCATGTCAGATGTGTCCGACGGCAAACATCGGCGATGTGTCGTAGAAGCCGTTCGAGCTATGTGGGACTGATCGTCTTTCAGCCCTCTATCAAAAGGTCCATATTTTTTTCTTCCAGTGAATCTGTACTGACGTCGTTCCTTACGTCCATTAGTGAAATGCGATACAAGTGTCTGCTGAATGTTTTTCTATTGGTGTTTGCTTTGATCGGCGTCCGTACAACGGGGGGAGCTCCACCCATTCACACAGGGGTGACGGGCAGGGTAAGCAGCTGCACTAACAGACCCTTTTCGGTTTCGGGCTCCAGGTTTAATTACGAACATGTCATTCGAGCTAGAGGGGAAGCAAATGAACTACACGATCTGACCAAATCGCTTAATGGATGGTCTTAATCCTAGTCTCATCTGAAACTTCGTAGCAAAGTATGATATACGATGTGTGGAGCGGGAGATAGAGCAGTGGCGAGAGGCGTCGCTCGCGGACACAAGGTCTGAAAGTGAGCCTTGGATCGACTCCTTTACAGGCTGAAAGCACAAATTTCAAAACCAAATGACCGGGACCAAAACCATCTATTAAAATGATGAAATCTACACGGGCCAGCTCCCGCAAGTTGGGAGAAGGAAGTTTAATTTTCGAATAACGATTTTGGGTCGTAGTCGGATACATGGCATATCCTAAAAACTTGCTTGAATCTTAATACTTCTTTTTCCAGGTATAGATGAGTCCCCGTTTTGCTTGTTTGCTTTCCTGTCTTAGCACCAATACTCGAAATCGCAGAGCCTACTTAGAATCCCAACCATCTAAAGTCAAGGAATCAGAACCAGTTTACTCTGGGGAAGTAAAGAATAGAGTCACACGTCAACCAGTTCGCGAAGGGATCCTTATAAGTCAAATACCCACTCAAATGCCTTCGTGACGTTAGGGTGAAGTGGTGGATGTGGGTGTTTCAAAAATTTCGATTGCCTAACTTTATGTTTCCTTCATGTAAATGAGGTGTCAAAAATCTCTAGACATTTCAAGTAAAAAGGGAAAAGGGATTCATAGAGATATCTGGGTAGCAGTTCCTGCTTAGCAATCGCTCCAGGGAAAGCGGGCGAAGGGCGAAGGGGGGGGGGGGGGGGAAGGGAAGTTGGTGTTGTGCCACGTGGCTCCACCCCAGGTTCTGGGATCGAAACCTGGCCCCTCTCGCTTACTTAGCTTACTTACTAAGCCATGAAAGCATGCAAACGTCACCAAGTTTTCAAGAAGAGGTCGATTGCGGCAGCATATCAGGAATGGGATTGAAAAACATAAGAAAATGGGACACGACCGAGTTATAGCCATCCATATTTGATTGTGGCAGTTCTCAAGGGTTTTGGCGTTCAAGCTGCTCAACAACGGAACACCCGTATGCGAATATGTTTGCTGACGGTTCTCTTCAACGGCAAGTCCCACCGAATTTGGCAAACGGGAGAGCACGGACACGTTTTCATTCCGTGCAATTTGATTTCTTTTTAGGGATTTCTACAAACAGAATTTCTCAAATTGTTCAAGCGCATCGCACGATGTTCGGTGATAGAGAATGGAGGTCTTAGAGGAATGGGCCCATCTGCCTACATCTGTAGCGCAATACCTTTTCATAATATAACAGTCAACCAAAATCGCTATAGGTGAAGGCTTTTTCTGGGATCAATTGAGAGGTTTTGGACTTATCTGTGTGAATAAAATTGCTCCCCTTTGTGATCGGTCAGACATCGCCAGTTGTCAATGTGCGCGAAACATACCAATACAACTACCCATGTGATTCCTTCTTGAAGTGGAGTACGTGGCCTACCTCTGCAGCAGAAGGATTCCTTTCTATCGACACCTAGTCAATACCTCGTAGTCTTCGAGATATACAATAACATTAACATTAATATTTATTAGAAGGGCATATTAAAAGGGGCAGGACGGGTGGCCTCACCAAGGGAAGCCACGTGTATGGCACGTTCATTACTCGATATAACAACCGCTCCAGAAGGCAAAATCTCTAAAGAAGGGTATCGAATTAATGGTTTCAGCATTATCACCTAACGAAATCCCAGAATTTCTAGGTGAAGTTCGCAAGTTTGCGATATCGTAGCCACAGGTAAGGTCTTCGGTACTTCCAGACTCACTCCTTGTTTTTTTTTTGGAGTCAAAATCAAATATTTGATGGAAAGCGGATAGTTCATGCAAAAAAGGATATCCCAGGTACAGTGCCATTTACAGATTCCTTTTCCATCTTAACTAAGTCCTAACGACCGTTTACAAAAGCTGTATGCATGGCGCATATCTGGGGCCTTAACGTTTGTTGATGGAAGCTGAGTTCAATCTTCGCGCTTATCAATAAACTTACTGTAATAGGCTTTATTTGGTTTATTGAATACTTCATCTAGAGTCCTCCGCATCGTGAGCAAATGTAGGGGGAAGTTTAGTAAAGAGTATCAGAGAGCTTCACTGGTAGTAACAAACGAAGCTTAGAGAGGATCATGTTCGTGAAAAACCTACGGAACGCCGCCTCATCAAAAAACTATCTGGCTTAGAACTGTGCAAACACGTCGCTGGCAAATTCCTTGGAACACTTGAGAAATTCAGGAAAGAATCATCACGTAAATTCCTTTTTACCGTGCTCAGAACACGGAGTTTAGACTTCTCGACAAGCGGATTCCCAAAATTTAGTCAGTCGAAAGTCTGTGAGGGACCAGCTATCCCGATCGGGTTTCGGAGCGCCCTCATCAGCGTAGAAGCTTAACTTAAGGTGAGTATACGGGTATGTTTCAGGAAACAGCTGGTTCAATTCTCAATCCACCGTAACCGAATCAACCATCTCTGCCACCGTAACATCATCTAGTATCTAACGCTCTCCTCGCCCAGCTGCTTTTTCGTTCCGCTTCGAATCCCGATAGCCCAAGAATTAACATAAGAAAACTGATGGAAGGGTAAAAGGAGTTGGTCTTAAAAAAGTAGTAGAAGAGGAATCAAAAAGAAATCATTAGCCCCATTCCCCCTTTTCAATGCCCTCTAATGGTTCGCCTCAGCACTTGTTATCACCGCCGACCAACCTCCTTATGTGATACTTTGGGGCAACTGCTTTGCATTGCTTGGAAGCACATCTTGGGATTCACTTTTGTCCGAGGCCCCGAGGCCGAACTTCTGCTCAGAACTCGCAATCATTGTGAGGCTTTAAATAACTTTGACCGCGTGAATAAATGGTTTTTCTTTGAACAACCCGTGATCGAATTCAAAAGCCAATTAGAGACCACATCAGTCACAATGCAAGCATACAGCTCATCAACTGCCTGACATGTCTACGAAAAAGTTACCTACAGAAAGCATAATTAGAGGGTAAAGGACCACATGGAGATCTTGTCTTCTTACAGGGTGAAGAAGTAACCTGACCAGGTTCAGAAAGAGATCGTAAAGTATATGAGTGCAGAGTTGTCGATGTGTTGCCAGAGTGAGTCAGTTATTCCTTCGCAAAGCTTCTCGTCAGTGATTTTTTTTGCGCTGCAAGCTCGGACGTCTCTGATGGACCGGAAACCTAGACGACGACCGGTTGCTCTGGAGAGAAGAGGCAAGGAGAACAAGGAATCGCTCTTCCCGTACCCTCCCGCGACGATGACGCAGGGAACAAACACGGAGTGATTATGAGATTTTTCCGAAAAAAAGTGCCTTCATTTTTCCGGGTCTTCTACTGCACCTAGATCTGTGCTCTATTACAAGGGTGCATAAGACATCTACGTGTCTCCTCCGAGCCAAAAAAGTTGCGTAAATACGAAAGGAACGAGGACAACAAATCAATAAGCCTAACCAATCCAACTAGTTGTAAGGCAAACATTAGACCTCAGTACTCCATCGTATCTGTGCTTCATTACTCCTTCCTTTTTTCACAATGACTCTTCAGCAGAAGGGCCTGATGAAACTGAAAGAGATAGGTAGCAGGAAAAATAGAGCTTCGGTCTATACCTGCACCGATACCAGCTTAAGGCAGTCGATCCATCTATCCCTCTGAGATTACTTAGTGAGTACTAAACCCGCCTGGGTGGATAAAATGACAGGAAGTATATAGCACGTGGGCTGACCCTTGAAATCCATGGGGTAGGACGAATACGCCTTCAAGCGCCACCCCCATTTTTGAACGACTCGAGTGCAATGGCACATCCCGAGACGAAATTGATCTGAGCTCTTTATCTTCCATCGTTCAGTTCACAGATTCTGCGAAAATGTAGGATGAAGTGATCGCCAAGGTCCTGGAATAGCAGAATGTTAGTCTCTATTCACCAAGTTACTATTCGCTGGGTCCTATGCCTCAATGGTACGACGATATGCAATGTTTTTGCCCTTCTATAGAGGGAGAAGCCAACGCAAGAACGTAGTAAAGACGATACAAGTAACAATTCAATCCAAATACACCCATCAAAATCATTTTGCATAGACCCAAGGGTGAACCTAGAGGAATGGTCGACAACTAAGTGGAACATCTCCTCTGGCTGCATCACAAAACCAAGATCCAATATGGGAAAGGTCTGCCTAAATCGGAGAAGAGCAAAGGGAATAATAGAAAAAGCAGGTAGAGCTAGTCAAACACGACCTACTCCTATTCAGCGGATACGATGCTACTCAGGAGTGGTACAGAGATAAACAATATTGAATTAAGGTTGAGGAGCATTCCATGCTGCACGAAGCAAACTTTTCTAAAGACCCTGCTTCGTGCCCTCGAATTGACAACCAGCTATCCATCTTGATTAGCCACCTAGCGCTGAGTACAAGAAAGGGATGAGTTTTTTCTGAAAGGCATAGCTAGACAACTAGCAATTAAAACAATCATCAAGACATGCACTGGGACAACTAGCTAGAAGTTACCGCGCAGTGTGCTAGGAGCTAGGGTTGTAGACCTTTAACGGCAAAGCGAAGGATCTGAAGAGGATATGGGAAAGAGAGATCAATCAAAGAAGAATCAAAACATGAGCTCTAACACCTGGTTATTCAATTGTTCATTTCGTCTTACCGTACCTTCCAGAAATCGAGATTTTGGGCCCACAGGATGAACATCAGGTCATCCTTATTGACCAGGCAAGATCACTACGTATAGGGCTCTCTTTCCTTCCAGACCTCCAAAAAAGGAACGTCGAGCCCTTCCACAATATTTCTAGACGATTTGATCATTGGACCATTGGATAAATTATTAAAAAGTCTATTTGTTTAATCAGGCAAACAAATTAGCGAATTGAGAAAATAAAATAAATAATGTTAAAATACTAGGAAAATTTATATTAATAAACTAAATTATTAAAAACGATTCAAAGGTTAAGAAATAAAAAAAATGGAAAGCGTAATTACTCAAGACTATAGGAAATTCACAGCCTCCTCTGCCTGCTGATTTTCTTTCTCAGAGAGAACGCGGTTTTCAAAAAGTCGTCTGAAACAACAAACAGGATTGTTAAATCGTCTCAGCTGAGAAGAAAGAAAATACCGTCCAATGAGTAAAAAATAATCAAAACTAAGGACCAAAAATTTAGCGGAAAACTACCATAGAAATGAAACTAAAATAATAATGAATATCAGCTCCACAAAAAAAGAAAAACTAATTGGCTAACGATACAAGCAATTATACTGATTACGACCATGAAGTTCAGATCTCGAATCGATACCGACTAGGCTATCACACTGCAGATGATCACTATCAAAAAAAAAAGAAAAGAAATGACAGGAGCGAACCAAAAGTCGGCAGAGAAAGCCTAAATAAGTTGGTGGTTATGGGGAAGATTCCAGCCGTCGTCCAGATGCTTATGCCGACCGGCAGCCACACTGTATGTGACATACATTATCTTCTATAAATGGATTCATAATAATTTGAGAAAGTTGACTTTGAGCACTCATTCGACAGTTGCGGTAAGGTACGTCAAAAAAAGCTTTTTTCTTCCGAGGGATTGATTCAGCCTTTGAATTACACGTAGGAATCATACGCTGATCATACTCAATGACCGATTTTTTTCATTTTTCCCCTCCATTTGCCTCTTGAAGATTACGCGCTCCAAAGCTAGATGCGCAACGCAGCCGCGCTGGGCGCGAGAGCAAATTTCGCGCTGCTCTGTTGGAATATTTTGAAAGGCACTTGTGAAAACTCACTAAATGGTCTTGTCTAGGTGGGAGACCATTAGTAAGCACATTAGTTTCTTTGGATGATAGTTTGGGTCACTGCATTTTCCCGTTTGGGCCCTCCAAACAGAATCCATGCTTCGCATCGCTTTGGGACTTGGGAGATATACTTTGTACAGGGTAGGGCTCTTCACCACTGTTACCCCCCTTTATTACCATAGCTCCCAGCTCCTCCTTCCCTCGTTCTCAATGGTAGGATAGAGCCTTCCTGGAGTCTAGACTCCTCCAAACATTTGTTCCTAAGGGTAAGTTTGCTGCGAAATTCCCGGGAACTAGTGGACCCTGTTGTTCAGGACGTTGAAGGCACTCTCATGCTACCAGACTTTGATCTAAAATTTCGGTGGAAGGCTCTTAAGACTGCTTTCCTTTCCCTTCTTGAATTCGCTGGGGTTTTCACAAAATCCGATCCTTTTCGACTTCCGGATCGGTCGACACGACTCTGTCTGAAGTACTGCTAGTGGTACCACTCCAGGCTATGTACGTCGCCCTACAAGATCACGCATTTAAGGCCAGATACATTCTAAACATATGTGGTTCCAGAAGAGACAGCTTGCACTTTTGCTTGTCTTCATAGGTATGACGCAATTTAAACCGGTTTGGTCCTGAAACGATTTTCGAAACTGCGCGCTCTTTGCTGATCCTTGACTCCGCCTTCATCATTTATCTTTTTTTTTGAATCGTGAGCATCAGCGGTGTGGTAGTCTAATCAATATCGATGTGAGATCTTCACTTGCCGGTCGTATTCGCCACTTATCGTTTGTCTCGTTCAATCATTTTGCACTCATTTATTGCCCTATTTCCATCACCAATCTGTGACAGTCTTCTAGAAATCATAATGATCCTATAGTTGCAGCATTTTAATATTTAATTTTACATTAGATGGCTTCTGAAGACAGCGTCGTTTCTGGAAAAGAAAACCAACAGACAGAGGAGGCTGTGAGTCTGATGTGATTACAAATTACTTTTTCTCATACTCAAATACCTGGAATTCTACCGTAATCTATTTGTAGACTTGAACAGCCAGTCCTGCGTTTCATAGGTTTGGACGAGGACATAACCGTTTAATGGTCGTTTGGATTTTTTGGGTCCAGATAAGCGGAACCGGGAAGGAGTATAAAATTTATGAACTCAGGAAAATGGGCCTTCTAAAAGTATAAGAAGTTAGTAGGCTAGCTATCTGGGGAAGTTGGGGGATGAAGGGAGTGGGTTAGCCGTCAATATTATAACACCAACAACCATCTGATCTGTGTTACTAATGTTTCATCCTACCCCTGCACTCCCTCTATCCCACATAGCGCACCTATTGATTTGATTCTCAAGTGAAGGGGTATACTAGTCGTAGACGACATATTCCCGTTTTTATCAACACATTCGTGGCGGATCCGGTTTCTGGACGAACTAATGCAAAGGAACGTGCTGTTCTAACTTCAGAATTATTACTGCTAAGCAAATGTATCAAACATTTAAGGGAGCACTTGGAGAAAGCTTCGTTCAGCAAACATTGAAAAAGAGTTCTGTAGATTTTGTTTGGAACTCATATCCGAACAGATTTCAAAGTTAGAGGCAGGGATTTATTAAATAAGTCGGAGACTCGTTGCACTCCCCAATACAAAAGTTGGTCTTAGGGACGAAGTAAGTGGGTTGTGTAAGATACTCTAGGAGTTTCACCCCCAATGATTAATTTTCTGTGGGTAAAAGTCGAAAGCATCTTGTTTACAAACTATTTATGTGCCGATTTCCAGCATAAGGGGGCTGGTGACTCAGTCGTTGGGCTACCACAGGAGCTGCTTATTCGTCATCCCTTGCAATCAAGATGGGCACTATGGTATCTGAAGGCAGATAGAAATAAGGAATGGGAGGACTGTCTCAAGGTTTGTTTCATACCTTTATCCAAACTGGCTAATGTTTTGATTTTCTTGATTAATTTATTATTTTAGATGGTCTCACTTTTTGATACCGTGGAAGATTTTTGGGCCCTCTATAATCATATACAGACTGCAAGTGGTCTGAATTGGGGCTCAGATTACTATCTCTTTAAGGAGGTATGCTTTTGAACTTTTTACTTTTTTGAACTTCAAAAAGTTCACACTGATAAGCTGCTTGCGCAAATGTAGTTTAACAAAAAAGATGTATTGTCTTTTTATGCTTTAGGGTATAAAACCAATGTGGGAGGATGACAGCAACGTGAAAGGTGGACGCTGGCTTGTTGTGGTCGATAAGCAGGTAGACTCAATTTCACTATTTATTTTCCATGCTACAGAATCGTTGCACTTCAAGTAACTCTGGTTCCCAACTTCTTTTTGGAGTGATAGATACAGTAAATGTTAATTCAAATAGGTCTCGGGGATTGCGGTCTATCCAGCATACGCACAGATTTGATTCAACCAAGACTTGTAAACCACTAGGAAATCGAATTGAGGAAAGGCTTAGCTGTATTGCTTTTGCATTCTTCCTTGAGCAGTTCATTGAGACTATTCAAACCTTTGGTTTTGCCAACAGCGGCGAGAGGAGAAGTAAAACGAACGTTCACATTCAAATTTCGTTTATATGTTTCATAGACTTTGGAATTTCTCTTTTTGTCATGGTGCCACCAACAACACCAGTGACTAGATTTTGTTCCCCTATCGCATTCCTCTTTTGGTGTCTGGAAGCGAAACCGCGCAGCATGACTATTTATCATGTCACAGTACTCGCCGCAGGTTATCTGGCCAAGTTCTTCAAATGTTTCAATCATTCACCTGACTCCTCTTCCCAGAAAGAAAATTCAGCATCGAGCTAGCAAAGTCTAACTAGCGAGAAATTCCAAGAGGGTGCCGATGGACCTTTCTAAGATTGTGTTTGAATCAAGTTGCGTCCTCTCGACGTGTAGGAGAGGATTCGTTCTGATTAAGCGGGGCCATCTTTACAGTAAAAGTCTATTTTTTTTTCATCGAACGATAGTGGTGAACACTCGGCTCCAAATTGCTTGGTATCTTGGCAGTTACATTGTTAGGGATTTTTTTTAGTGGAGATATGTATGTATATGTCTAGTGGTTGTCGATACTTCTTTTTCTACCAAGCAACTGCATGTTGTGTAATTTCCACCATTTTTAGAAAAAAATATGATATAATTTGTTTATAGCGTCGAGCTCAACTCCTCGACCATTATTGGCTGGAACTCCTCATGGCGATCATTGGAGAACAGTTTGAGGATTTGGGCGAGTACATCTGTGGAGCGGTAGTGAATGTGCGGCAGAAAGGAGATAAGGTACGTGTGTCAAGTTTGAGCCACGTTTTTTATTCTAAAATTTTGTAGTCAGTTTATGGTAGCCTTCTTGGTTTTGTGTTCTGTGATTGGTTTTGTGAATTCTGTCAAATTAAGTTTAAGCAGAAGTGTTTAGATTTTCTTTCTCTTCCAGTGTTCAGATCTTCTTTCTCTCCCAGCCACATGTTCTCCCATAACTTGCCTCAACTCTCCCAAACCTGTCTTTCTTATCAAAAACTTTGTGGCGATTACAATGGGAGGAGGGACTTATGTGGCGTTCCTTTCCACCCTTCTGTCTTCCTCGGAAAACGATTCATATCATAGGGCTTGTTGATGCTGCTTTCATTCTGAGCTATAGCATTTCATAACATATTAGCTTTGTATTTAGGAGTTTTTGACTTTGTGAATACTAAAAACAAGAAGTTTTGCGAATGTCGTCTTTCCGTCGCTGATGCTGTAACTACTATAAAAGTTGCTTGGTTTTCTTTCTCTGCTAAGTGCGAAATGTTGGAGACTCCCTCTCTCGACATGTTGGAGGGGTTGAAAGAAGAAGCGCATAAATTTTTCCTGTGACTCAGGGTTCCGATTGGAGTTTAGATGTGGTTTAGCGCTTTGCTGCTAAATAGTGAACTTCGGGAGAAAGAAAGTGGGAATTTGAAAATTTGGGCGTTGTCACAGATTCTGTATTTTGTGCATCCCTGTTGTCTTTTCTACATTGCAAGGTTGTGAAGCTGGTGAAGGTTTAGCTGTAAACCCTTTTGTGGTTTTTACCCATGCATTCTCTCGTGGAGACTATGGAAATTGGTTGAAATGCTGTTAGACGGCCTCCGTGGGGTTTGAATGGAATCACCAATTGTTAATACAAAGATGTGGAATAGTAGCTAATCTTAATAAGTTTTGTTTGTAGTTCTTCAGAATCTACTCTTTCCTTCTATACTCTTAGGGTCGTTATTTTATCACGCCATTACTGTCAAATTTATCTTTTCCGTATTACTACCTCCTTCATTATCTATAAATCGCTGCTCAAGTCTAATCTGACTGATGTAAGAAATAACCCTCTATCGCTAGAACTAGTCCTTCGAGGATTTCGCTGGCCATTTTGACTCAGATAATAGTTTCGATATTCAGGTATCCCTATGGACTCGTGATGCTACGCGTGATGACGTGAATACTCGCATTGGGCTTGTGTTGAAGGCGAAGCTTGATATACCGGATTCTGAACCTCTTAGGTTGGTTTTTGTTAGCGTTGCTACATCAACGATTACAATAAATGGTGATTTTATAGATACGAGGTACATAAAGATTCGTCCGTGCGTACATCGTCGATGGTCAAGCCACGTATCATGATTCCCAATAAAGAAGCTACTGCAACGGCTGCCCGTTAGGCCACATTTCCAATCTTTCGAAAACTGACCACAAAATGGTCAGCTAATTTGACGTTTCCATTAATCGTTATGTTTTGTTGTATTTAATATTGCCTTTGTGTGTGTAGATATACCGGTTATTCCGGTAGATTCTCGGGTGAAATCTGGACACCCTTCCAGCACACGATCGTCTCGATTGTGTGTCATGCTGGTGAATTTTTGCGATCGAGTGCACTTTTTGGTGTTCCTTGCTGTCCCTCCATTGGATGATGTCCTCTATTCAGTAATTTCTTGCAGTTTTTTGTTCATCGTTAAGTTATGCTTTGGATATGGTGTCTCGAAATGGAGCAGAACGTAAGGAAACCTCCTTTTTCCCAGGGTTCGGTCTTTTGTTTAGCTCGAATTATTTTCATCTTCATTCATGGTAGCCAAGCTTCACCTATTTTGTGAACCATCGCTATTGCTCGATTATTTGGGTATTTGGCGGTGTTCACTTTAGAAAAAGCAGACAGCCACTATCAGCGTTCGAAATGCGGGGTGGTCCCGGTTTTCTTTCATTCATCTCAGACATGTTTAAGTGTTACCGGTTAATTTTTTTCTAATGAATATGTTTTTTAATGCTGCTTGTGTGGTCTTAATTACATCCTAAATACACTTTAGTCTTTCTTTTGAGCTCGAGCAAGAGTTTCTGTAACAGATACTGTGGCGTTGAGGTGAGGACACTATCGCTTTTCGCGGACAGTATGGGTTTTGATCAACAGCGAAACAAAAATTATATATCAAAGGTCTGAAGTGTTACTTGTAAAGCGATCAGATTGCTGAAAAGAGTGATTTATACTTGTGTCCAGTGTTGCAGACTGAAATGAAAGGGAGTGGCGGGTCATAAAATTAAAATAGTGTAGTAACTGATTCTAATCAGTCAGCCCTCTTTGAGATGAGTATCTTTTCTTTCCGTCCTCCGAGACTGTAGAGGTAACACAATATTTTGTCCAGAAATGGTGACAGACGGTCTAGAGAGGGAAGAGACTGTTGTGAGCCTGGAACTGTGCTCGGTGGACGATTCTGAAGAGTTTATAATACGTTCTCGTAGGACAGTGATAGTCCGATTTGACGAAAAACAGATAAAGCCATAGTACTTTATGAAAAATATATACATAAAAGTGGAAAATACAAACAACTTTCAACCAAGATGCAATTGGCCTACAACATCGTGTCCAGGGCAAAATGTGAACTTTCGACCTCTTTCTCATCATTGTACCAATCCCCGATAGGATCTTGCGTTCGCGAATTTCCTTGAGCGTTCCAGTTCCTGCATAAGCATTCCAGATTAATTTTACTTTTTGCTTTTAGGGGTTTTAGTGAATTGACCTACTTTGTTCGGCGATTCATTCTGAAATTGTTGAGTAATATAAGAAGTCGTTGATAGACAGCTTCTTGATAGCGGCGAAGTTCTCTCGATCTGAAGGATCTGCTTTAGAAAAGTTTAACTACTTGGATTTTTTCAACAGCTCGGTTTGCTGTAAATCGTATAGTCGAAAAACGATAAGAAGAAGTTAGGGCTGCTAGGGGAAAATCACAGAAAATAAGCCTGAATTCCTGTTAGTAACCATGAGAGCTTATTTCAGCTGATCGTTGAGACCCTTTGAAACGAATCGCGACAGAAAACCACAAGTCTACCCCCAAGGTGCTTCCACCTTATGTGTGCTCAAACTAGTCCCATCTTGAACAAAGTTCAGCCACATCCTCATTATTGCATTCGTCCACTGACAAAAAGAAATGTCCCCTCTTTTTGAAAGTAAAGAAATTTTGAGATTCTTGAACTCTGTCTATCAGTCAACCTCTTTACTTTATATTATTTACGTTTTCATTATTTTTCATTACATTTCTTTGTGTGTAATTACAGATTTTTATCTACTTTTTTTATTTTGAATATTTTTCATGGATATGGATGATCGATAATTTGCAGATGAGCTTTAAGTAGTAATCATAAAAAAAACGCGATGAACGTGATGAAATGTACCTCAGTTCAGAAGGATGATGAGCAGGTATGAAAAGTGAATGACCAGGATTGCTGACTGGTTTGGTATTGAAGCTGGTCATCAAGTCGTTGTCTTCAAAACATGGCTCTGTAACATGAAAGGAATAGCAGCGGTAGGTCTACAGTTCTAGAAAGGCAGTAACTTATACCTGGTACGGTTGACAACTACGAGTTGGTTAAGTTAGGAAAATCTGTCACGGTGATGGGGAGAGGGAAAAGGAGCGAAATCGCTCCTTTAAATCAAAAGGCCTAACCCGAACCTAGCAGCATGTAATAGTGGAATTCAACAGGAAGAATATTCAGTGCTTTTCTACAAGCTTTAAGAGATTTCACTGTCAATATTCTGTAAGGAAGGTACCTGCTTTATTACTAAAAAGCCTTCGTCCTCGGTGAACAGTGTCCTCCGGGTTCCTGAAAATTTCGTGATTGGAGTACGTTCGGGCTCTTCCTGACTCTACTGAGTCGTACTCCTTTACTAACCTGCGACAGCCAAGTGGATCACGAGATGGTCCGCCTCGTTTTGTTCCATAGCCGATATTGTACAAAAACAGTTCGAATGCATCGAGCCTGAAGGAAATTTTTAGAAATAAAAATTTCAGATGCTGGGTCCTGAACCGTTCGATTCAGCTGTCTTCCGGGACAATATCTAAGAATGTTCATTACTTAAAAATAACCAAACAACGATACTGTAGTTTATACAAATTTATTACCAGATTAATTCTATGAGTCTGAAAACATCATGCTAATCATATTCATTTTCGCCACCTTGGAGGAAGTTCTTCAGCCCTACTGATCTCTGGTCGTCTGAGCACGTCGTTGGAGGCGGTGTATCTCTCAGTTAATTGTTCACTCTCTGAAAGTTAGACCAATTCGAAAAACAGCTCAAATTTAAAAAAATAGGGGCCATACCTGGGGTAAAGGTCCCTCGAGGGAGATATCTGTTCTGTTGGTAGTCAGTGACGAAAGAATCAGGAAAAACCGGTTGAATAACAAAAGGCACAACAAATAAACAACTGCTTACGAGCAATAGGCTAATATGCATGAACATCGTTGACGATAAGAACGCTCGAAATGTTTGCCCTTCGTGAGGGGTTGTCGGCTGCTTTATGCGAAGGGACCACCTGTCAGAGAGCTCGGCCCTTGTTCCCACTCCTCTTTATTCTCCAAGAAACGAGGCAGAGAAGTGAAATGGTGTTAAATTGATTATACTGATGCTACTGAAACGTCCATTGGGGGGGCGTGTCCATAAATTTCAAGTATTATTTTTAGAGGCTGAATGCCTTCTTGTGTCTTTACCTTGTCTGTTCGGAGCTCATGGAAATTTGCCTGGAATTTACCTGAGGATATCTTGGGAACGATTCTGGGAAAAGTTTATTCTGAAAAATTTCCTTCAGAAGGTAGAATAAACGTTTGCCGCTGACCAGGCTCGAGGTGAGCTATACACATAACATTTTTTCAGAGTGGCAGCGGTATTTTAATGTACACTGTTTTTTTGATGGGATTTGATGACATACGAAGTACGATTTTGTGTTTTTATTTTTATTATGTTAGTTCTTTTTTTTTAAAATATCAGGTTCCAGACGCATAAACGCTGACTAAATGATAACAAGGAGGAGGAAGGTCCAACACTCGCAGGTCCGACCAGCGAACCAGCTCGTGCTAGCACTGAAGGAGCCACTTGACTCATTTTCAACTATACGGAAATCGCCTCTGTACAATACTTCAATGCTTTTCATCATAGTATTTTATTCTGATAAATGGGCCCAATGCACTCAATATAACTTTATTTTATTTTATCTCTATTTACACACATGATTTCATTTGTTGAATTTCAATTTTTTCTTCTTCCGTGCTCCTAGGGACAGATGATGTCCACGGTGCAGGCTTATCGGTGAAGATCGGGAACGAGAGCAGATTGGCCTGAATGAAAGCATTTTCTCAAGTTTTAATAAAAAATTCTAACAATTGAACCAAAATAAGATCAAAGTTTTCAATAGCGACTAGGGTGGATCATATTACTCCTTTACTTAAAATTTATTTGATGTAGTCTTAGTCGGCTATGTGTCATAATTTTTACGTTAAGTTTGTAGTCCGCCGTCTCGAGAAATTTGATGCTTAGCACCGACCAATTCCAGGCACACCCCGTCTTCTTTTCAAACAGAACTCTCGCAGCCATTCCTTCAGGTCACATTTCTTAGGCGATACTGCAAATACTCAACCTATTCCAATACCTAATCGGTCTACTTTTGAAGTCTCCTTTGTGATATAAGCTTTGATGTCATTCTGAGAGATGGCAAGTTTTGAATAAGTTGATAATTGATCAATTGTTGTAATGAAGAAAAGTTACCAAAATCATTACGGCACCCGAGATAACGAACACGATTGCCCATTGCATTTTGTTGGATTCATCCTCCACGATGCCTGCTACCAGAGCTGGACCAGTGAAGAGAGCTATGCATTTCATAAATTGAATAGTAGCAATGACGACGTGTGCATGTTGCCTACAAATATTACCACTATGAAAGGAATCAGCTCAGGTTTTGGCCAAAATCCAGAAATTTTTCCATAGGGATCATTTGAAACCTATGCGTGGAAGCCTCACAACTTGAAGAACTAGTAGAATTGCGCAGAAGGCTGGCCTCCAAGGTCGGTGTTCGACTGGTGGTATTCAAGTGATCTTCCCTGGGCTTTTCCCTTCCCAGAATCAGAGTCGGGATTTAGTGGTGTGCAGTGAATCCCCAGGAGTTGGTGAGTGTAGCATCGCTCTTCATAATCGAGGAATGGATTATGCTCCAAGTACTTAATAAGCAAAATTTTCATACCTTGCATGAAGCGTTCCGCACTTGTAGAATCCACCACAGTTACAGCTGCTGAGAGCATGAAGAAGGGAAAACATGATGACTGCCACCCATTTCAGTTCCAATGGGATGAAACTTAAAATGAACGCTCATGGCGGACGAGTAGGAGAAATAGACATCACTCAGAGACTCACCCAACTACGCAGAAAATCACTCCGACCACACCAACCGCTATCGTATTGAAGATATTCATTTTGACTCGCTCGGAAAGGAATCTGAAAATGCTGACATTTTGGCTGTCTGATACGCATCTGTGAGCATTCCTACATGGCCAGTGACGAAGGCGGTGAAGAGAGCTGCTGCTTAGCAAATCTTCTTGTTCTCTCATTCTCTCAGAAAAAACATGCTATGAGTATGCCATTTCCTCTTACAGGGCTGGGCGTAATTACCCGACTGGAGGATCCTATGCGGGAGCAGAACGTGTTCTACTAGTGAATCAACTCTCACTGCTCTATCCATCACATCACTGTCTGTACAAGCATTTGGAAATCCTTCATATTACTTCTCTCCACCATCAGGATGTTTGTCTCAGGGCATCATGGTTTCGCTCGTGCGGCAAATCGGAGAGTTATGGAAACGTTTTGCTGGATCTGAGTATATCTTGAAACGTACGTGATGCGATCACTGCAATAGGCTGCAGTTACTTTGAGTGGCAATTGAGCTACCGTAGTCAGTGAGATCAGTACGCCAGTAGTTTCTACTGCAAATCCGAAGACACGTCGAAAATATATTGGTGTATAAGTAGAAAGCATGATCATCGAAGACATTTCACAAAATGCATTGAACCATACACAGAGAATCACTGGACTTGTTAGAAGAGCCTGAAAACTTTTGAGTTGAATTAGCCGATAAGGAGGAATGCAACAATTACAATCACCTTATAGGGAACGTCCTGCTTGTGCTCAATATGGTCGGCGCTTTTGTCATTCTGAAAAAATAGAAGAATTATAGCAGTATAGTATAGTACTACACATTTTGGTAAGGGCAAGGTCTTGAGCTTTGGTAAGGTCCTGGATCCCAATTGATAGGAGAAAACGACAGAACCGCTAAAGCACGGGTAACGGAACTTCTCCCCTATCGCGGCATTCTCCCTTGCGGCATGAGGCAAATGTCACCGCAATTGTCGTACTCACCCCGCCTATCGCCAATCGACAGGACGCGATATTTTCCCTAGACTGGCTTGCTTTTTCATTGGATTTTATCGTTTTTTTCTTCTGTTTCTTTTTAGTTTCATGTTTATTAGACTTGATTAATTAAAATGACTCCTCCTATATAAACGACGATCAGGATCGCCTTGGAATTGAAGAGAGCGGCCGGCCAATTCAAATGTTTAAAGGACTTCCTACCTCACAAATTGCGCGCTCCAATATTCCATCGCAATCCTGCGATAGGCGGCGGGTGCGGCGTGTGCGACGCCGTGTTAGGGGAGAAGTTCCCGGACCCGGTAGTGGACCCGGAAAAAGGTGCTGACGATTTTCGAGCCCTCGATTTTGATTCCACAATTGATCTCTCCAAACAAAAGGAACGATCACCTGGATATGCAGCAGCTCTACTTTCGAGACCCGTCTGCACAGCTGTGGATCATCTTTGTAGAAAACAAACCATAAGCTAAAAACGACTATACCAAATATTCCATGTAGGTAGTATGACGATCGCCATCCAAAGGAGGACGTGCATAACTAAAAAAAACGACTTGTCCTCGATTATAAAAACGATGACCTTATATGTTGGGAGGGCGGTGAGTTAAATTATTGCAATCACGGATACCACAAAAGCGTAGTCCGCAATTCGAATCCCCAACGGAGGCTTGCCAAAACCAACCAAGCCTTCCTTGAGCCGGGATCGGTTGCTTGGGATCAAACCTCCGTGAGAGGATAAAAACAGTGACTTCAACATTGGCAATTTCAAACCACCACAAAGTTTTTGGAATGAAGGTGGAATTGAGAATAGGTGGGGGCAGGGGGATCCCAGAGCGGGGTTTATCAGCGCCAAAGAAATTACTCTTAATTTTTCCCGAACTGCACCCTGCTGAACAAGCGGATGAAGCGCACTGTCTAGAAGTCCCTTTTCTGAGGGCGAAACCCATGCACTCACGTTGAACTATACACTCTGTGGTCTGGAAAGGTGGACAGAACAAGGTGACTAACCTTATACGTCATGGTGTGGATCGAACACAAAAATCAAGTATGACTAGCATACCCTGTAGAAATGGCAGGGGCAACAGTAACAGGAGTGATACTGTAGCAGGGATTTGGAATCAATTACCAAATTCAAATCTTACCTTCCTCTGAACCACCTCGATTTCCCTGCGGAAAATAAAACCGTGGAGTCGAACTCGAAAAAATTACTCACATAACCGGTAATAACATTGGTAAGAATGGCTGAGGTAGGAGTAAATGCTGTGAGAATGGAAATAAATATGGCTACTTCTGTCAGCGGAGCCCATCTGACACACATTAATCCAATGGCAGCAAAATCAGCCGAGTAGGCCAGTCCCTGGAAGAAAGAGCTTGTTCTACTGGAACTAAGTTAAAAAAAAATAAAACTCTATTTTCTTAATTTTTCTACAACAAGTTCGTAGTATATAAGAAAGAGTTACTTTGCTACCTGCAAAAATCGTATAAATACAAGAAAAGGAAGTCCAATCTTGGCAGCTAGAGGGATCAGTAAAGTTGAAATGACGGATAGTGTACCAGCAGCCAGAAAGGGGTATCTAAAAAAGCAAATATCCAACCATCTGATAAATCAATCATTTCAACGATTATAGGAGACAGTAGGTGCGGAAACCTTACACTATTAAATCATAAAATGCCCTTGGAAGAGGTACATAATTTTGAGATATCATTAGGGGAAGGTTCATTGTAGGAATCTCCCCCGGGTGCCCCTCCAGAGACTTACCTACTCACGCCCACCGACAAGAGGAAAACAGACCGACCGTACACCAGATGGAGAGTTCGTAGGTTGATTAAATCTTTGGATCTGATTTACCCAGTGGATGTTCAGACGATCTGCGATCTGCGACTCGGGGGAAGGAACTTTAGTTACGGATGAAAGCCGTCATTTTCCTGAGAGAACTGGTGAGGAACTCGAACTAGCAATTTTGCCTAATCCTAGAAACGATTTTATGGGTCGAATACTCTACTCTCAATTTTTTCAGTGAAATTTCATTTCCTCTATGGTAAGATAAGCAAAGATTGGGAGCGTTCTTAAGTGATCACGCGAAGCAGTATTGCATTGCAAAATCCTACAGCCTGAGATGAAGGGAGCTATGATCTGATTTCGGAAAGTTGAATACAACTCTTCTTGAAGAGCTGTTTTTAGATATTATTGAGATCTAAAAGGAGGACGTTCCGCTGACAGTACATGAATCGTATTCCGGGTTTAGACTTACCGTGCTCCATATTTGATATAAAGATAGTTGATCGGGAAAGTGCCCACAATAGTGCCAGCAGCAACAGCCCAAATAATGGCACTTTTCTCCGATTGCGTATAGTCATAAATGCTTCGAAGGGTCTGGAATCAACTCTCTAAAAATTGCGAAGATACTTCTCGCTGAATGAAAATGATTGAATGAAGGAATTTTCTTCTCTTTTGATGGCCCTACTCCTTCCGAAGCCGAGCTATTATAAGTTTGGGCGGTTTCACTGCTTATCCTTTTACTCTTTCACTCCATTTGATAGTTATCACCAAGGATATTGAAGGCGAAACACCATCTACAAGGCCGACACGGAAACATCGATCTCATTCACTCTCACCTACCTTTCCTTGATTCTATGTCATTCCTACCTAACTCTACCCAATGTCTCCATTATTTCAAATCCCTATGAACATTTCTTAATATAGCTTCCATCCCAGGCAGCACCTGGCTCTCCTGCTGGGCGATTCGCCGTAATGGGTGAAGATTGGGGTATTGAGATATAGTGTAACCCCTCTTGAATTTGGCTCCCATACTAAGACACTTCAATACACTCCCTTCAGCTTCGTGAATCTTCGACGGGCATATTGGCTTGTTACTCTGTTTCCTTTACTGTGTAGTGATAGGAGTTCCTATCCAGAAGGTCACGTAATATTCACCCTGTCGCAGGAAACGCCCCAATCCGTTCTACCCGGAATCAGGTTGTAGCAACAGACCACTCAATCTGACTGGTCAGCAAGTTAAATTGGATCTGACCAACTTACTCCATTGCCGTCGTCTATGACTTCTGACATATCCTCCCTCATGCAGATAAAAGTAAAATTAATAATAATATAGTTCGAACAGATACTAGTCAGACACATCAATCCGATTGCAAGTATAACAAATCGATAACGATCGCTTAGGAGACCCATTCTGCAATCATTCAGAGGTGTTCATTGAAGAAAACAAGAACACGCGAATTGTCGACTTCGAAATAAATAGTTTACAACGACGCCACGAAATGGTAAAAAATAAACAAAAGGTAGCAATTCGCGATGGCATCAGGGAGTCGATGTGATCTGTTGTCTATCATGAATTATGAACTGTATATGCATGTCTACCACACTCTCTCTCCCCCTAAGATCCGGTTTAGCCATGGGAATGGTGTAACACACTTGACCGCTATTTCGACCACCACGTCATTGTGATAAGACATTTTTCGATCCCCTGCTCACGCCTGTTCAATAAGTTTTTTTCTACTACTCGTGAGATGCTTCTGTAGATGAAGGTGTGAAAGTGCTTCCGATGGTTTCTCAGTAAGAAGAATATTTAGCCCCTGAGGAGGCAGCACATAGCGTTGTGGCATCGGGAAGCGGCCTACATGGGCCGTTCGAGCACCCGCTGCCAGCTGGGGTTCCTACTAAAGGGTGTACTAAACGTCTTCTGAAAGGTGCGTTGAAGTGGAATGCTGATGAACAGTTAGTCGATTGTTCCCGGTGTCTCTTCCAATTCTGCCCTTTCTCAATGCAATTGCACACATTCCACGACAGCTACCTAAAACTCGTCCGAACACCCTCTTTTGTCATCCCAATGTCCTATAACTGTCCTAGAGATGGAAATTCTCTCCGAAAATTGCCGTTTATAACCGTTCTGTTGGGCGTTTGCCCAGACTCTGCATCGGCACTTTGGCCTTTCAATTCAGTAACGGGTGAATAGCCATTAAAGTAATCAAACTCTCATCCGACCGCCAACAGAAGTACAAATTTAGGGAACAGCACACATTTCAAATTTTGCCGATTCTGAAAGCAGCGCATTAGCAGCAGCGAAAGTGGGTAGAGAGATCTTCTACCCTTAGCATCAGCGTAGATGAGGGAATGAACTTCTGCTCGAGGAACACCTTACTCGGAGCACTACTGACTTATATGGAGCCAATAGGAGGACCGCCTCTTCCAATGTTTCTCCTAACCCAGATTGACTTGATACAACTTAACAGATCCCATTGGTCTGGGAATCTTTGATGTTCATTGAATTTTGTTATGTTATATACTGTAATAAAAAATGATATGAAATTAATTAATGTACTTATTACAAGGTCTAAAACAAGTTTCATCTGTGAATACATTGCTGATATTAGTTGCTGACATGGAAACAGCAATCGTTTTACATTTGTACTTGATCTAGTAGTTACACCCGACCTAATATTATCGATTTTCGTTTTGCATTTCTAATATGTGATAAGTCACTGGTAAATATAACAAAACCAGTGGTTCAAGGTGAATGTCGAGCGGATTCGTTTGCCGAAGGCAATTCTTACCGGCACTTTGACTAGCTACGTATAGCATATGGTTGTAAAGCTGAGCCAATTACCATATCAGCGCTAGCCCCGCCCATTCTACCGGACGTTCAGCGCGTGAACATTCAGCTGAGGAATCACATGGTGATCAAAATCATAAATTTGAATTTAATCTATAATTTATTTAAATCATAATGATTAGATTTCAATAAAGCGTTAACTTGAAAACCTCAAACGGCAGAAGAAAATTTCACAATGAAAACGACAGTGGCGAGGTTAAAACAAAGGAGAAGTTGTAGACTATAATGATCAATGTTATGTTCTGGGCATGATTCCTGGGACAGCCCACGATATCGACATTATCACCGGTAAACATTTCTGTTGATTCGCCTTCTTCAGAGCCTGTAATGTCGAAAGCGTATTCTAAATCACAGAACCACATTTTCAATTACAGAAGAAAGCTCCATAGAGCTGAAAATCACTCGATGATTGCTCCATATAAGTTGTAAGTCCAGTTCATTTCTTGGACGATAACTGGAGACTACAAACAAGCGGTGATGTATATTTCGGTTTGCAAAAAAGGTTCCTAATTTCCTTCTTGACGTTCCTGAAAACAGCCATCATTACAATGAGGTATTAGAAGTAGACATATAAGAAAACTAGGCAAAAAATCAAAATGAAAACGAATAACAGCGTCGGAACTACCTATTATTTTTCAGAAATTTTTGAACACTGACAGTTTTTGTTTTTTTTTGTTGAAAAACTCAACGCCGCCTCAGTTCAATGACAGCTTAGCCGACTTCCGGTCTATCTATAGCCCTCTATGAAGCGTACACACGGGTGGTCACTGGAAGCCCATTATGAACCCGATTGAAGAAAAGCATTTTTGAAATTTTTGTGGATTTCAGGAGGGTCTGAAGAGAAAGAGGTTTGTTGCAGAGACGTTTTTTTAACATCCATGGAGTCAGATTAGACAGTAGGTGGTCTGGACCTATTGAATTCTCTCTTTTTGAGACATATTACTATGAACTTACTGATTGAATATCATGTAAGGAAGGATTAGGACATCATAATAAATGAGCATCGAGTAGCCGTCCAAGGTGTGTTGCCAGAATTCTGGTAGTTCCCAATAATCATTTGCACTGGGTCCATATTGCCAGTATAGAAAGAAGACTAATTCGCAGGCAGATACTATCGCTGCCTGCAAAAAGTTTGGTATTATTTGGCGTCTCTTTGATGTCTATCACATAAGCAGACATGGAAGAGTGCTAAGCATTCAGAACCCTCAAAAACTGAGTTACATATTGACTTGATGGCTTTCGTCTTCTGGCTGCTGTCAGAAAGAAGTACTTGTTGAGCTGAGGCTCACTTCCAAAATTCAACAGAGCCTCTTAGTTTATAAGGACCAAGAACCTTGTGGAGATCGGGTCGGAGTCCTAACTTTACCCTTCAAATCCCAACGTAGCACCCTTCGTATGCCTTAGAACTCTTCAAAAAACCAATATGTGCTGAATCCGGAGAGATGCATACCTGAACTGTCATCCGTATCTCACTATTCCTTCTAAAAGTAAGAGATCCTCTAATAAACAATGTGGTAAACATGATAGTATAAGCTGTGACATTCACGATACCAATCGCATAATTGGATAGTTCATTAAGTCTGTAAAACTTTCAGTGCATGTGTATTTTCAGTAGATTGAACAACTAGTCAGAAAAAGTTCATGCTCGCTCAGTCAATAGGATTTAATAGGTTTGTTATAGAATATGTAAGTGGTACCGAGGTATTCCAGTGATCCTTATCACCCACCTTAACCGTGCATACTCATTCAGATGTAACTCGTCCATTTGGGCTTCAATAACCATTCTGTGACAAATAAGAGGTAAGAGTGGGGTGCGATGAGAACTAGTGAATGGGGTCGTTACAGCTTTGACAGGTCGGGTCCTGCATCCTATCTGTGTGAGTTTTCTGGCCCTAGGTAGATTCTAGGTTGGTAGACCTCGAACTACTAGAATATCTTCAATTTGGGCAAATGAGGGCCTATTACCAAATCGAGACGTAATCAAGGTAAAATCTTCAAAGGGTTCCAGTTCTAAAGTAAACTTTCAAAGTCCTGAGAATTTGTCCTTTATCCGTAGTCACCAGAATGGGGAAACTGATCCTTTGCGCTGTAGAAAAAGTGGATAAGGAAATGGTATAACTAGGAAGAGAAATAAATAAAATGTTCAAAAAAACTCCAGACTCACCGTGCTACAACCAGTAAAAGAGTTGCTCGTCTGAAAAAGAAGAAGAAATGAGCCGGGCAGAATTCCACACATGCCAAAGGTGTTAAAGTAATTGCAACATATGCAACGTAGAAGAGGAAAATAAAGGCTATACATATCTGCAAAAAATAATTATACACCAATTCCATATGATTAAGTGAATATGGAGAGTTCAGTTATTCTTCTTCAGGCATCAAGAATTAATAATAAAACAAGAGGTTTGCAGACACAGCGTATTGCAGCAGGTTAAGTTCCCTCATTTTATGTGGGATTCTTGAAAGATGTGTGATCCTTAGGTTATGTTTTATCACCTGTATCGTTCCATTGATCTTATGGGAAGATTTCCTCGAGAGGACCGGACCCCAGTAACGTCTCCGTGGCCCAGTGAATCGACATCGCTTAAGGGGCACGAGGAATAGCATTCCTTCCGTTCACAGCTTTCGTGATGAAGACTGACCATCTCGTTGGTAACCGTACATAGTGCCAGGCTATTTGTATTTTGCAGAAACAAAGGAAAAGCGAAATTAGGAGGGTAAAAGTCAAAAACTGATTGTTGTTCAGACTTCGTTTTCAAAAGTAGTGAATGGGGATGTGATTTAATCACAGTGACCGTGGATACAAGAGTTTTCAGACCAGAGAGTAATCAGGCAATACAAGAGTTTTAATTTACCCTACTACTCCTCGCAGTCCTAGCATGCTCTGACTGAAGCGATCTTCAGTCACACCCATCTGAACCGTTTTCAAATTCGAATCGCCACCTCTAATCAAGTGAGTTTCAACACATCGTTTTCAAAAAAAAGGCTTAAGAGGTAGAGCAATAGGCTTGAGCCAGCGTACTCTTCAATAAATTCGATTGATCCTTCGATATCTTATTTGATCGAGACGTGAGGGTAGGTCCAGCTTACAATAAGAACCCTCTGGAGCAGGCTTAATTAATCACCAAACAAAACCATGACACTACTAAAAACGCAAAGCCTCATCGGAAGCAGATTCTCACCACCTTAGCTTTACTGTTTTTTAGGGTAGAGCTCGGTCAATTAGAATGAAGTTGGAAGTAACAATGCAAAGCTACCTTTCCGACTGTTGCTGTTAGAATAACTTGTGATCTGAATGGAAGTAGAGTATAGAAGAGACGGTGAACGGTCAGGCACAAATTGGCAATAACGAACGCAAGGAAGCTGCCTTGATAGTTGGATCCTGCCAGCTGAAATAGAATAGATCAGACCATTCTCTAGCTCCATTCTGAAATGTCATCTCTACATTAAAAATTATTCAGAAATAACACGAGTCCCTATATTTGATGCACTCGCTTCGAAGAATCCCCACCGTGTCTCAAGATTATTGGAAAGGACTGGAGCAATTCTCACAAGCAACCGAAGAAGTTTAAAATGTTAGATCAAAAGTCTATGCAGTACTTCTTCGCAAAAAATTCGCGGAAGTAAAAATCAGGGGATGAGAGCAAGAGATTTACTGGGCGAGTCAATGATGGGGTAAATTTCGCACTACTGACACTGGATCGAAGAATCAGAATCGTGTAAGCTTTGAAGGAAATCATTTTCATTAGTCTTGGATGTTTCCAGATGCCAAATCCGCTGGGCGAAACCTTCTATCAGAGCAGCTAATACTGTTTGAATTCATGAAAAAAAAAGGATGCTGCCACGGGGAAGGAGTTTATAGGAGGAGGCGGGGTTGAAAAGATTTACTAGTGTAGACGAAATCGTACTCTTGCAATTTCAGGTGACTCGAAAAGAAGAAGTCCATGAATATATGACATTAACATTCCAATGTAAAAAAGCAGACTGAATATTGCCATGATCTGAAGAAGATAGAAAGCGAAGTCCGACTTCCAGCCTTTCATTTTCTGGCATGCCTGAAAGAAGTTGGATCACTGTTCGGACTGCTGTGAATCTGAACTGTAGCTCTGAACTCAGTTAGGAAACTTGATAAACAATGATTAAAGTCTGAATTAACCGAAAGATACATAGCGTATCATCAAGGGATGAAACAGTGCGTAAATCTGTGCTCTTCGAAAACATAGTGAGGTAGGTAAGTGTTTTACTATCATATCTGCTCAAATCTATGACATTTTATGACTAAAAGCTCTTACCAAAGCGAAAACTGTCTGTAGTGCCACGGAGAAAACAATGATCACAGTGCACGAAGCCACATAAAATAACCGGGCTGAACCGATCAGTGGAAAATCAGGAGTTGAGCAATTGAATTCACTCATTTTACAATGGGAACCGGAATTCTTCAATTTGCAGGTATTATGGCTGAATGAGCTGAGGGGAGGGTTTTTTTGCAAAAAAAAAAGATCGTGTGATATCTATGTAGAGCTCTGAACATGTTAATATAGTCACGTGGTTTAGCTGATTGCCTACGCCTTTGATAGAGTTCATGGGAAATATCTTGGCACTATTAGCAAAAGCTAATAATCGTAATGATATTTCTCCAAAAAAATACCATCATGAGGTGAAAAAATTCCCACAAAGAAAAAAGACCGAACAAGCCTCATATGACTTTGAATTTGAGCTATCATATTAAAAGAAATTCGAACTAAGAAAAACCTAGCAAAGTGACGTTACTCAGAGGCTTTTATAAATCTTTACTGATACACAAAGTTGCTGCATCCATCCCAACATAGTTGAAGAATGGCGGGTAGTTCTGGGGTATGTTTACGGCTTGAGTACGTATATAACTAGCTGAAAATGTGATCCTTCGACATCATAACTTTTAGTTCCCATCCTCATTAGTGCTGATTATTAGAGGGCAAAATAGTATTGACTATCAAAACATATGCCAAAAATTACTTTGTGATTGTGCTGCTGTGAAGAAGTTGAGTGAGTTGGAGTCGGTACACTTGATAAGCCGAGAACTCGAGTTATATAGTCATAGAAATTGCAAACAGGAAATATTCTGGGAAGAAATGGTTTTGTTGACTTCTTATGGATTCCTTAAAGAGCTGAGGTAAACTGTGAACTCGGGTCTGTTGAAAAGTTGCTAAAGATGCTTTGAAAAATGGAAGGGATTCATTTTTGATGTGACTCAATCAGCTTATCTTAGTTTTAGGGCTACTTTGTGGAAGATGAGATTATAAAACATGGACGTAAGAGGGGGTAGAAAATCGGTTTTCAAGATGCTCGCAGAAGGAATCGTTAAGATGGCTTAAAGTTATATTTTTTACTCACTAACATTTGAACGATTACGCCCTCAAGCCTCTTTTCCGAATCCTAGCTATGGATGAAAACGACACCTTGGAGAATAACCAAGGTTCTCAGGGTTCTTGTTTTCAGTTTGTGAAATGCTGGGTAGGAATGAATGGTGATTTTCTGGATCGAGTAATGGAAAGCCTCCGTGGTCTTCGTACAGGGATCAGATTGAAAAAGAGGGTGGTAGCTCTACTAGTTTGCTCCACAACTTACAAATTTCCTAACACAGTGCAGAAAGGATAGTTTCCGAGGCGACCTTAATAAATTATTGTGTTTGCAATTTATACCGTACAAATCTTTTCGAGAAGCTGGACGCAAATTCAAGGGATAACAATTAACCGAGTATGCTTCTCCATCTCCCTCGTTCCATTTGACGTCGTTCTTCAGTTGATCAGTTTTGGATCCTTATTCAAGGATTCACTATGTCAGTAAACATAAGATTGCATGCCTTTCAACAGAGGGCAATTGAATATAATTGTCTATACTCACCTATAATGTCTACAGTAACATTCATTCGAGTGCTTTATTGGCTATAGTGGCTGCTTTCTATCCTTAGTTACCCGAATATGAGGACCTATGTACTACGCTCATTGTGCTAACATTTTTCTCATTTTATGGACCACAAAAAGGGCTAAGAATCTGACTTAGCATTTATGAAGAAGACGCAATAGTTTTGGAATTTCAAGGTATGTCCCCTCCAGTCGTTTAATTAATTTCTGTACCCAACTTTGAAAGAACTATTGAAGCAACATTTGCTATGAGAAAGGAATGCAAGAAGACAAGAACTGCAATTCTTTTTTTGTGGATAATGGAATCGCTCCAAAATCAACCCGTCTAAGGTATACACAAAGTTCATTCCTATAGCCTATGAATGTATTAGGTTGATGGACAATTATTGCAGATTTTTTCAGCAAGTTTCTTTGAAGAAAGGATAGAAATATTAGCAAAGACACGTTCAAATAATTACTCCGGAACGTATCTAACATCTACGTCGAGCGCTACTTCCCATTTGCTCGGCCAGCGGATTCCACAGGCGCTTCGATTCTTACAGGCGATCACGCCTTGACGTTGGCCATCAAGCCATCCCCTTCGTCGAAAGTTCTGTCCGTTAGCCAATTTTTCACCGGACAAGTAACGTGATGATTTAGAGGAGTTTCTGTTGGTGAATAGGGCGAGCGTAGAGGCAGATTCCATCCTTTCTTTGGCTCTGGCTGATGTTCCATCGTCGAGAAGTTCGTTGAGATCACTTTATGACTGTACAACCTTCCAACTTTTCTCGAAGTAATAGGGCATATTTCTGGTGTATATGAAGATGTTTTCCGGGCGAATTTCAATTAAGGAAAGTAGGAAGAGTAGCCCTGATGAATCCCGGATTCATTATTCGAATCCTATCTAGGGAAAGGGAGCCGCGAAAAAATCTTCAATAGTTGTGCATCAACCTATTATTTTTAATGTTCGTGAACTGCCATCCTCCTATTCACCAACTCGCTTTTGCATTTCACGACCACTCTTCGACTTTATTTTGAGCCACTGACTCATATAGAGTCTCTCATCACAGTGTTTCCCACTGTGCTTGTGGAGAAGTGCCTTCGCAGTCAATAAAATGTAGCAGTGAGGAACTCTTTCTAATTTCCGCCTTCCATTATCGTCATATGTTTTGTAGTATACCTCTCAAGCCTTTCCTCCACATCGGAAATGTAGATAGAAATTTGAATGCACTTCTGGTTTGAAAAAAGAGCGTGGTTAGCTATCTGCGGGCAGGCCGGCACCCTTAAATTACCAGATTAATATAACACACTTCAATCGATCCCATTGAAATGGCAGGTTTTAGAGCAGAAACCAGGCCGGAGAACCGACCACACTTGCTAACGTGGCCGGGTCACAGGTTTGTTTCCTCATATACTGTAACAATTCAGTATAGAAGTAGTTGATTTAGAATGAAACGTTATTTATTACACACTCTCATGGAATTTATGTGAGCAAAGCCCTCTGAATCTCATTTTTGACAACCAAACCTAATTCTAGGTGTAGAAGCCAGTTCTTCTGCCACCGTGCCGGTATCGAATTTAACAGAATTATCAAGCGAGGCCCAGTGCCTAAATCGCTAGCACACTTTAAAAGGGTCTTGACCCAACGCTGGTATTAATTGCTCCTTTGTCTATAATATTGCTTTTTTTTCACATTTTGTTTTACTCTTGTACTTCACTTCTTCGTTATATTATAGCTTTTTTTTCTACCTCTTGTTTTTTGGTGTAGCAACTACGCATAAGTGGTTCTTCGGTCGATTTTTATTGTTTTGAGTGCTTTTGCTTGTTTCCCGTTGTTCATTTTCACACGAATCAGTCGTGTAATAAATCAAATCAAATCAAATCTTCTAGACACAACGCATTCGTAGATTTCACTGACATCCCAGTATAGAGGCATTCTATAATGCATTCTATATTACATTTCTATAGTAATCATTGCCATCTCTAATATATTAAAAAAAAAGGATAAAGTTTTTGGCGTTAATCAATCCCGTTTGAGGGATGCGCCCCCGCACTCGACTTTCATTCAGAATCGTAGTGGCGTAATGAGTGCGTATGTGGCCTATACAATGACTTGCGGTGGCCAGCCGATGTACAAGTCAGTGCTTTTATCCTCCCAGACAAGTCTGGTACCAATTCACCGACCCCGGAGGGATGGAAGGCTTGGTTGGCCTGAGCGGGCATCGATCCGGGATTCGAACCCCTGACCGTGCGTGCGATGTAGTGCGCCACTTGCCACTACACCACCTCCGCCCCTCTAATATATTACTTCAACGTATTACAACGTCAAATATAACACTGGGCGCTGATTCATACATGAACCCAAGTGCACCCCTCACTGGTAGATATAAGAGCTTGACATGCCCGTAGTTAAACTCAGCAAATCACCATTCAGGAATGCACCAATACTCAGACGACCAATTCAGTTGATAGAAGGTGCTAATTGCCTTCTATATCCGAAACTTATTCGGTGATGGCTTCATACGCCTCGCCTTTGTCGCAGTGCACTTATCGCTGTTCTGGATTTTTCTTTGCCAAAAAGGTTCTTCATTTCTGTTTTGACTGTCCTGAAAAGAGCCATCATTACATTGACTTATTAAACAACCTTATTAGATTCGAAACAAAACAAGCTTTTTTTTATCGAATTGAGATAATTTCTACAACCAGCCTTAATTGATGGAGATTGAATAACTACCGTTTTCCCTGTAACATTTTTTATGTGCAATGTTTGGCCCAATACAAAAAGAGTCTGATCGACTGCTTGTTTTTAATGGAAGTTCGTTTCCGTGAAAAGCGATGATGGAAGATCGATAGATAGATAGATAGACTGATGGGTTCTTCGAATAGGCAAAATATAGATGAGCAATCTGACCACATATTAATCGAAACCCACTTATTAAAGATCATATAGGGGAGGATAAGAACGTCGTAGTAAATAAGCATGGTAAAGGTGGCCAGAGTACGTCGACAAGATAGTGAACCTTCCGTTCCATATTCCCAATAAAGAAAGAAGGCCAGTTCGCATGCAGATGTTAGTGCTGCCTGAAAAAATCGCGAAAAAATGAGCATTTTTTTACACTGATTCTTCCAGAAATTGCCCAATGCATCCATGTTCGTGTTGCTCGAAAATGAACAACACTACCATGCAAGCATTTTCTCCAATCGGGCAAATTTCAGAAGAACTAGTGTAAAAAAAAGTGGCAGTGACGTCCTGGGTACAATCGCTAGTAGTAGGATTAACTAACACTGAGCCAAATTTTCAAGACCGATATAAGCCTCTTATGCTATATGCAGGCCCCAGACACAGAAGGTCCAGGTCAAACACATAGGTTGACCTTTCAGTGTTGTATCTATTGTAATAGAAATTCATAGTAAGGTTGAACGGGGTATGGAGGCCAAAAAAGCTGGACGGGTGGCAATGATCTTTCTCGGGCCTATTCGACTAATGTATTACTCAGTCAATGATAAAGTGTATTATTAATAGAATCACGATCAGATAAATTTTTGAATAGAATTCTTTCACCTGAACAGTCATGCGTATCTCGTTGTTTCTTTTGAAGGTAAGTGATCCTTTGATAAACAATATAGCAAACATGATAGTGTAAGCTGTCACATTCACTATACCAATCATATAATTAAATAGTCGATTGATCCTGTGTTATAAACAATCATTGAGACAAATAACTAAAATTGGACCGCACAATGTCCGGACTTACGATGAAGTTACTCGATCATAAACGTAAACAAACTGGGCAGGGCAGAATCCCATAGATGCCAACGGCGATAATGTAAACGCAATGAACACGATATAGAAAAGTAAAATGGAAGATATACATACCTGCAGATGAGTGATCGATCATTTTATCGTAAACGTAAACGAAAAAACGAAATATCGTAAACGTAAGGAAAAAAAATCAGCCTAGCGTCATGAAAATTGCATAGCAAGCGCAGTTGTGAAGGAGTGCAACCCATTGAGGGTTTCGGTTCTTACATTCAAGGCGCGATTTTCAAAAATTTCATGCCCTCTCTTCCATCCATCCCTATTAAGGAGCAACTTGGGTTCTCAGAACCAAACACTGGAGAAAGTAAAAGTAAATAGCAGAGAAATGGAGGCTTCTTAGGGCAACGGAGTTTACCCAACGGACAGAGGTGATCAGCGGCGTAACAGCTTTCGGAACGCTACTCTGTCTTGGTAGTCACCGAATTTTACTGTAGGATTGGTTATTATAATCAGAATGAGATGGAAATCTGGTAGGTTACCCTTCCAACTGTCTTCGTGAGAATAAACGGTGATCTTAGCGGGAGCAGAGTATAGAATAGACGATGAACAGTGAGACACAAATTGGCGATTACGAAAGAGAAACAGCTGCCAAGATAGTTGGATCCCATCACCTGAAATTGAATGCTGCTTAATGCAGAGTTAAACTGTGATGAGGAATTTCAGGAAGGGCAGTTGAGTGGTAATGTGGGAGGCTGGATAAGGCTCAGAATGGGGGCAGTGAGGATTGTGAATGTACTCGTCGGTCCTTTCTCTAGATGAATTATAGATGAAAAAAAAAAAGACGAGTATCACAGTGGGTGATTGAAAGTTGCTCACGCTGCATAGGACCCAAAAGCGGGTTTGCGGGTCAATTGCTTTTGATTGTTCAACGAGAAAATCTGTAAGTTCGGATCAAGTCCTACCCTTGAGAGCATGTATAAATCGAAAAGAATAAGTCCATGAATATATGACACCAAGAATCCGATGTAGCTAAGAAGGCTGAATAATGCCATGAGCTGGAGAAGATAGAAAGCGAAGTCCGATTTCCATCCTTTGATTTTTTGGCACGTCTGGAAAAAATAAATCAGCTGGAGAGAGCGACCAGAACGGAGCAACCATAGAATTCTCAATCGAATGCATTGATAATTCATGACACATACCTGCATTATGCATCTGTGAATGACCTGCCGTGTCTAGAAAAAAAGGGGATAGCAGCTACTCGATCCCTTTGATTTCCATTTAGAATGGTAGTGACGTTCGGAGGCGTATTGTTCGAATCTTCAGCGACAGCTGTTATCCCCTTTTATACTCACATCCTAGTCCCATTCATATGTACAGAAATAACTGGATTCGAAAAGACCGTGGACTTGCAGTGGTCTTTTAATGAACGCAATTCAGTACTTTCATCCTTCTACACGGGTCTTTTACACAATGAAGTATGCCCGAGTGATAAAAGAGTTGGTTACTTGGATGGGTATAAATCGGGTGTGGGGGGGGGGGGGCATGCGTGCGTGATAGGGCGCTATTTGCCCTAGAACTCTTAGAAAGATAGAATTTATTTCCTACATCAATTAGCATCTTGGGCAACCTTTCTAGAATTATTATACATTTTACCATGAATTGGGAGTTCTTACCAGAGCAAAAATTGCTTGTAGGGCGATGGAGGCAGCGATGATGACAAGGCAAGATGACGCGAACAATATACGGGCTGTTCCAATCAATGGAGGAGCTGGATTAGAGTAGGTGCAGTTGTGACGGTCCATAATACTATAATGAATAGAGTATTTTAGACTTGCTGATTCCCAAAGGTCTTCCACTGATTCGCTTCGACTATTGCTCAACGAAATTTGTTTTCTTTCAAACAAGAAACTTGAAAAAAAATAAATTATCTATAGTTCAGAGCTTAACAGTACAGTGGAGTTGTACAGGGCTGTACCAGAGCTTAATGTAGTCAACTTAGTACTGATACTGCACGAATCTATCATTCCCACCGAAAAAAGTCAAGGAAGCCCGACAAATATATCGAGGAAAGCCTTCTTCGGTTAGCCTTAGATTTGAGTTGCAATGATATTGTATGAGAAGCAGCACGACAGAGTGAAAATGCATGGTCCTCTACAGTAAAGCACACTGATTCCATAACTAATACGCGTAGGCTGTTGAGAACATATTTACAACATTATTACCCCTATTCATATGTATTGATAGTCAATAAATTGTAAAACCACTAGAAATTTCACTAGAAAAACTTTACGATCGTGCAGCTGCAGACGACGCGCCTAAGTTAAAGGTTGACAAGTTTCGTAATTTGCGTGCTGAATTACTAGTAGACTTAATGACAGAGTTCACGATAATTTTGAGGCACCCTTTTTAAATTTAAAAGCGGAAGTATCGGTCGAGATTAGCGCACCAGTTGTACACTAGGCGAGGAGATTCGCCTATTTCATGAAAAATAAGGCTGCTCGAAAGTACTGTAAATAGAAGTTGTGCAAGATTGCCGTAAAATTGATATGGAAGGGGTATTCAGGCCAGAGTTCAGTTGTTGCAATTGCGCAAAGAGCTGACTGCAACAAGCTAAAACTGTTCAGAACTGTCTTTCACTCTCGCTATGCATCATGACAAGTTGTTTGGATCTCCTACATGGATTTCCCTTGTGAATGGTGCAGCCTCTGCAAGGCCGCTGTATTCGCAGACCCTTTAAATATGAAATTGTACAATTGGAAATTGTGAAATACGAATCCATAAACCTACGTAGACTATCTATACTCTACCTATACAGTCTATCGTCTGCATAGACTCTCACTGCCTTGAGCATATCGGATAACTCTGCCGTATGAAAGTCAAAAATAATCGGCACTAATATTCCGGCATGAGGCACCTCGCTTCCGGCCCCATCTGGCACCAGAAAGTTTTTGATAAGTTTTACCTCGAAAGATTCTCTACTGCTTAGATGGTTGGAAATCAATTTCTCGGGTACAGAAGGAACCTGAGAATCTCCACGTTGTGAGCTTTTCAAATGCTTTGCAATGTCAAGAAAATTACGTGGCAGCAGCCTTCATAATCGAAAATTTTCGCACAATCGCCATTATACACTCAACGTTTGTTTCAATAGAGGAACAGGAGCAATCCGTGTAGAAAATGTTTGAGCGATACGTGACAAATGACGATTGACATGGTCTTCCAGAACTTCCTCAGGTAGCTTGCAAAAAAGGCGTGATGCTTGAAGGCTGGTAGTTCTCTTATTCCTGTGCGAACTAGCGTTTTTAGCGGTAGAACATCACCGAATAATGATGACTGGTTAAATAATATATAAGCAAGAGGCTCGCAAGTGATTGAAGTCACCCTCTAGATGAGAAAGAGTGGCCGTACCCTCAATGACTGGAGAGGAACAACACTATTAAATGTTGGACTTGAAAGGGGTGAGCCAGGGAGAATCTTCTAAGTGCCCTCCTTAGAGTCACTTTCGAAGTGAACGGCCAACACGATCGTCTTTTCCGAGGGAGTGGATCTGCGATTCTCATGCCTTTTCTCAGGCAATTGGTGGATTTGAAATAATTGTTTCTATTGCTCACATACCTATGGAACCATCGAGCATTGCCGGTTCCGATAATATTGCTCTCCCTATAATCGTTGAGGAAGAAGAATGGACTTCCATGATTTATGAAAATTCATGCTTCTCGTTCACGTTAATTTGCGATTCTAATAAAAGAGTCCACTAGGTACATTGACTCAAATGAAAATATATTGAGGCTAAATTATAGCAGAGCTTATAAATGCAGTCTTGAATATACATATACGCCGGTATGTAGCCGGGATAACAAAAAATACGAATGATCCCAATTCCTATACCCCATGATCACTTAATTTCACGAGAAACCAATTCCTCTGACATAAAAATGGCGATGGAAGGATAGGAAAGAGTAAGTGCAAGTATTCTTCCCTCTATTCAGCTCCCTAACATGCTCCGTAAGATTGTGACAGGAGACCATTCTTGGGGTCAGGCGCGGTGAACGACGACCAAATGACAGCATTATGATATACTAGGTGTTTCAGGAAATTCTGTAGTTTTGAATGGTCTACTATTAGACGTTTCTTTCTAAGTTATTTTCCGCTGCTCTTCTGTAGAGCAGTATGCCATTTGAAAGCGGATTTCTTGCTCTTTCTACATGCTGTATCAGCTTTGCTTCATGATGACTTCCTAGCTTTTGCAGAAGCTTGGAAAAACATGGAAGAACTACAAGTCCGCACCATCTTCCTTTTCCAATTCAAAGTAGGCAGAAATGCAGCAGATACTGCTCTAGTTATCAAAATAGTGTTTGGTCCCAGAACAGCAAATGTACGCATTGTACAGCGATACTTCGAGAAATTCCGTAACGGCAACGAGAGTCTCGAAGACGGTGATGGTGGTAGTTTGGTGGTCAACGGCTGGTTTAATCCATCACAGCTTATTGAATCCGGGCGAAACTATCACAGCTGAAAGATACTGCCAGGATATCGATAAAAAGCGCCTAAAGCTGCAGCTCATGAGCCTTGGGTCGGTGAACAGGAAGGGGGTACGACAACGCCTGCCCCCATATCGCACATACCACCCCGAAGAAATTGAACGAGCTTAGGTATGAAATTCTGTTTACACACCCACTGTACTTATCTGACCTCTCTCTGACCGAATACCACTTTTTAAACATCTCGACAGCTTTCTCCGCGAGAAACGCTTCAGCAGTCGACACGATGTCAAACTGACATTCCTCGAATACATCGCTTCTAGATCTCCAGTTTTCTATGCAACAGGGATAGGCAAATTTGTCGCTCGTTGACAAAATTCTGCACATAATAATGGTTCTTATTTCGATTGATAAAATTTGTCTGAGCCGAGATATGTGCATTGAAAGTTGAGCGTTGGAAAACGACAGAACTCTCTGTAACACCTATTAGAAAGCTCCCCTTATCTCTCTGGTATGATTGCAGGATACAAGGCCTCTAAGTACGAGGGATCTACTCCAAGGAGCTGAGTTTTCTTCGGAGCAAGGGGAGGCGCTCTGTATACCACAACCATTCGAAAATTACAACCTTCATATCATGTATACACGCCTAGTGCTCCCAAGAAATCCGCGACCATCTTGGCAAAACCAATATAACGGAAATCCCATTTCGCGTCAGAAAAATTCTGTCCTCCTTCTCTGGAAGGATCAGACTTCAAGACACTATTTCTGGCTACAACATATCTACGAAGAGAGGACAAAGGGTGTTTAAATTGTTAACCAAGTCTCACCAAATGTGAAAACATCTAGTCGTCAGTCAACAAGATCTTCATTGAGTCCGTATTTTCAAAGAAAACGATGTTCTTAAGTATCCTTTGCTTCAGCTCCTTAACCGAATGTGCTTTCTGCTTCTCCCTCCGCTTTCTTTGTTCTAGGGTAAGGTAGTCCCTGACCTGATTTAGACCCCTTTGCTAGCAAAGACACGTAGCTAGACAAAGAACTAGCGAAGACACATGGCTCTTCTAGGACACGCATGAAAAGACGAGCAGGCAAGCTTATTTTCAAAAATCTCTCCTTTTCCGAGAGATCTACCCAAACGGTACATCTCTTTGATTCCATTCAACATTATGAAAGCTCAAAATATCACAACACTAGAAAAGTAATGCGTCATTTACTCCTCGCTACTTGGATTATAAGCATTACAATCCTGTAATGCCGCCAATAGTAGCCTCTCATCTTCCTCGTGAGGTGTAACCACTGAACAAGAGAGAACTACTAGTAACAGCTTCCGAGCGCAGAGCTCGGTAGGTCAACCCTACTATTACTCATTGGTAACTTTCGAGGCGACTTCTTTCGAAGGCTATAATGTCTTTCTTGCATGCATGGTGCTTAAATTCTATGTTCTCGATAGACAGGGGGGAGTGGAAGGTAATCGCTGATATGTCTATCCGTTAGCAGTAATGCGGCTAGACCTGTTGATGACCCTAACTAGGTTTTGTATTTTAATGAGCAATACTTGTACAGCCACGAACAGCTTAACTGATCCTATTGGAATAGCAGGCTCGAAGGCAGTAATCAAACCGGAGAATCGACCCCATATGTTATATTTGCTGATGTTAGTAGAGGGAAAATGATTTTTATCACACATCCTATGACATTAACATCTCTTACCGTAATGCCAGTAAGCACCATATAAGCATTTTGCGGTGTTTTTCGTATATCTACCATACAGAAGCATTAATACAGGAGCAACGGTTACATCTGATGTTGAGTCTACCCAAAAACCCGGATGCACTCTTCATTGATGGATTATCGAGCTTTATGTGCCACAAAGTATTATAGTTTAGCTCTGCAAATCGATTCGAGGCCAAGACATTTAATGTTCTTCAAAAGATCGTCGCAACTTTCCACTAATTTCTACATTTCAAATTGCATCATATGCTTTGTCTTTGTCGCCGATCGAGGGAGACCACAATCGGAGTAGTGGAATTCTGCTTGCGAAAGAGATTCTTCATTTCTGTTTTGACGGTTCTGAAAGAGCCAACTAAATCGCGACATCTGGCGACCAATGTTTATGAAATGATAAGCGTAGAAAACAAACGGGAAGTTCTAATGACAAATTAGGTTATTAAAATTTGTAATATTTCATAAAGAATAAGCCTCTTCATCGACCCAAGTTATTCTCTGTTTCTAGACTTAATTTTTGCAGATGTTCGGGTTCTGAATATAGTAGATGATAGATAGATAGATAGATAGATAGATAGATAGATAGATAGATAGATAGATAGATAGATAGATAGATAGATAGATAGATAGATAGATAGATAGATAGATAGATAGATAGATAGATAGATAGATAGATAGATAGATAGATAGATAGATAGATAGATAGATAGATAGATAGATAGATAGATAGATAGATAGATAGATAGATAGATAGATAGATAGATAGATAGATAGATAGATAGATAGATAGATAGATAGATAGATAGATAGATAGATAGATAGATAGATAGATAGATAGATAGATAGATAGATAGATAGATAGATAGATAGATAGATAGATAGATAGATAGATAGATAGATAGATAGATAGATAGATAGATAGATAGATAGATAGATAGATAGATAGATAGATAGATAGATAGATAGATAGATAGATAGATAGATAGATAGATAGATAGATAGATAGATAGATAGATAGATAGATAGATAGATAGATAGATAGATAGATAGATAGATAGATAGATAGATAGATAGATAGATAGATAGATAGATAGATAGATAGATAGATAGATAGATAGATAGATAGATAGATAGATAGATAGATAGATAGATAGATAGATAGATAGATAGATAGATAGATAGATAGATAGATAGATAGATAGATAGATAGATAGATAGATAGATAGATAGATAGATAGATAGATAGATAGATAGATAGATAGATAGATAGATAGATAGATAGATAGATAGATAGATAGATAGATAGATAGATAGATAGATAGATAGATAGATAGATAGATAGATAGATAGATAGATAGATAGATAGATAGATAGATAGATAGATAGATAGATAGATAGATAGATAGATAGATAGATAGATAGATAGATAGATAGATAGATAGATAGATAGATAGATAGATAGATAGATAGATAGATAGATAGATAGATAGATAGATAGATAGATAGATAGATAGATAGATAGATAGATAGATAGATAGATAGATAGATAGATAGATAGATAGATAGATAGATAGATAGATAGATAGATAGATAGATAGATAGATAGATAGATAGATAGATAGATAGATAGATAGATAGATAGATAGATAGATAGATAGATAGATAGATAGATAGATAGATAGATAGATAGATAGATAGATAGATAGATAGATAGATAGATAGATAGATAGATAGATAGATAGATAGATAGATAGATAGATAGATAGATAGATAGATAGATAGATAGATAGATAGATAGATAGATAGATAGATAGATAGATAGATAGATAGATAGATAGATAGATAGATAGATAGATAGATAGATAGATAGATAGATAGATAGATAGATAGATAGATAGATAGATAGATAGATAGATAGATAGATAGATAGATAGATAGATAGATAGATAGATAGATAGATAGATAGATAGATAGATAGATAGATAGATAGATAGATAGATAGATAGATAGATAGATAGATAGATAGATAGATAGATAGATAGATAGATAGATAGATAGATAGATAGATAGATAGATAGATAGATAGATAGATAGATAGATAGATAGATAGATAGATAGATAGATAGATAGATAGATAGATAGATAGATAGATAGATAGATAGATAGATAGATAGATAGATAGATAGATAGATAGATAGATAGATAGATAGATAGATAGATAGATAGATAGATAGATAGATAGATAGATAGATAGATAGATAGATAGATAGATAGATAGATAGATAGATAGATAGATAGATAGATAGATAGATAGATAGATAGATAGATAGATAGATAGATAGATAGATAGATAGATAGATAGATAGATAGATAGATAGATAGATAGATAGATAGATAGATAGATAGATAGATAGATAGATAGATAGATAGATAGATAGATAGATAGATAGATAGATAGATAGATAGATAGATAGATAGATAGATAGATAGATAGATAGATAGATAGATAGATAGATAGATAGATAGATAGATAGATAGATAGATAGATAGATAGATAGATAGATAGATAGATAGATAGATAGATAGATAGA
>LS997566.1:3449924-3502424 GCA_000469685.2 Haemonchus contortus
CCGGTTGAAGAGGTGCATGCCCTAAAATGATGGTAAACTTGCTGGGGCAGAATTCCACAGACGCCAACGGCGACAATGTAATCGCAATGAACACGATATAGAAAAGTATAATGGAAGATATACATATCTGCAGATAAATGGCCGATCATTATGTTGTAATAATTCAGTAGATGAAAAAAATTTAAATTTCTGCCTGGAATTATGAAAGTTGCATAGCAAGATCAGATGTAGTGGAATGCAATCCCTTAACTGGTTCGGTTCCTTCATTGATGGTGCGACTTTCAGGGGATTACATGCCCACTCTCCCATCTTCCCTAGTGAGAGGCACCTTGAATTCTCAGAACTAAACACGAGAGGAAGTAAAAATGAATAAGAAAAGACGAAGGCTGCTCATTTCAATGAATTTTCTCTAAGGATCAGTAGCATAACAAATTTCGGAAACCTACACTGGCTTGGTAGCCCCCGAATTTCCCTGTAGGATGGAGTCCTTTGAAGCAGAATGAGATGGAAATCTGGTGGGTTACCTTTCCAACTGTGGTTATAAGAATAAACGGTGATCTTAGCGGAAATAAAGTATAGAATAGACGATGAACAGCGAGACACAAATTAGCTACTATGAAAGCGAAGCAGCTACCAAAATAGTTGGATCCTGTTACCTGAAATTAAATTGTTGCTCAATGCGGAGCCAAACTGTGATGAGAAATATTTGAAAGGGTAGATGAAGGGTAATATGACAGGCTGGGTAGGCTCCAGACTGTGGATGCTAAGGATAGTAAATCTAATATCTGTCAGCCCTCTCCCTAGATGAATTATAGGTAAAAAAAAGAGAAGGAACGAAAATTACACTGAGTGATTGAAGGTTGCTCATACTGCACAGGAGCAAAGCGACTTTGAATTCAACTGTTTTTGGGTGTTTATCGAGGAAATCTGCTAGTTTAAATGAAGTATTACCCTCGAGAGTATGTGTGAATCGAAGAGAATAAGTCCATGAATATACGATATCAAGAATCCGATGTAGCTAAGAAGGCTGAATAATGACATGAGCTGGAGGAGATAGAAAGCAAAGTCTGACCTCCAGCCTTTAATTTTCTGGCACGTCTGGAAGAAATAATTCAGCTGGAGAGGACTTCATCGAACGCTCCGATAATTTATGGCACATGTCCGCACCCAAATGTCTCTGCATCTGTGAATGAGACTAGGATGCGTGGTGTACGTAGAAAAGAAAGGGAGTTAACAGCTTTGTAGTTTGAAGACATTGAATTGACCTGCTGGGTACCACCTGTATCGCCTGTACTCCCGTTGATCAACGATCTCCTTGAACAGGCCCAAGTAACGTCTCCATTCGCCCCTGTCGCGAGCCAGAGTAGTCCAGTGAATCGTACTCGCTAGAGGGACAAGGGTCAAAACATTCTTATCGTTTAGAGCTTTCGCGAAGAAGTCTGATCATGTCGTTGGCGGCCGTCTTGGTGTTCGCTTGACGTCCCAAGGGATCCAGTCCGTAACCGCACTGGTCCAACGGTCATCACTATATCGCATGATGAGCCTGGCCCACCTCATTTTCGATTTCTTGGCGCATTCAATGGCATCCGTGATCTTCGTTCGTCGACGGAGCTCGAAACTCCGGATTCCCCTCTGCTCTTGCGTGTATAGAAAATTCGGAGCATCGTCTTTTTCAAAGGGCGTTGAGTAACGCTGACAGCATGCTCATCCTGCTTTCGTAGAGTCCAAGTCTCTGAGGCGTACGTCAAAGCAGGAAGAACAGCAGTGCCGAAAAGGTGAGGGCGGAGCCGAATAGTCTTTGTCTTCTTCACTACTCTCTCGATATTCTCGAATGCTCCCACGCCGCGCGTTTCCGTCTGCTCAGCTCCGACCTAGGTACACATAGCTAGAACACTCAAAGATATTCCTTCCGTTCAGCGCGAAAGGAGCATAAGGTAACAATCCGTTTTGCATAAACATTGTCTTCTTTAGGTTCAGTCGTAATCCGATCTTTCCACAAGCGTTGTCGAATTCGGCCAGCATTTGTTCCGCCTGCTCGATGTTGGGTGTTATAAGTACGATGTCATCTGCAAAGCGGAAATGATGTAGGTAGCGGCTGTCTCCCTGCACTCTCATGCTTTCCTATTCCATATGACGCATGACCTTCTCAAAAACGGCACTGATTGGGCGAACTCTCTTCACGTTGATGATGACCTTTTTATAGAATGGCGAAATCCTGGTCGTAACGCTCACGCTCAGCTCACGAAGCATCCTCACATATTGAGTAGGAACATACTGGTTGCCCAGGGCTTCAATTACCGCTTATGTCTCGACGGTATCAAAGGCTTTTTTCAAATCGACGAATCTAAGACATAACGGCATTCTGGGCTGCCGCAATACTTCAATGAATCTGATGTGTGGATGTGATCGATTATACTGAACTCTCTCCGAAACCGTGCTCGCTCGCATGGCTGTCCTTCATCTGATATTCTACCAGTCCTGTTAAGGATGACTCGTGTGAAGAGTTTATAGATGACAAACAGGGGGCAAATTGGGCGATAACTGCCAGTGTCGTGTGGATCTCCCTTCTTATACAGCAACATGGTTTTCCTAGTTTTCCACGAAGTGGGTACTTTGCACTCTGACAGGTACCGCGTGAAAAGCCTGGCCAGGGTTTTGACAATGACTGGCTTTTCACGCAAATGGTCTGCTTGATCCGCTCGTGACCGGGTGCCGTACCATTCCTCACCCTCTGCTAGGGTAGGTTAGGAATATTATGTGAAGAGTTTGACTGTGACATTTCAGAATGTACCCAACTACTTGTTTTCCTTTAAATTCGTAATGGCGTGAGACGGCGTATCATTCGAGTCTTCATGGAACTGTGAAGAGAACTGAAGTTCGTTGCTGTTATGCCCCCTTTTGTAAGCCACGCATCCTAGTCTCACTCACAGGTGCAGATGCATTCGAATTCGAATAGAAGGTGGAATTGCAGTGCACTTTTGGGAAGAGCGCAATGCAGTGATTTTATTCTCCCATCCTTTCAACAAATGAAAGACCATGGAGTGATGAAAGACCTGGTTACACAGGTGCGTATGGATCGGGTATTCGATCGTACATGTGTGATAGAGCGCTTCATGCCCAAGCACCTCTTTGGGAAACAGAAGTTAACGTTCACATCAAGGAGCATATTAAGCTGTTTCTTTATACGATATACTTCTGGTGCATTTTTTTCGAGTCAATAGCGCTTACCAGAGCGAAAATCGTTTGTAGCGCGATGGAGGCACTGATGATGGCAAGGCAAGATGCCACATACAATATACGGGTCGAACCAATCAATGGAGAGGTCGGAGTAGAACAGTTGTGGTAATCGAAACGACTGGAATAATACTTTTATAATGGTATTTCAGCTTACAGACTTCCAACTAAAGCCTTCCACTGATTCTCTTTCACTTTTGCTTTATGAATTTTTTTCCTTTATCGAAAACTTCAAAAAAAAACTTGAAATGTCCAGTAGTTGGCAACATAATAGTACGGTGGTGCTGTGCAGCGCTATACGTCTAGGTTCTGGCCAAAGCTGAACCGCACGAATCTATCATTCCCTCCAAAAAAGTCAAAGAATTTTCGGAGATTATATCTAAAACAGCGTTTTTGCGGCTTGCTTTAGATTTGAGCTGCAATGATTATAAAAAATTTTTTTCAGGAAAAACTAAAAATTTTAGAAATTTTGTATGTATGTGTACTTGCAGCTATTTTACAGCTTCGAACTCAGGGATCGTGTAGTGTGCTCAGATGCTCCATTTTCACGGTATGAGAAGCTGCACAACAGGATAGGAATTTATTGTTTTCCACAGTAAAGCACCTTGACTAAATTACTCACGAAGGTGATAATTGGTTGTTGAGAACAAACTGCCTCCAATCACCTTCTGTTCATATGTAGTGATAGCCAATAAACTGCAAGTCCTCTGGAAAGTCTACTAGGAAGCGTACGATCGTGCAGCTGCAGACGACGCACCTAAATTGCAGGTTGGCAATTTTAGTGATTCAGGAGTACAAATAGCATTTTCTCACCATTGAGACGTATTAATTGAGAAATTGTTAATGAATTTCTGCACATTGCGTTGTGCGGTATTGGTGCACTTAAAGCAAAGAATATTCTAGACCTCACTAATCACATAGTAGAACTTTGTGCCGCAGCAAAACCTGCATCCTAGGTGACCGGCGAAGTCTACATCTTAGAGCCACGACAACTTTCAAGTATCTAGTTTTTAGATGAACAATAGAAGCGATATCCTAGGAGAGTACCGAGAAAAAGTACCGGGAAAAACGAAAAAGATGGGCGTAACTGGCGAGATATAAGGCTTTACGAAAGTATTAGGTTGAGTAAAAAGTTTTGATCGGTTTTTCATCTTTATTTCAAAAAGTCTTACTTTCATTAAAAGAGGATCTCAATTAGTAATATAGTCTCCAGAGTGGTCCACAACATATGTCCAGCGACCCACCAGTTTTTCGATTCCTGAAGTCCAGAAATGTGGCGGCCGCGATTCGAGAAAGCTGGAAATCTTCGAGTTCCGAGCGATCATCAAATTTTCTGTCGCGAAGATGATGCTTTAAAACAAGAAAAATATGGTAATCGGACGGAGCAAGATCTGGCGAATAAGGAGGATGGGGCAGCACTTCCCATTCAAGTTCGTCAATTTTCTGACGGGACAATTTCTCAACATGCAGTCGAGCGTTGTCATAAAGATGACAAACATTTCTTCGCTGCGGACGTTTCCTTCAAATGACGTTGGCCACACCTCGTAGCTGAGAAGCGTGAATCTCGGCGGTTACGGTGGTACCCTCAGGCAGTAACTCGAAATAGAGCAAGACGTGAGAATCCCACCAACAATCCCACTTAGCAAAACCTTCCTCTGATGTTGTCCATTTCTCGGCTGTCTTGGAGCTGGTTCCTCATTGGGCATCCATTGGCGATGTCGCTTATGATTCACATGAAAGACCCAGCTCTCGTCTCCAGTAATGATCTCCCTGAGAAAGTCTCTCCTATGTTGACGACGAAGCAAAGAAGACCACGCACTGACCCGTGATGCTTTGTCCGAGTCGCTCAAACCGTGGGGCACCCATCTTAAGAGTACATCTCCGTAGCCGGGGCCATGGAGATGGTTGACGATATTTTCTGGCTGTACCGTGGGTTGAGACATGATGTCTTCTCTGAATGCACAACAGATAGTTGCGACAGCCGACGATGGATTTTGGCCTCGCAGAAATTCGTAAAAGATGATAGCTCTCAGACAGCTTCGGTTGACAGGGGTCATTATTGCGAAATATTTGCAAGGACCTGCTTATATATGCCCCCACAATGCAGGTCCGGGAACCATCTACCATAAACTATTACGAAATCCTTCCGAGTGGTTCTAAGAAAGAATCAAGAGAAGGACGAAAATTTCGATCAAAACTTTTTACGCAACCTAATAGTAAAGTTAGGGGTTGGATGAGAGTACTACGTCAGGAAATGCACGGAAAAGTGTATTTGATCGAGCTGTTTGAATGTCTAAGTTCAAATTTATTACGTTGATCTACCTCAAAAATAATCACCGTGAGCAATTGACTTGAAAGTGTCAGCGTGTTTAACGACAAATGACCATATTTTGGATTCAATGTCTTCAAACGCTGACGGAGATTTATACATGAGGAAAGCATGGCTGTACGATGTCAAGATCAAGCATGTGGAAGAGTAGTCGATACATTTTTAGCTTACTTCAAGTATTAGCTACTAAATCTGAGGGAAAATTTCTGGCATGCAGCTTGAGCCTTGAGAGCGAAGTCTTCATGAGCCTTTGTCGCACGTGGGCTTGTCTTTTTGAACACCACGGTATGCCCGACAAAACAAGACTTCGAGCACCTCACAAATTGAAAAGGTCGAATATTGTGCGCCTACCCCAGGTACCTATCCCTGACTGCAGTGTTTTCGGAATACAAAAACCCTCCTACTCGAGTACATAAATTACGAGTAAAATTGTTTCAGGACTCATCGGTTGCATGAATACCTTTCTTCTCCGGAAGGTTGAGTAGTGTGGTGTTAGATCCACCAGAGGTTGCAAAACAAATTTGCAGGTTTATAACGAGCTTCGGTAAGAAGTAACGAGTAGTTAGCTCCTAGAAACGCTAAATGTGCGTGCGCGCGTCATTTTGCATTTTTTTGATAAGCTCAGGAAAATCTAATTCATGGCTGTAGTAAAAGCCTAGGTCCATGGCAGAGTCCAACGCTGAGAGTGGAACATCATTAATCGTGTACAATCGTTGGTAAGGCGGTGTTCCGGGCATAGTTTCATGTACACCATTTTTTGTACTATATTCATAGGCAGTTGCAATTCTTTGGGCCACGGAGATTAGGACCCCTTCTGGCACCAAAAAATGACTGATCAGTTTCACCTCGAAGCATTCCACTGCTTATATGATTACAAATCAGTTTCACGAGCGCAGAAGGAAATCCGAGAACGTCCAACTTGTGAACCATTTCTTATGTGTGATCCTATCAAGGGCTCTTACGAAATGAAAAAAAGTCACACCGCAGCGGCCTCCATAACGAGAATCCCCGCACACTCACTCATACGCTCAGCATTTTTTTCGAAGTAGGGACAGGGGCAAACCGTGTTGATGCTTTGAAATAACGCTATAAGTGACAGATGACGAATGACATGGTCTTTCAAACTTGTAGCTTAGGAAAAAAAAGAATATGTACGTAATGCTTGCAAGTAGTTCTTTGTTTTATGAAGGTTCTTTTCGAGAAAAGGGGACCTTCATAAAACAAAGAACTACTTGCAAGCATTACGTACTTATTCTTTTCTTCGTTACAAACTGAAGCTTACAGCGCGGGAGAACCTCACCGAATAATAATGATTGGGAAATAATATATAAGCGAGGGACCAGCAGAGAAGCTACCCTCTGTATGACAAAGAACGGCAGTAGAGGTCTTGACAGAAGGAGGGCAAAGTCATCTCATGATTAGGTTTGACAGAGGTAAATGAGGAAGAAACATTCATGGTTTTTTCTTGGGAAGTGAAGAAGTAGAGTCGTGTCAGTGCCATCCTCAAAGGGTCCTCCAAATTGAACGGCCAACATGATCGCCTTGTCTGAGGGAGTGATTCTGCCATCCTCACGCTTTTTCTCAGGCAATTGACGGATTTGCAATAATTGTTTCTATTGCTCACATACCTATAGAAACATCGAAAAATGCCGGTGTCGATAATTTTGCTTTCCCTATAATCGTTGCACATTTCAGGATGCTTGTTAGATCTTTGTGTGAAAGCTGTATGCTTATCTCAGCTATGAAGTCGGCTTGCTTCATTTGAGAGACTTCCTTGATAATACATATACTGAGCCTAAATTGTGGCAACACATACAAATGCATATAGTTGGGATAAATACGGATAATTCCAAATTCTGTACTACTAAAATCACTTAATTTCGCAGGAGACGCATTCTCGTAGTTTAAATTTGGCTAATGCTAGGAAAGAGTAATTCCAGTGGCGAGACACTGTAGACGGCCCCGAGAAGGAATCGTTTTGATGGAGTATTCTGATGTTGAAAGCTGCATACCTTCATCCCACTAGTATGATCGCAAGATTCAAGGCCTCTGAGCACTAAGGACTCTATCGATCTGAGTTCTCTTCGGAGCAAAGGCGTTGGGCATATCACAATTATTCGGAAGTTGCAACCTTCGTATTATGTATACACGCCTAGTGCCTGAAAGAAATCCGCAACCAACCTGGCGAAACCAGTGGGCATCAAATAACATTTTGTGTCAGGAAAAATTCTATACCCCTTTTTTTGGAACTATCACACTTTATGACATTATACCTAATTACAACATTAACAAGAAGGGAGGACAATGTGTATTAGATTTCTACCAAGTCTCCCTATAAGTAAAATCTTGTAGTTGTTAGTTAACGGAACTTTCAACATGTCGGTGTTTTCAGAAAACGATGATTTTTAATATCCTCCATTTTGACCCTTTCCCCGAGTGTGCCTTTTGCCTACCAACTCCGCATTTTTTGCTTTGGTGTGAGGTCCGCTCTGATATGGACCCCTCTGTCAGTGGTGGAACACGCTGAAGAAGATGAGCAGGCGAGGTCACTTTAACAGTCTATCCTTGTTTTTGAGAGATCTATTCGAAAGATACATCTACTTATTATAGTTGGATGCATTCAACATCAATGGTCAAAATATCAAAAACACCAAAAAAGTAATGCGCCATTTACTCTTCGCTACTTGGATTACCAGCATCACTATTCTGAAGTGGGCTGGACCTGTTGATATGCTTAGCTTGGTATTGAATTGTAGAGAGCAGTACTTGTACAGCGACGAACAGCTAAGCTACCTCTGTTGAAATAACAGGCTCGAAGGCAGTAATGAAGCCGCAGAATTCACCCATAGGTCACATTTGCTAATGTGGCTTTTTTCCTCACATACTGTAATATCTGAATGTGTAGTTGGTTGACTCCAAGAGGAAAAATAATTTCTATCACACACGCTAATGGCATTCCTGTGAACAACAAAACGCTAAGTCACATTTTTAATACCATTTTTATACACATCACATTAACATCGATCACTGTCATTCCAATAAGCACTCGTATATAAGCATTTTGCGGTGATTCTCTTATATCTGCTATACACCAGTTAACACAAAAGCAACGGCTACATCGGGTGTTGATTCTACCCCGAGTCCCGGATGCACACCTCATTGATGGATTACCGAGCTTCAAGCGCAGTACAGTAGTTAGGCTCAGCAAATCGATTCAAGGCCAAGGCGTTCAATGTTCTTCAAAAATTCGTCGCAACTATCCACTGATTTCTGTCTGAAATTGCATCATATGCTTTGTCTTTGTCGCCGTTCAAGTGAGACTACAATCGGAGTAGTGGAATTCTGCTTGCGAAAGAGATTCTTCATTTCTGTTTTGACGGTTCTGAAACAGCCAACTAAATCACGACATCTGACGAGCAATGTATGAGGAGTGACAAGCGGAGAAAACAAACAGACATCTCTATTCACAAAAGAGGTTATCAAAAAATCTATGATTTGGAAACGAACAAATCTCTCTCTCGAGCTGAGATATCCTCTGCTTCTATTTTCAGTTTCTGCATATGAATTACTATGATACTTCTAAAATACTTTTTGTGAGGAATTTTGGCTCTTTATGAAGTAGAGCCTATTCGAGAGCGAGTTGAGAGAATCGGTTTTGTGGAAAGCGATAAGCTAGTCAGTTACTAAAGGTTCCCGATTTTAGATCAGAACAAACTTCTTCACCGACAAAAGATATTTTCTACTCTCAATACAAAATTGAGTCCATTCGACAGCTGGCATTTCATAAGGGAATCATTTTTGTGAAAAGCGGTAAGCTAAATAGTCAATAAAAGTCTCCGGTTCTGGTAGATAGAGTAAATTAGATAGATAGATAGATAGATAGATAGATAGATAGATAGATAGATAGATAGATAGATAGATAGATAGATAGATAGATAGGATAGATAGATAGGATAGATAGGATAGATAGGATAGATAGGATAGATAGGATAGATAGGATAGATAGGATAGATAGGATAGATTAGGATAGATAGGATAGATAGGATAGATAGGATAGATAGGATAGATAGGATAGATAGGATAGATAGGATAGATAGATAGGATAGATAGGATAGATAGGATAGATAAGGATAGATAGGATAGATTAGGATAGATAGGATAGATAGGCATAGATAGGATTAGATAGGATAGATAGGATAGATGGATAGATAGGATAGATAGGATAGATAGATAGATGATAGATAGATAGGGATAGATAGATAGATAGATAGATAGGATAGATAGGATAGATGGATAGATAGGATAGATAGGATAGATAGGATAGGATAGGATTAGATAGGATAGATAGGATAGATAGGATAGATAGGATAGATAGGATAGATAGGATAGATAGGATAGATAGGATAGATAGGTAGATAGGATAGTAGGGATAGATAGGATAGATAGGATAGATAGGATAGATAGGATAGATAGATAGATAGGATAGATAGGATAGATAGGATAGATAGGATAGATGATAGATAGGATAGATAGGATAGATAGGATAGATAGGATAGATAGGATAGATAGGATAGATAGGATAGATAGGATAGATAGGATAGATAGGATAGATAGGATAGATAGGATAGATAGGATAGATAGGATAGATAGGATAGATAGGATAGATAGGATAGATAGGATAGATAGGATAGATAGGATAGATAGGATAGATAGGATAGATAGGATAGATAGGATAGATAGGATAGATAGGATAGATAGGATAGATAGGATAGATAGGATAGATAGGATAGATAGGATAGATAGGATAGATAGGATAGATAGGATAGATAGGATAGATAGGATAGATAGGATAGATAGGATAGATAGGATAGATAGGATAGATAGGATAGATAGGATAGATAGGATAGATAGGATAGATAGGATAGATAGGATAGATAGGATAGATAGGATAGATAGGATAGATAGGATAGATAGGATAGATAGGATAGATAGGATAGATAGGATAGATAGGATAGATAGGATAGATAGGATAGATAGGATAGATAGGATAGATAGGATAGATAGGATAGATAGGATAGATAGGATAGATAGGATAAGATAGGATAGATAGGATAGATAGGATAGATAGGGATAGATAGGATAGATAGGATAGATAGGATAGATAGGAATAGATATGGATAGATAGGATAGATAGGATAGTAGGATAGATAGGATAGATAGGATAGATAGATAGATAGGATAGATAGAAGATAATAGGATAGATAGGATAGATAGGATAGATAGGATAGATAGGATAGATAGGATAGATAGGATAGATAGGATAGATAGGATAGATAGGATAGATAGGATAGATAGGAATAGATAGGATAGATAGGATAGATAGGATAGATAGGATAGATAGGTAGATAGGATAGATAGGATAGATAGGATAGATAGGATAGATAGGGATAGATAGGATAGATAGGATAGATAGGATAGATAGGATAGATAGGATAGATAGGATAGATAGGATAGATAGGATAGATAGGATAGATAGGATAGATAGGATAGATAGGATAGATAGGATAGATAGGATAGATAGGATAGATAGGATAGATAGGATAGATAGGATAGATAGGATAGATAGGATAGATAGGATAGATAGGATAGATAGGATAGATAGGATAGATAGGATAGATAGGATAGATAGGATAGATAGGATAGATAGGATAGATAGGATAGATAGGATAGATAGGATAGATAGGATAGATAGGATAGATAGGATAGATAGGATAGATAGGATAGATAGGATAGATAGGATAGATAGGATAGATAGGATAGATAGGATAGATAGGATAGATAGGATAGATAGGATAGATAGGATAGATAGGATAGATAGGATAGATAGATAGATAGATAGATAGATAGATAGATAGATAGATAGATAGATAGATAGATAGATAGATAGATAGATAGATAGATAGATAGATAGATAGATAGATAGATAGATAGATAGATAGATAGATAGATAGATAGATAGATAGATAGATAGATAGATAGATAGATAGATAGATAGATAGATAGATAGATAGATAGATAGATAGATAGATAGATAGATAGATAGATAGATAGATAGATAGATAGATAGATAGATAGATAGATAGATAGATAGATAGATAGATAGATAGATAGATAGATAGATAGATAGATAGATAGATAGATAGATAGATAGATAGATAGATAGATAGATAGATAGATAGATAGATAGATAGATAGATAGATAGATAGATAGATAGATAGATAGATAGATAGATAGATAGATAGAAGATTTCCACAGTTAACCGCAGTAGGCTCGGACATTCTTTGAAAGGTAAGATATAGATGAGATATCTGACCGTAGATTAAACGGAACCCACTTATTAAAGATAATGTAAGGAAGGAGAAGAACGTCGTAGTAAGCAAGAGTGGTGTAGGTGTCCAGAGTACGTCGCCAGAACAGTGCAGTACTCGGTCCATATTCCCAGAAAAGAAAGAAGGCCAGTTCGCATACAGATACTAGTGCTGCCTGGAAAATCCGCGTAAAAATGTACATTTGCTTCTGATTATAGCAGAGTTTTATCCAATCGAGCGAGTTTCTTAAGAATCAGTGTAGAAACAAAAGTGGCAGGGTCGTTCTGTGCACAGTCATTATTAAGAGCTACTAACGTTGAGCCACATTTTTGAATCCACCTAAGCTTCCTATGCTATTGCGGTCTCCAGACATGTGCCACAGAAGATTCAGGTCGAATACATTCTAGATTGAACTTTCAGAGTTGTGTCCATTGCAAATGAAATTCATTATAAGATTGCGTGGGTCGTGGAGGCTGCCAAAAGAGCTGAACCCTTGACATAATGAGTAATTCGAGTAATGTATCACTCAGCAAATAATAAAATGTATCATTATTAGAATTACGATTGGATGCATCTTGGAGTAGAACCTTCCCACCTGGGCAGTCATGCGTATCTCGCTGTTTCTTTTGAATTTTAGTGATCCTCTGATGAACAATGTAGCAAACATGATAGTGTAAGCGGTCACATTCACTATACCAATCACATAATTAGATAGTCGATTCAGCCTATGGTATTATATAAACAATCGCTAAAAGAAAAGAATGAAAAGGGGTACTCAAAATTCGAACTCACAATTTAATAACCGGGCTAAAAGGTGCTCTCCCCGTAAAGACAAAAAAGTGGGCAGGGCAGGATTCCAAAGATGCCAACGGTGACTGTGTAATCGCCATGAACACGATGTAGAAAAGTATAATAGAAGCAATACATGTCTGCAGATGAGTGACTGATAATCATACGTCCTGATTCAGTACACAAAAAAATAAAAATTCTGCCTATCATTGTAAAAGTTGCATAGCAAGATCAGATACAAGAGAGTGCAGTCACATGAATGGTTTCAGTTCTTACATTCAATGGGCGATTTCCAGGGATTACATGTACACTCTTCCATCTTCCCTAATGAGAGGCAACTCGAATTCTCAGAACCAAGCACGGGAGAAAGTAAAAATGAATAGCAGAGGATTGGAGGCTTTATAGGGCAACAGAGTTTCCAAAAGGATCAGAAGTGATGGCATAACAGCTTTCGGAACCCTAGACTGTCTCGGTAGCCTTCGAATTTTACTGTAGGATGGGATAATATGACCAGAATAAGATGGAAATCTGTTAGGTTACCCTTTCAACGGTCGTCGTAAGAATGAACGGTGATCTCAGTGGAAATAGGGTATAGAATAGACGATGAACAGTGAGACACAAATTGGCGATCACGAAAGCGAGAAAGCTGCCAAAATAGTTGGATCCCGTCACCTGAAATTGAATCGTTGCTCAAATTTGATTTGCCAAATTTAATAAGAAACCCTAGGAAGGTTCGTTGAAGGGTTATGTGACATGCTGAAAAAGTTTTCGAATGAATGCTGAGGATTGTAAATCTATCCGTTAGCCCTCTCCCTAGTTAAATTATAGTTGGAAAAAGAAAAGGAACGAAAATCACAGTATGTGACTGAAGGTTAGTCACACTGCATAGTATACCAAAGCGGCTTTGCGAATCAATTGCTTTTGATTGTACAACGAGAAAACCTGTCAGTTTAGACCAAGTTTTACCCTCGAGACTATGTGTAACTCGAAGAGGATAAGTCCATGAATATATGACGCCAAGAATCCGAAGTAGCTAAGAAGGCTGAATAACGTCATGAGCTGGAGAAGATAGAAAGCAAAGTCCGACTTCCATCCTTTAATTTTCTGACATGTCTGGAAAAAATAAATTAGCTGAAGCGTGGAGCACCTATAGGCCGCTTCATCGGGAGACGGGCGTTAGGAACGATTTTAGGTAATCGATTCGCCGCACGCGGCTGTCGCGGACCACTCATTCACCGTTATTACAGCTCTAGCGTTCTTCATACAGCTCAATCGATATACGATCATTATTTTATGCATAATTCTACTATTAGTACTTTTGTTCTTGTATTTCTTACCTACTGCTGCATCCCGCTGCAATCCTTCGCGCGCGACGCCCCTCTCACCGCGACGCGACCATTTCGTTCCTAACGCACCACACCCCGCTTCATCGAATGTTTTGATAACTCATGGCACGGATCGCATTCTAGTGTCGTTGTGAATGAGAGTAGGACGCGTAGTGTACCTAGGAAAAAAGGGGTTGGAAGCAACTAAACCTCTCAGAGTTCGATGGACATTTTATTGTTCTGCTTGAGGCTTGAGCAGGTAATTAATGATGTACCCTATCAATAAATTTCCACTTAGAGTTGTTGTACCATTCATATCTTCATCAACTCTTCAAAGTTTTAGTAGCTGTTAATCCCCCTTTTGTGAGCCACGCATCCTAGTCTCACTCAAAGGTGCAGAGACATTCGAATTTGAATAGAAGGCAGTCATCTCACAAAATATTATTCATTTTTCTGAATTAATAGCTCTTACCAAAGCGAAAATCGTTTGTAGCACAATGGAGACACTGATGATGGCAAGGCAAGATGCCACATACAATATACGGGCTGATCCATTATATGGAGAAGTCGGAGTGGAGCAGTTGTAGTGATCGTAGCGACTAGAATAAAACTTTTATAAAAGTATTTCAGCTTGCAGGCTTCCAATTAGAGCTTTCCATTGATTCTGTTCGACTTTCGCTTTATGAAATGTTTTCCTTCCATCAAAAACCCGAAAAAAACTTGAAATGTCCACTAGTTGGCAACATAATAGTAGCTGTGGTGCTGTACAGCGCTATACGTTTAGGTTCTGGCCACAACTGAACCGCACGAATCTATCAAAAATCCAAAATCTATCCCTCCAAAAAAGTCAGATTTTCGGAGATCATATCTAAAATAGCCTTTTTGTGGATTGCCCTAGATTTGAGCTGCAATGATAATAAAAAATTGTGGTTAGGAAAAAATCAGAAACTAACGAGTTTAGAAATTTGGTGTGTATTAATACTTGCATGCCGAGCTATGTATACAGCTCTACAGCTTCAATTTCAGGGAACGTGTAGTGTGCTCATATGCTCAATCTTCACGATATGAGAAGCTGCACAACAGGGTGAATATTCATTGTTTTCTACAGTTAAGCACCTCGACTCCATTACTCACAAAAGAGATTAATAGTTGCTAAAAATATACCGCCTCCATTTACCTTCTGTTCATATATAGTGATAGCCAACAGATTGTAAGTCCGCTGGAACTTCCACTAGAATGTTTACGATCGTGCAGCTGCAGACGACGCCCCTAAGTTGCAGGTTAGCAATTTTGGTGATTCAGGAGTGCAAATAGCATTTTCTCACCATTGAAAATATCAATTAAGGAATTGTTATTGAATTTCTGTACATTGCGTGGTGTGGTATTGCTGCACTTGAAGCAAATAATATTCTAGACTTCGCTAATCACATAGTAGAACTTTGTGCCGCAGCAAAACCTGGTGACCGGCGAAGTCTACATCTTAGAGCCACGACAACTTTCGGTTATCTAGTTTTTAGATGAAGAGAAGCGAAGCTATGTCCTAGAAAAGTGCCTAGTACCGAGAAAAACGAAAAAAAGGGCGTAACTGGGGAGATATAAGGCAGTACGAAAGTAGTAAATTTAGGGGTTGGATGAGAGGCATAGATTGCACGAAAAGGTGTACTTGACCGAGCTGCTCAAATGTCTAAGTTTAGATTTATTACGTTAATGTACACCCGAAAAATGATCACCCCGAGCAAGTGACTTGAAAGTAACAGCATGTTTAACGACAAATGACCATATTTCGGACTCAATCTCTTCAGACGCTAGAAAATTTATACAGAAGGAGAGCATGGCTGTACGATGTCAAGATTAAGCATGCGGAAGAGTAGTCGATACTTTTATAGCTTACTTCAAGTAATAGCTACTGAATATGAGGGAAAATTTCTGGCATGCAGCTTGAGCCTTGAGAACGAGCATCTCATGAATTGGAAAAATCTTCGCGCCTACCCTAGGTATCTGTCCCTGATTGCAGTAGTTTCGCAATACAAAAACCCTACTACTGGAGTACATAACTTACGAGTGACATTCCTTCAGGACTTTTCGGTTGGAAGAATACCTTTCTTCTCTGGAAGGTTCAGTAATCTGTAGATTCACCAGAGGTCGCAAATCAAATTTGCAGGTTTATAACGAGCTAAGTAGTAACGAGTAGCTAGCTCCTAGAAACGCGAAACGTGCGTGCGCGCGTCATTTTCCATTTTTTGATACGCTCAGAAAAATCTAATTCATGGCTGTAGTAAAAGCCTAAGTCTCTAACAGAGTCCATCACGGAGAGTAAAACGCCAACAGTGGTGCACGATTATTGATGAGGCGCTGTTCCGGGCATAGTTTCATGAACACCATCTTTTGTATATTCATAGGCAATTGCAATTCTTCGGGCCACGGAGGTTGTTCCCCTCCTGGCACGAGAAAATGACTTCAAAGCATTATTCTGCTTAGATGACTGCAAATCAGTTTCGGAGCGCAGAAGGAAATTCGAGAACGTCGTGAGCCAATTTGGTTCCACGAAGGTTCTTTTCCCGGGAAAGGGGTAGCAAACTAGTGCTTCAGCGCGAGAGAACCTCATCGAGTAATGACTGGTCATATAATATACAGGGTGTCCCAAAATTATTTGCGCCAAAGTTTAGTAATTTTTAAATTATCTATCAAATTCACATTACCTGTTATTAATTAGTTGCATGAGAAGGTTTCCTTGCAATATGCATGGTTACTGATGTGGAACTCCCATTATCTTTCAGATGGAGGAGGCTCATTCAATGCCACTTGCAATCATTGACGCGCGAGAAGTGGAAGGGCGTTATGAAATTCTTTGGGATTTTTCTAATAACCGTATAGGAGGCTATTAAGCGATACAGAAAGAAAGCTTGAATCAGAGACAAACCAGGAAAGGTAGAAAGGTAAGATGTTTCTGAAAATAGGACTATTAAAATGGTCCGTATGCCAATCGGTTGTGATCCCGGGTGACCCATCAAAAGGAAGTCAACGGGCACGGCTTACAGGAGTTATCGCGATGGAAGAATGTCATGCAGAAGCCACACTACCGTTCCTATCGTATGCTTCAATCCCGATCTCAATAGATTCTGCAGGGCCAAAAAATGCAGAAAGTCGCAGACCCACTTGAGTGATAACACGCAACCCTTCGTCGTTTTCTCTGATCAAAATTTTTACGATAAAACTATCCCTCAACAACCAAAACGTTCCGGAAAGAAACATCCAGCGTGTAATATCTCACAAAAAGGTTGTTATCAGAACAGTAAAATGGTGTTTTTCGAGGAAATCACTGGCTAGGGTAAGCCGCTCGTGGTTTCTTCGGTGCAGGCGTGAAAATTGACCAGACCAGTACTCAAACGGCGTACTAATGGAAGTAAGTAAAACATTGAACCGACTACATTTTCTGAAACATTTCATAGTTCTTCCAGCAGGACGCTACTCCAGCCCACAGAGGGCCGAGTGGTGCCGACGACAGCTGCCCGACTTCATTGGTGAAGATGAATGGTCATCCTATTTCCCAGAAATTGACTCACTTGAATCCCACGAATGGTCCTTGATTAGAAGAGGACCTGTCGAGTTTGCAGTCCCAGTTTGGAGGTCTAGAATGCAAAAGCTGGAGGACGGTTGGGAAGAATTGGAGAAGGATACCTGCGTGCCGCATGCGATCAAGTCGAAAGCGAACTTTGACTTCTATTCGCGCTCACGGGGGATATTTTGAAATGCGACTTTAGCATGTTGTAGCACATAGTGTCAGCTAGCGTGCATAGAAATTCCATCGTCTTTCGCAGTTGAGAAGTTTCAAATATATTGCTATAAATCGGCGCAAATAATTTTGGGACACCCTGTATAAGCGAAAGACAAGCGGATGACAGAAGCTCCCCTCTGTATGGCAAAGAACGGCAAAAGAAGTATTGACAGAAGAGGAGCAATTTCATCTCATGATTAGGTTTGACAGAAGTAAATCAGGAAGAAACATTCACGGCATTTTCTGGGAAGTGAAGAAGTAGTGTCGTGTCATCGCAATCCTCAGAGGTTCCTTCGAACTGAACGGCCAACATGATCGCCTTGTCCGAGGGAGTGGTTCTGCGGTCCTCGCGCTTTTTCTCAGGCAATTGACGGATTTGCAATAATTGTTTCTTTCGCTCACATACCTATGGAAACATCGAACAATGCCACCTATGGAAACATCGAACAATGCCGGTGACGGTAATTAACCTTCCCTATAATAATTGTACGTTTCAAAATGCTTGTTAAATCTTTGTGTGAAAGCTGTATGCTTATCTCAGCTATTCAGTCAACTTGCTTCCTTTGAGAGACGTCCTAGATGATACTACATCTTCTGAAGGTGCGAGGATAACAGATAAGAAGATTCATGCTTCACGTTCACATTGCGCATCTTACAACTTGCATAAAAGAAGTCACCGGTTACACTTACTGGAATGAAAATACATTTAGGCTAAATTGTAGCAGAGCTCATGAATGCAGTTTGAATACATACTCCGGCAGATGCATGTAGTTGAGATAACGAATGAATGATGCCAAATTATATACCCTATGATCATTCAATTTCACAGATAACCCATTCTTCAGGCTTAGAATCGACGATTGAGCGCTAAGAAAGAGTATGTATTCAGGGTATCCATTCCTCTATTTTGTCAGAATGTGACGGCGAAACCACTCTTGAGGCTATACACCGTGAACGACCCAGAGGAGGAATCATTATGATATTGAAAGCATCCTTTATCTCATTAGAATAATTGCAAGATACAAGACCTCTAGGCACTGAAGAGCTACTCTGAAGATCTGAGCTCTCCTCGAAGCAAAGGCTCTCTGTATGCCACAATCATTCGGAAATTACAAACTTCATATTATGAATACACGCCTAGTGCTTTAAAGGAATCCGCAACTGATTCAGCAAAACAAATTTAACGGAAATACCATTTTGCATCAGGAGCAATTCTATGCCCTTTTTCTGAAACGATCACACTTGAAGACACTATTTTTGGCTACAACTTTTCCAAGAAGGGAAGACAATAAGTGTTTCGCTTTCAACCAAGTCTCACTGAAAGAGAAAACATCGTAGTTGTTAGCCAACAGGACCTTCAACAGGAACGCATTTCAGAGAATTCTTCAAAATCCTTCGTTTCTGCTCCTTCTCCGAATGTACCTTTTGCATTCCACCTCCGCTTTTCTTGCTCTGCTGTGAGGTCCACTCTGGTATGGATACCTCTGTCAGAGAACTAGCAAAGACACGTAGCTCCCTTTGGTACGACACGCTGAAAAAGATGAGCAGGCAAGGTTACTCTCAACCAGTTATCCTTGTCTTTGAGAGATCTATTTGGTTTCAAGCCGGAGAATCAACCCATGAACCACATTTGCTAATATCTTTTTTCCTCACATACTGCAATATCTGAATGTGAATTTGTTTGACTTCCAGAGGAAAAAGGGTTTATTATACATTCTAATTGTATTCACTTAGACAATAACCTTCTAAATCATATTTTTTATATAATTCTTATGCAGATCACATTAACATCTCTTACTGTAATACCAACATGTACTTGTATCTAAGCATTCTGCGGTGATTCTTTTTCATGTACTATACTACAACTAATGATCGCAAAAGTAAGGTTACATCGGGTGTTGAGTACCTCGAAACCCGAATGCACTCCTCATTGATGGATTACCGAGCTTCATGTGCCATACAGTCGTTAGGCTCAGCTAACCGATTCAAGGCCTAACCATTTAAGGTTCGTCATGATTTCGTCGGGAGTATCTGCTGATTTCTATGCCTGAAATGGTTCACTGAATGCATCGTATGCTTTGCCTTTCTCGTGGTTCATTTTTTGGCCGATCAAGGGAGACCACAATTTCAGAAGTGGGATTCTGTTTGCGGAAAAGATTCTTCATTTCTGTTTTGACGGTTTTGAAAACAGCCAAGATAATCACCATATCTGGTGAGCAAAATTATCAGAAATGATAAGCGGAGAAACCAGACGGACATCTCTACGAAAGAATGATTTTATTAAGATATCTGAAATTTGAAGCAGAACGAATCTCCTTCTCGAATGAAGATGTTTTCTACTTCTAGTTTTGAATTTTCAAATGAATTACTATCACTTTTCTGTGATACTTTTTGTGAGGAGTATTTGGCTCAATGCAAAGTAGAGCCTGTTCAACAATTGGTGTAATATTTCACAAAAGAAGAGTTTTTGAGGAAAGCGATGAGCTAGTTAATTACTAATGATCTCCGATTTCCGGTCAGAACGAACTTATTTACCGATAGAATATAGTTCCTAATTCCAATGCCGATTTCCGTGAATGAAAGAAAACGTTTTTTATTGTTAGATAGATAGATAGATTTTGTTTTCTTTGGATCTTGGATAGATCGGCGCGATATTAGTGCTACGGGAAAAAAGTAAGAAAGAAAATTGCTGCTCAATGGCTATCTTAATGACTCCGTGCTCTCGTGCTTCTTTCACATCTCATGGGAATAGGCTCGAACTTTCTTTGATATGTAAGATATAAATGACTGTAAATTAGTCGAAACCCGCTTATTGAATATCATATAAGGAAGGGTTATAACGTAGTAAATAAGCATGGAATAGCGGCCCAGAATATATCGCCAGGATAGTTCAGCTTTCGCCAGGATAGTTCAGCTTGTTGACGCACTTGCTGACGTAGACGGGTCACACGTTTTGTTCCTCATCTACTGTACGATTTACTATAGAAAAAGTTGACTTCAAAAAATATATTTATTACACCTTCTCATGATATTTATGTGAGCATAGCGTTCTAAGTCGCATAAATAAATGAATAAATGAATTTGATATCTTCTGAACACAGCGCATTTATAGGTTTTGCTGACATACTAGTACACACTCGCATATAGGCATTCTATTGTATAATAGTTTTATCACATCTATCTATTACTAAGGAATATTACAAGATAAAAGGATACATTTGGCGCTAGTGAATACCTACACCTGAGTGTACACCTCACTGGTTTATTGAAGAGCTTGGCGTGTCGTACCATAGTCAAGCTCAACAAATCACCATGCAGGAATGCATCAATACATGCAAGCTCAACAGCTATTGCAGTTGGTCAAAAGCGCTTACTGACTTTTATATTTAATCTTGTTCAACAATGGCTTCATACGCCTTGGCTTTGTCGTAATGTATTTCTTGACCGATCAAAGGAGGCCACAGTCGATGTTCTTGATTTTTGCTTGCATAAAATGTTCTTCATTTCTGTTCTGACGGTTCTGAAAAGAGTTATCATCACAATGAAATTTCGCAAGCAATTTTATTCAATTTGATAAAGGGGGGTGGGGGAGTGGGCGGAAAAAACAAGTAGAAATTTTTAAGGACGTATGAAGATATTGGGAGCATCAAAATTTAAATATATGTGGGGACAGAGCAAGCTTTTTATCGAATTAACATAGTCTCTCTACCCAGCCTGTAAATATATAGCCGCTACTTTTCCCTGTGATAGCTTTTATGGGAAGTGTTTGGCCTAATACAAATTAGAGCCTAATCGACTGCTGGTATTTCATAGAAGAATCATCCCTGTGAAAGCGATGATGGAGGATAGATTAGATAGATAGATAGATAGATAGATAGATAGATAGATAGATAGATAGATAGATAGATAGATAGATAGATAGATAGATAGATAGATAGATAGATAGATAGATAGATAGATAGATAGATAGATAGATAGATAGATAGATAGATAGATAGATAGATAGATAGATAGATAGATAGATAGATAGATAGATAGATAGATAGATAGATAGATAGATAGATAGATAGATAGATAGATAGATAGATAGATAGATAGATAGATAGATAGATAGATAGATAGATAGATAGATAGATAGATAGATAGATAGATAGATAGATAGATAGATAGATAGATAGATAGATAGATAGATAGATAGATAGATAGATAGATAGATAGATAGATAGATAGATAGATAGATAGATAGATAGATAGATAGATAGATAGATAGATAGATAGATAGATAGATAGATAGATAGATAGATAGATAGATAGATAGATAGATAGATAGATAGATAGATAGATAGATAGATAGATAGATAGATAGATAGATAGATAGATAGATAGATAGATAGATAGATAGATAGATAGATAGATAGATAGATAGATAGATAGATAGATAGATAGATAGATAGATAGATAGATAGATAGATAGATAGATAGATAGATAGATAGATAGATAGATAGATAGATAGATAGATAGATAGATAGATAGATAGATAGATAGATAGATAGATAGATAGATAGATAGATAGATAGATAGATAGATAGATAGATAGATAGATAGATAGATAGATAGATAGATAGATAGATAGATAGATAGATAGATAGATAGATAGATAGATAGATAGATAGATAGATAGATAGATAGATAGATAGATAGATAGATAGATAGATAGATAGATAGATAGATAGATAGATAGATAGATAGATAGATAGATAGATAGATAGATAGATAGATAGATAGATAGATAGATAGATAGATAGATAGATAGATAGATAGATAGATAGATAGATAGATAGATAGATAGATAGATAGATAGATAGATAGATAGATAGATAGATAGATAGATAGATAGATAGATAGATAGATAGATAGATAGATAGATAGATAGATAGATAGATAGATAGATAGATAGATAGATAGATAGATAGATAGATAGATAGATAGATAGATAGATAGATAGATAGATAGATAGATAGATAGATAGATAGATAGATAGATAGATAGATAGATAGATAGATAGATAGATAGATAGATAGATAGATAGATAGATAGATAGATAGATAGATAGATAGATAGATAGATAGATAGATAGATAGATAGATAGATAGATAGATAGATAGATAGATAGATAGATAGATAGATAGATAGATAGATAGATAGATAGATAGATAGATAGATAGATAGATAGATAGATAGATAGATAGATAGATAGATAGATAGATAGATAGATAGATAGATAGATAGATAGATAGATAGATAGATAGATAGATAGATAGATAGATAGATAGATAGATAGATAGATAGATAGATAGATAGATAGATAGATAGATAGATAGATAGATAGATAGATAGATAGATAGATAGATAGATAGATAGATAGATAGATAGATAGATAGATAGATAGATAGATAGATAGATAGATAGATAGATAGATAGATAGATAGATAGATAGATAGATAGATAGATAGATAGATAGATAGATAGATAGATAGATAGATAGATAGATAGATAGATAGATAGATAGATAGATAGATAGATAGATAGATAGATAGATAGATAGATAGATAGATAGATAGATAGATAGATAGATAGATAGATAGATAGATAGATAGATAGATAGATAGATAGATAGATAGATAGATAGATAGATAGATAGATAGATAGATAGATAGATAGATAGATAGATAGATAGATAGATAGATAGATAGATAGATAGATAGATAGATAGATAGATAGATAGATAGATAGATAGATAGATAGATAGATAGATAGATAGATAGATAGATAGATAGATAGATAGATAGATAGATAGATAGATAGATAGATAGATAGATAGATAGATAGATAGATAGATAGATAGATAGATAGATAGATAGATAGATAGATAGATAGATAGATAGATAGATAGATAGATAGATAGATAGATAGATAGATAGATAGATAGATAGATAGATAGATAGATAGATAGATAGATAGATAGATAGATAGATAGATAGATAGATAGATAGATAGATAGATAGATAGATAGATAGATAGATAGATAGATAGATAGATAGATAGATAGATAGATAGATAGATAGATAGATAGATAGATAGATAGATAGATAGATAGATAGATAGATAGATAGATAGATAGATAGATAGATAGATAGATAGATAGATAGATAGATAGATAGATAGATAGATAGATAGATAGATAGATAGATAGATAGATAGATAGATAGATAGATAGATAGATAGATAGATAGATAGATAGATAGATAGATAGATAGATAGATAGATAGATAGATAGATAGATAGATAGATAGATAGATAGATAGATAGATAGATAGATAGATAGATAGATAGATAGATAGATAGATAGATAGATAGATAGATAGATAGATAGATAGATAGATAGATAGATAGATAGATAGATAGATAGATAGATAGATAGATAGATAGATAGATAGATAGATAGATAGATAGATAGATAGATAGATAGATAGATAGATAGATAGATAGATAGATAGATAGATAGATAGATAGATAGATAGATAGATAGATAGATAGATAGATAGATAGATAGATAGATAGATAGATAGATAGATAGATAGATAGATAGATAGATAGATAGATAGATAGATAGATAGATAGATAGATAGATAGATAGATAGATAGATAGATAGATAGATAGATAGATAGATAGATAGATAGATAGATAGATAGATAGATAGATAGATAGATAGATAGATAGATAGATAGATAGATAGATAGATAGATAGATAGATAGATAGATAGATAGATAGATAGATAGATAGATAGATAGATAGATAGATAGATAGATAGATAGATAGATAGATAGATAGATAGATAGATAGATAGATAGATAGATAGATAGATAGATAGATAGATAGATAGATAGATAGATAGATAGATAGATAGATAGATAGATAGATAGATAGATAGATAGATAGATAGATAGATAGATAGATAGATAGATAGATAGATAGATAGATAGATAGATAGATAGATAGATAGATAGATAGATAGATAGATAGATAGATAGATAGATAGATAGATAGATAGATAGATAGATAGATAGATAGATAGATAGATAGATAGATAGATAGATAGATAGATAGATAGATAGATAGATAGATAGATAGATAGATAGATAGATAGATAGATAGATAGATAGATAGATAGATAGATAGATAGATAGATAGATAGATAGATAGATAGATAGATAGATAGATAGATAGATAGATAGATAGATAGATAGATAGATAGATAGATAGATAGAGTAGATTAGATAGATAGATAGATAGATAGATAGATAGATATAGATAGATAGATAGATAGATAGATAGATAGATAGATAGATAGATAGATAGATAGATAGATAGATAGATAGATAGATAGATAGATAGATAGATAGATAGATAGATAGATAGATTCCACAGTCAACCGCAGTAGGCTCGGGCATTCTTCGAAAGGTAAGATATAGTTTGAGATATCTGACCGTAGATTAAACGGAACCCACTTATTAAAGATAATGTAAGGAAGGAGAAAGAACGTCATAGTAAGCAAGAGTGGTGTAGGTATCCAGAGCATATCGCCAGGATAGTTCAGCTTCTCGGTACATAGCTCCAATAAAGATAAAAAAGCCAATTCGCATGCAGATACTAGTGCTGCCTTGAAAAAAGCGCGCAAACTGATGAACAATTGTTTCGAATATTTCTTTACGAAACGAGCAAATCGCGGACGGAATCGGTGTGAAAAAACGTGGCTGTGACGTCCGCTGTGCAATCACAAGTACTAGGAGCTGCACTGACGCTGAGCCAAATTTTTAAAGTCCACCTAAGCTTTTTATGTTATATGCGGGCTCCAGTCATATGCCACTGAAGATCAGATCAAACACATAAAGTTGACCTCAAAATGTTGTATCCATTGAACAGAAATTATTGCAAGTTGCGTCGGTCGCGGAGGCTGCTAAAAGAGCTGAACGATTGGCAGTTACCTTTTCGTGTCTATTCGACTTAGGTGTTACCCAGCAAATAATAAAATGTAATAATAAAGGAATACGATTGGATCATTGAATAGGACCCTTTTTACCTGGGCAGTCATGCGTATCTCACTGTTCCTTCTGAAGGTGAGTGATCCTTTGATAAATAATGTAGCAAACATGATAGTGTAAGCTGTCACATTCACTACACCAATCATATAATTAAATAGTCGATTCATCCTGGGATATAAACAAATAAGTAAAAAGGGATCGCTCTAAGTTCATCCTCACAATGAAGTTGTTCGATCATAACGGAAAAAAAAGTGGGCAGGGCAGAATTCCATAGATGCCAACGGCGACAATGTAATCGCAATGAACACGAAGTAGAAAAGTATAATAGAAGCGATGCATACCTGCAGATAAACGATCGATCATAATATGGTCTTGATTCGGTAAACGAAAAAAATCTGCCTAGCATTATGGAAATTGCATAGCAAGCTCAGTTGTGAGGGAGTGTAGCCCCTTGAGGGTTTCGGTTCTTACATTCAAGGTGCAATTTTCAAAGATTTCATGCCCACTCTTCCATCCTTCTCTATTAACCCTTTGACGAAGCGCGGTTCAACGGTGAGCCACGGTTTTTTGGTCGCGTGGGACAACGCGGCTCAACGGTGGACCGCACCCTTCTCATCGGTTGTTTTTCTCGATTTATAGTTTTACTTGGAGTTTTTTTTGCATTTAATGGGCTTGCAATCACCAAATATCACTATACACAAAGTGGGCTAAGCAAAACATTGCTAATTTCCGAAAACTACTGATAAATTCAATTCTCTTCCTGGAAATCACTTTTTGTGCGTTTTCTGAAAACAATCAATGTAAAAATGATTTTCACATATAATGCCCCTGAAATTGACTCGTCTTGTAGGGATGTGAACACTTCCGAAAGCTCGAGATAGTTGTTTGTAACATATTTTTTAAGAACTTGCCCTCCTTTTAACTGCCTCGACTTTTATTAGTATTCCTTTCGCATTTTCGAGGGTCGGACACGTGGGTGCTGCGTTCCAATAAGTCATTCACTGCTTATCGGTATAGAGACGCATTTCTTGGCTCAAGAGTCCGTCCGAACGCAGCAAATACAGCTGCTGAGTCCTTGTTTGTGGGCTGCCTACCGAAGTGAATCTTGAATCCAAACCTTAAGTGATTTCCCTATACGTAACATCTTCAAAGCGTAGCTTGAAATGTTTTATTCTTCAGTTCTATATTCGTCGGGTTCGATCAATAATCTTTCGAAACCACTCTCCAAACCGTCCACTGCAGGCTAATCCATTTCGACTCCCAAAGCTATATTATGCATAAAACCAGACCTAACTAAAGTTGAGAACTCATAGTTACCTAATTTACACCCATTTCAGACTAAATCATGAAAAAAAAACGCTTAAAAAAAGCAAAAAATGCCCACATGAGAGAAATGTATCAACCGTGGGACAGCGCGGCTCAACGGGCAGCCGCGGAAGCGGAAAGCATCAAAAAGCGTCTGTCCCGCGCGCCAGGCATGCAAAAAGACGCGCTGCCGTCAAAGGGTTAAGGGGCAACTTGGATTCTCAGAGCCAAACACTGGAGAAAGTAAAAGTAAATAGCAGAGAATTGGAGGCTTCTTAGGGCAACGGAGTTTCCCCAAGGGTCAGAGGTGATTAGCGACGTATTAGCTTTCGGAATGCCACATTGGTTATTATAATCAGAATGAGATGGAAATCTGGTAGGTGACCCTTTCAACTGTCGTCGTAAGAATAAATGGTGATCTTAGCGGAAGTAGAGTATAAAATAGGCGATGAGCAGTGAGACACAAATTGGCGACTACGAAAGCGAACCAGCTGCCAAGATAGTTGGATCCCGTTACCTGAAATTGAAACGTTACTCATTGATATGAGGAAGGACAAAAAACTCAGGAAGAACAGCTAATGGATAGTTAGGGAAACTGTATGAGGATGAAGATGGTAGGCATCGTAAATCTATCCGCAGTCCTATCCTCAGATGAATCATGGGCGAAAAAGGAGAAGAACGATAATCACAGTGTGTGACCGAAGGTTGCTCACACTGCATAGGAGACAAAAGCGTGATCGAGGTCAATCGTTTCTGTTTACTCAGGAAGACAAACTGTTGGTTCAGAAGTATTACCCTCGAGAGTCCAGGTGAATCGAAGCGAATGAGACCATGAATATAAAACACCAATGATCCGATGTAGCTAAGAAAGCCGAATATTGCCATGAGCTGGAGAAGATAGAAAGCAAAGTCCGACTTCCAGCCTTTGATTTTCTGGCACGTCTGAAAAAGGTAAATTAATTCAAGAGGGTGACCAGAGAAGGGCAACTATAGGCCGCTTTATCGAATGCTTTGATATTGTGTTGTAAGACTTCTCGTCGTTTTGACAGCTAGTTTTCAAATAACCATGACTCATTTCAAAGTGAACAGTATCATTCAAAACAGTCCTAGTCGATTCTACATACCTTTACCAAAGCGTATGATTATCTATATTCTGATCCTGTGAAAGCCAGTTGATCTGGATTCCAAGAATGTGAGAAAGGCAGCTCCCACACCTCTCTAATTTTTGAATTTTGGATCCTCTAAGAAGTTGTCCAAGTGTTCGAATCATAGGAAATTCTGTGAAAAGTGCTCTGAATGAAAGAGCAACTCATCTAACGAGCAAAATCCGTCAACTGGTCAGATTTGACAGCCGCCAAAACTTGAATTCGATGAAAACGGTAAGAGCTTCCCTTACAACCTAACAATTCATCGCACTTATCCGCATTCAAATACGTCTGCATCTCTAAATGAGACCAGGATGCGTGGTCTACCTAGAGGAAAGAGGCTTCTTAATCCCTTCAAAGTTCGATGAAAAATTCTTGGGTATGCCTCAACAAATGAAGAATAATGGATAATTACTTCGACTTGGGCGTTTTAGGGTGAACCCAATCAGTTGATTTCCATTTAGACTCGTAGCGGCATTCGAAGGCGTGTCACTCGAACTTTCAGCGAACTCTGAAGAGACTCATTAGCCATTACTCCCTTTCGTTCACCACGCATCCATGTTTCATTCACAGGTGCAGAGACATTTTGAACAGACGCTGGGCTTGCAGTAGCAAATTGAGGTGAACACAATTCAGTGCCTTTATTCTCTTACACGGGTCTTCTACTAAAGAACGGATCGCGATGTTATGAAAACTGAATTTCCAGGTGGTATAGATCGAGTATTTGATCGTGTGTGTGTGATAGTGCACTCTTTGCCCTAGCATCTTGTTGGGAACCGGAACTTCACATTTACATCAAGTAGCATATCGTGCTACTTCTTTACATAATTCTTATTTATTTTTCTCGAATCAAGGGAAATTACCAGAGCAAAAACCGTTTGTAGTGCAATGGAGACAGTGATGGTGGCAAAGCAAGATGCAACATACAATATACGGGCTGAACCAATTAATGGAGAAGATGGAGAAGAGCAGTTGTAGTGGACCATAGTGCTATAACAAAATAGAGTATTACAGACTCGCTGACTCCCAATTAGGGATTACAAACCATTCGTTTTGCTTCATAAAATTTGTTTTCCTTAATTCAGAAACTTGAAAAAAATCGAAATATCTAGTAGTTCGCAACTCAATAATGACATTGTACAGGGCCATATGTCCAAGCTCTGACTAGCTCAGAACTCAGACCAGTAGGCAATAGGCTCAGTACTACTACCTCACGAATCTATCATTCCCTTCAAAAGAAGTCAGGGATTTCTTGAAAAAAGTATTCACAGAATTACTCATGGGAACAGGCTATTAGGAACACATCGACACTATTATTACTTCTTCTCATATGTAGTGATAGTCAGTAAATTGTGAACCCACTAGAAATTCCGCTAGAAAATTTTTATGATCGTGCAGCCGCAGACGACGCACCTAAGTTGTAGGTTGGCAGTTTTGTTGATTAATTTCTTCGAATAGCGCGTGCCAGAAATTGGAAAAATCTCGATTGAGAAATCGTTCTATTGAATTTCTGTACATTGCATGCTGAAGCATTAGCACGTCTGAAGGCACAGTTCACGATAATTTCGAGATGCCATTTTTAAGTTGAAAGCGGAAGAATCGATTGAGATTAGCTCATCCGTGGTGAAGGAAGCGAGCAAATTCGCCGATTTCATCAAAGGTAAAGCTCCTCAATAATACTGAAAACAGAGGTTGTACGAGATTACCACGGCAAAAATGACATAATAGGGGTATGGCTGCTTTCATAGTCCGCCGGCCGGCCGGCGTGCCGGCGGAGGCAGTGCTAGGGGGGAGGAGGGAGGCAGACAGTGTCAGGCAACAGTCCACGCCCCTCCGAAGGGTTTTTGTTTTCAGCCCCTCGAAGGGGCGTGGACTGCTTGCCTATCTGTCTGCCTCCGTCCTACCCCCTAGCACTGCCTCCGCCAACACGACGGCGGACTATGAAAGCAGCTTATCTGGACGAGTTCTCGTTTGTTGCAACTGCGCAAAGAGCCGACTGCATAGAGCCAAAACCTTTCGTAATTGTCTTTTACTGTCACTATAGGTCATGACAAGTTGTTTGAATTACCTTCATGTATTTCCCTCGATGGTGCAGCGTCTGCAATGCAATGCCGTTGTAACTCGTGCGTGCATACCCATGGGACGATCTCTGAGCCTTTATAACGTCCTTCCTAGATCGTTTCCCCACCTGTTAGCGCCACACATGGTATACAAGGGGGCCGCAGATCTATACTAGCGTAATATCTCATAAACCTTTCTTGTCGTGAACTGTGCCTTTGAATCAAAGATCATTCTAGACACTGCTAATCAAATGGTAGAGTTTTTATGCTAGAGCAACACCTGCACCCCGTGTGAATTGCGAAGCCCACTTCTCAGAGGCATAATTTACGATAAGTTATGAGTATCTAATAGTTTCAGAGGAACAGTGGCAGCGATATCCCAGATTAGTACATGATACCGAGGAAAAGATTGGCGGCATTTTTGGAAAGATGGAAGGCTCTAAGGCAGTAGCAAAATTGGCTAATTGAGCTTGAAGCATATAGCTTGGGCGTGCTGCAGCAGGATCGAAATTGTCGCGTCGCGGCGAGAGGGACAATAAGTAAGAAATACAGGAGCGAAAGAACTAGTATTAGAACCATGCCAAAAGTTATAATCGCATGTCGAGTAAGATGTATGAAGAGCGCTAGAATTTTAATAACGAGGCGAATGGTCCGCTACTGCCTCGCGCGGCGAACCGATTACGCAAAACCGAACCCACTGCCCGTCTCCCATTGGAACCGCCAAACAATACTAGTCTTAAAACATTATACAAACCAAAGATCGAAATTTTGCGCCTAAGCTGTAATAAGGGTAACCCTGGGTACCTAACTGCAGCCTTCTGTATATCATATTACATAAACCCTACAATCCAATGAGTAATTGAATGGAAAAATTGTATTGCAACTTTCCGATTGCATGATGGCCTTTCTCTTTTGGAGAGTTCATCATCAGAAGTCGAAAATCAAGCTTGTAGGCTCATAACAAGCTTCGCTTGGAGGTGGCGAACAGCCCTTGAAAATGCGAAATGTGCGTGGGTTTTGAAGCTTTCTTGGGAGACTCCGAAAAGTCTGATTTCTTGCTGTAGTCAAGTCCTAAATCTCTAACAGAGTCCACCGCGGATAGTGGGGCGCCATCAATCGTGCACGATCGTTGGTGAGGCGTAGCTCCAGAAAAATGTAAAATGGAATGGAATGTAAAAAATGACGATTGGCATGGTCCTACAGAGCTCCCTCAGGTAGCTCGGCAGATGATGGGCGTGATGCTTGCAGGCCGGTAGTTTCCCGAGTTTTGTGAATTCTTTTTTTTTTTGAGGAAGAGCTTAAGAGCTAGTGCTTTTAGCGCGGTAGAAGATTTACCGGATAGTAATGATGGCTGAATAATGTAGTGTAGACAGGAGGCCCGCAGAGGACAGAAGCCACTCTCTGTATGATAAAGAACGGCCGTACCCGTATTGACAGGAGAGGAACAGGGGCATGTTATGATTACGTTGCAAAGAAGTGAATCAGGAAGGAATATTCATGGGCTCTGCTTCGTGGAGTAAAGGAATAGGGTCGTTTCCACTGCTACCCTCAGAGACACTTCCGAAGTCGACGGCCAACATCATCGCCTTGTCTGAGGGAAAGGTTCTGCGTTTCTCCTGTTTTTCTCAAGCAATTGACGGATTTGCAATAATTGTTTCTATTGCTCACATACCTCTGGAACCATCGAGCATGTGTCGATAATTTTGCTTTTCCTATAATCGTTGTACATTTCGAAATGCTTGTTATATCTCTGGGGGAAAGCTCTACGCTTGTTCCAGCTATCCAGGCTTATTTCATCATTTGAGGGACGTCCATGATACTCCCACATCCTCTGAAGGTGTAGTGAAGAACGAATAGACTTGATTCAAGAAAATTTCTCCTCCTGAACGTAAAGTTCGGTTGTGGTATACAGAGCAGGTGAGGAAACTCATGCATCTCGTTCACATTAATTTGCGATTCTAATAGAAAAAGCTATTGTTACATTTACTCGAATGAAAATATATTAAAGCGAAATTATAGCAGAGCTTGTAATGCAACTCGAAGAGCTTGTAATGCAGAAAGATGCTCGTAGTTGCGATAACGGACAAATGCAAATGATCCTAAATCTTATACCTTATTATCATCTGATTTCATAAGAAACCCATTTCTCAGGCTTAGAATTGAAGATGGAAGGCTAGGAAAGAGTAACTCTAGGGTATTCTTCCGGGTATTTTTCTGTCTATTTTTCTACCTCACATGCTTGCCAGATTGTGACAGTGAGACCATTCTCGAGCCGAGACACCGCGGACGACCCAGAAAAGGAGTCATTTCTATGGCAGTATTCTGACAAGTTATGAGCTCCCTTTATCTCACCAGTATGATTGCAAGATATAAAGTCTTCAAGGACTAGGGATCCTCTCTAACAGTCCAAATCCTCTTCGGAACATGAAGGCGCTCTGTATATCACAATTATTCAAGAATTACAACCTTCCCATTATGTACACACGCCCGACTCGGCAAAACCAATGGAACGGAAATTCCATTTTGCGTCAGGAGAAATTCTCGCGCCTTTTCTCGAACGATCACACTTCAAGACACTACACCTGGCTACAACATTTCCAAGAATGGAAGACAATGGGTGTTTGGCATCCAACCAAGACTCACTGCAGAATCTACAACAAGTCTGTATCTTCAGAGAAAAGGATGTACTTTAATATCCTTCGTTTCGGCCCCTACTCCGAAAATGCCTTTTACCTCCACTCCTCTTTCTTTGCTCTGGTGTAAGGTCTCTAATATAGACCCCTCGGCCAGAGCACTATTAAAGACACGTGGCCCTCTCTTACGCTGAAAAAGATGAGCAGGCAAGTTTACTTTCAACAATCTACCCCTGTTTATGAGAGGCCTACCCAAACGATACATCTATTATATGTAGTTCGTTGCATTCAACAGTACGAAAGCTCGAATTATCAGAAAACTAGAGAAGTAATGCATCGATAATTCCCCGCTACTTGGATTACCAGCATTACAGTTCTGTCATGCCGCCAATAATAATGGGCAGCTGCCTCTCATCTTCCTCGTGATGGATCACCTCCTGAGCGTGGGGAAACTAACATCAAAAGTTTTTGAGCGCAAAGCTTGGTAGGTCAACGTTACTATAATACTACTCATTGACAACATCTGAGGCGGATTTCTTTGAAGTCTATAATGCCTTTCATGCATCATGCTTGGGTTCTACGTTCTCGATATACAGAGAGTCTAACTTGCGTGTAATCGCTGATATAGTAACCCTTTCTCAGCACTTATGCGGCTAGACCTAGTGATAACCGTAACTTCGCCTCGTAGTTTCTTGAGCAGTAATGCATCCGCTTTTTGAATGCTCAGTTTACCCACCTGTTTCTTTTGAAGCAGCCTTTCGCAGTCCCAATGTAAAACGGGGAAGGATTAGGCAACAGAAGCTGGAACGAACACATCAGAACCGCTATCCCACTAGATTAATCTTGCCACCTACGATCACCTGAACCGACCCTACAGGAATAGCAGGCTCGAGGGCAGGAATCAAGCCGGAGAATCGATCCACGGACCACACTTGCTCATGTGACGGAGTCACTCATCTTTCTCTCCTACATTCTGTAATACCTGAATTTAGAGTTGGTTGACTGCAAGAGGAGGAATGGTTTATTGCACACTTCAATGGTATTTATGTAAACAACAACCTTCAGAATCATATTTTTGATATCACTTTTATACACATCACATTATCATCTCTTACCGTAATACCGATAAGCACTCGTATAAAAGCATTATGCGGTGATTCTCTTACATCTACTATTAGCTACCAAGCTTCATCTGCCATACCGTACATAGTTAGGCTTAGCGAAATCTTACAAGGCCTAGACATTCGATGTTCGTCAAAAGTTTGTCGGAAGTAGCCATTGATTTCTATGTCTGAAAATGGTTTCATGGTTGCATCATATGCTTTGTCTTTGTCGTGGTTCATTTTTCGGCCGATCAAGGGAGACCACAATCGGAGTAGTAGAATTCTGCTTGCGAAAGAGATTCTTCATTTCTGTTTTGACGGTTCTGAAAACAGCCAACTTAATCACGACATCTGGCGAGCAATGTGTAAAGAATGATAAGCGGAGAAAACGATCGGAGTTCCCCAATGCGAATGAGATTATTAAAAAAATCAGAATTCGGAACAGAACAAGTCCTTTTTCGAGCTACGATATTTTCTTCTTCTAATCTCAATTTTTGCAAATGAATAACCCTAATTTTTCTTTGACACTTTTTGTAAGGGATATTCGGCACATTATAAAGCAGAGCCTATCTGGCTTCAACTATTTAGTATTTCGTAAGAGAATCGCATCTGTGGAAAGCGATAAGGTAGTTTAGTTACTAAAGTTCTCCAAAGGTCTTAGGTCAGAACAAGTTGCTTTCCCGGCATACGGTACTTTCTATTCCCGATCCCGATTTTTGAGTTTTTGTAAGTTAAGAACACGATTTTTATAGATTGATAGATAGATAAATGGATAGATAGATAGATAGACAGATAGGAATTTTAATGACCTCGTACTCACGAAGTTCTTTCACAGTTTATGGCTAAGCCTCGGACATCCTTCGAAAGGTAAGATGTACATGAGATATGTATCTGACTGTGAATTAGTCGAAACCCACTTATTGAAGATCATATAAGGAAGGATAAGAACATCATAGTAAATAAGCATGGAATAGCCGTCCAGAGTACGCCGCCAGAATTCCGGTAGTGCGGCACTCGGTCCATATTCCCAATAAAGGAAGAAAGCCAATTCGCAAGCAGATACTAGCGCTGCCTGAAAAAATCCAAGAAATGATGGATTGTTTCGTAAATCCGTAAAATGGAATCTGAGAAAAAAGCGATAGCACTTGAACAGCTCCGAAGCCGTAGTGTCAATTATAGAGAATCAATCATGAGCCGTAGCAGGTACTGGCCTAAGCCACATTTTCGAGATCCACCTAAACTTCTCATGCTTCCGCAACATGCATGATCCAAGTCAGACACATAGGTCGACCTTTCGATACTGTACCCATTGCAACAGAAATTCATGATTAGGTATCGTGGGGTCGGAGAACGCCAAAGAAGTGTAACGAGTGGCAGTCATCTTCTTGCGTGCTTACTCTGCAACTAACATTGAAGGCTACTCCCTCAAAATCGAAAACAGTAGGCTAACTATTAGATGGCTCTTTGCACGGAGTTCTTTGTACCTGAACAGTCATGCGTATCTCGCCGTTTCTTCTGAAGGTTAGTGTTCCTTTGATAAACAATGTAGCAAACATGATAGTGTAAGCTGTCACATTCACTATACCAATCGCATAATTAGATAGCTGATTCAGCCTAAGATATAAATAATCGTAGGAGTTGATGAAAAAGGATAGCTCAAGGTTCGGACCCACAATGAAATAGCCGGATAAAGAGGTGCTCGCCCAAAATAGAAAAAGAAGTGGGCAGCACAGAACTGCACAGATGCCAACGGTGACAAAGTAATCGCTATGTATGCAATATAAAAGAGGATAATAGAAGCGATGCATATCTGTAGATGAATAATCACTCAACAAATCGGCATGATTCAGTGAAAAAAATTTCTTCGTCTGCACAAATGTGAAGCCCACAGCCAACCTAGATTTAATGGACGTCTTTTTCTGCAGAGCTTTCAGTTTTTACTTTGAAGGTACATTTTACATTCTGAGAGTGAAGCCCATTCTTCCAATTTTTCCTTATGAAAAGCAATTTTACTTTCTCCCAAGACTAAAATCAATGCACAAAAGAATTTAAAACTAAGCAACAAAAGCAGAGTTCTAAATTCAATGAATTCTCTTTAAGAACCAGTGATGATCAGTGGCGTAGCAGTTTCAAAACCTTGCACTGACTTCGCATTCCTTGCATTTCATTATGTACGGGAACGTTATAATATGAACGAGATGGAAATCCAGTCGGCTACCCTTTCAACTGTCGTCGTAAGAATAAATTGTGATCTGAGCGGAAGTAGAGTATAGAATAGGCGATGAACGGTGAGACACAAATTGGCGATTACGAAAGCGAAAAAACTGCCCTGATAATTGGATCCTGTTATCTGAAATGCAATCGCTGTTCACAAGGCAGAACCGAACTGTTATGGGCAATCTGTGGAATGGTAGTTCAATGGCACTCATTAAAAGGAAGTGGTGAAAAAGTTCTCGGGTGTAGTTGAAGTAATACCCTTGAAAGTTCAGGTGAATCAAAGAGAATAAGTCCATGAATATATGACGCCAACAATCCGAGGTAGCTGAGGAGGCTGAATACCGCCATGAGCTGGAGAAGATAAAATGCGAAGTCCGACTTCCAGCCTTTCATTTTCTGGCACGTCTGAAAAAAGTTAGATCGAGAGGCCGATAAGCAAGGAGCAAGTATAAGCTGTTTTATTGAATGCTCTGACAATTCCTGGCACATATCTGCATTCAAATGACTGCATCTGGGAATGAGACTAGGATACATTGTGTGGAGTTTACAACTACTAAATGTAATTGATGAAGACTTCTTCGATCAGTTTGGCTAGGTAAAGAATAACGGATGAAAAATGTGACGTTGTTTTTTAGGATCTGCCTAAGCATTTGAATTTTATTCAGATCGGAGTGTCACTAGCTCCAATGGCTCGCCCTGGCCTGCTCGTGTAACGCAGTTCAGTGATTTAATTCCAGGTAGGGCTTCACGAAGTGACAGCAAATGGTACTTCATTTTTTTTTACCACATATTTCGTGTTTTTGAAATCGAGCGCTCTTACCATGGCAAAAATCGTTTGTAGTGCGATAGAGAGAATGATGATCACAGTACAAGATGCCACATAAAATATACGGCCTGATCCGATCAGTGGGAAAGTCGGAGTAGAGCAATTATAGCCTCCCATTGCACTATAAAGAATAGAGTACTCGAACCGTAGAGTCCAACTTGGAGTATTTCATTGAGATTCTTGCTCCATTAATAACACATTCTTGCTGCTCTTGTTGTTTTATTTTCATCAGGAAAAGTGGTCTTCAAAGGCAATGGAATATGTTAAAGAAAACTTCGAATGGCTACCTCTACTCCTAACTTATTATTGGAGGGGCATTATACGACGGCTTCTCTTAGAGCTGATGAAAATTATTTCACAATTAGTTCTGCCACCAGAACGAAGCTAGCATTTTCAACGGAAATTCCGAAATTGTTACAAAATTTATCGACAAAGGATTTTCGTAAGGATAAATTTGGATTGAAGTGATACCAAGAAAATTTTGACAATGAAAACCTTAGAAGACAAGTTTTTTGAATGTTTCATATAGGTGTTTACTTGTGCGCAAAAGCGTTTAAAGCTAAAGCCAAAGAATGGTTAAGGTACTCACATTAGGAAAGAATGTTTACAGTATGAGGATCTGAACAACAAGGTGAAAATTCATTGTTTTGCCATGAAAAACTTCCTATTTACTACCGTTATAAATGCCGATTATTAGCAGTTGAGAAGGTATTGACACCATTATCACCTGTGCTTATAGTAATAGGCAGAAAGATATTAGTCAGAGACAATCCAGCGTGAAAATACTTTACGATTGTGCGGCTGCAAAGAATCCATCTAGGCTGTAGGTTGGTTATTTTATTGCTTCAGGTAAACAGTTACTCAATTAGCCACCTGCAAATGTCATCAAAGAATTACTTCTGGGGAACCGCTCTGTTGAGTTCCTTTGCATTAGCTGCAGTACTAGTGCTCGAAAATCAGAGAACTTTCCAGAAAATGCCATTCAAACAGTAAAATTTTGAACGGTAGCAGCCTTTGCCCTTCACCTCTTGCAAGACCCCCTACTTGGTTATTTTACAGCTTCGCCACTTGAGAAGGGAAGGAGAAGGATTGTAGAGTAGTGTGGCGCGCTAGCGTACAATTCTAATTCGAAAATCAGGTATCAAACCGAACCTCCTCAAAACCTACCAAACGTCCTGATGCTCAGAACCTTCTTCTGACGAACTGGACTATTTAAAGTGTTCAATTTTTCAAAGGTTCAATTAAAAGGTCATAAGAATCATCATCAACAAGTAAATATCAAAAATAAGAGGAGTCCTTCATAGGGATGTTTGACTGTTTTAACAGAGGACAAAAGTCATTTTATTTGCTCCTTACAAGTTCCATAATAGTCAAGCAGAGAGTCCTCTCTTCCTGATTGTTCGCAAGGAATCACACGCTGACCAGAGAAACTACAGTGCCACCATTAGCAGAGACAGCAGATGTGTTTAAAGATTATGCAATTTTATTTGTGGAAGCATGCCAGATGTAGAAATATTATTTATTCGTATTCGAGGAAAATATTTCTCAAATATGAGATCTTTCTTGAATGCACTCAGTCAGAGATTTGGACAGTTGATAGCTTCGATCGTGTGGTTCTGAAATAATTAGAATTGACTCTTCAGAACTTCCATTCAAACGGATTTCAACCTACCCAGTCGCTGCCAATGAGCAACACTCCCAGCAATTTTGCTAAGGCCGATACTCCTACCCCATCTCATCGGTCCGCCTTGAACGAGTGGCCAGCCAAAACCCATAAGGCTGCAAAGTATCAGATGATCATGTAGTTTAGCATGCATTATTGATTTTTACAGAAAATCACTTACAACATTATATCAATAAGAGACTCATCCTCGATCATGCCTTCTTCCACACATAAAAATCCTTCATTCACCATTGGGAACAGTACAAATTCAATGACATCCTAAGCCGGAAGTCTACTTTGATTTATATTATTTCATAGTATACTCAAGCAATGATAACTTACACTGTCGCATAGAAGCCGGATATTGTAGTTGGACCCCTCTGCAAGCTTTCTGATAATTGCTTCAACTTCCACATCGTTACTTTTCTTCTGAGTCATTTGATCGTAGGCGTAGAATCCTCTTCCTGAACTCGTCACTAAATTTAAAGAGAAACAACATCTGAAAAAGGTAGTCTTCCTGGGATGCCTCAGCGAAACTTTGGGAAGATAGAGGAATGTCGTAGAAAACCAAGATTCGTTCCCATGGTAGGCAATCAAACGAAGACCTATGAGTCACCAATCACATGGTATTCTTTTCATCTGTCAAAAGGGGGGACGTGCGATTCGTGCGATTTTGGGCGCGCGCGGCAAATTGCGCGGCGAAATTCGCGATGATTCAAACAACTCCGGCGCCTATCACTGGGGCACAAACTTGAAGTAGAGTACTTTAGTAGGTTCGGACAATCCTTCTAACCTAGTTTACTTCGAATTTGGGCCCCAATGATAAACGCCGAATTTCGTCGCGCAATTCGCCGCGCGCACCCAGAATCGCACGAATCGCAACACACCCGTCAAAAAGGAGTTATGGCCTAGGAAACTATAACTCGTGACTTGTGGGGCGTGGTTTTCCTTTAAAGGTAGTGCCTGATTTTTTTCTCTGCTAGAGTAAATTAAAGAAGTGCAAAATTCCTCATATCGTAAAACCACGACGAAAAACTGTTGGAAAAAAGTCCCACGTCATAGAAAGAAGGCACCTACCTGTTTTCCTTCCGAAGCGATTTAATTGTAGCAACTCTTTCTCAATAGGACTAAGAGGATAGTTGTGTTCCTTTTTCAACAGAGCACCAACATCCAATCCTTAAAATAATTACTGCAAAGCCGAGAAACTTTTGTAAAAATTAAGTAACTAAAATGCTTTTAACACGGATATCTCAAAAATGTCACTTGCAAATTAATTACCATTCATGTCAGCCACAGTAAATGGACCCATGATCAGTCCAAAGGATTTGAGAAGATCATCCACATCATGAGGAAACATTCCGTACTGGTAGAGAAGTTTTTGAGCTTGATTCAGATAAACGCCCAGCAGACGATTGAACACGAAGCTTGAGCAATTGCCTACTAGTATAGGCACCTGGAAAAAACATTCAGATTCTCATAGCTTGACAAAAGTAATCGTCCCCTCGCTCTATTTCTATGAGGAAATTGCCCTATATCAGATAGGCAAGTTTCATGTATAAAGAATTACAACTGGAACGTGCCTTCTTCATCTGAAAACAGACAGCAAAAATAGTCGCAACAGCTTCAGCCGATGTGTACTTGCCATGTACCACTTCTACCATTTTGATAATATGAGCTGGATTGAAGAAATGCATCCCAACAAGTCGATCGCGCCTATGAAGTACTGAGCTCATCTGAATGAATTCCGAATATACTGGAGGACTAAGTCTATAAACCTTGTAGAGTGCTTGGGACCCAGTTATAGTAGCTTTGTTTTTCAAGGGTACTGTACCTCGTCGATATCCAGACTTGAAGTGTTTGTTGCAAAAACTGTTGTTGGAGGACATATCCGATCAAGCTTAGCGAATAATTCAATTTTTAATTTCATTTTCTCGAACACGGCCTCAATCACCTAAAAGATAGTCCATGCTTTTATTTTGTTGTTTTTTTTTGTTTTTTGTTTTTCTTGTAATGAATATTTCTGAGAGCACTCCCCACGTATCATTGATGTCTTGAAAATTTTTTGGGAAGTCCTCAAAAGAAAGGCGAGTTATGAGCAGGTTCGGCCTCGGAACCCCTGTCGAATTCATACCTGACTTTTCCAGAATCGTGTACTTATCACAAGGTCAAAATAAGTACGGAAGCTCCGCCTGCACGTTCAGTCATGCCCACTCCCTTAGTGATGAAAAAAATGTCCTCATTTGAAATGATTGACGAAGTGAAAGGGATGCCAAATCAAAAATTAAAAAATAAAGAAAAAAGGTAAAAATTGAAATAAATCTAGAAATTCTCACTAAGTCGCAGTTCCCCAACGAACTCAAATCCGTGGTGAGACGAATGCCTTTTTCTAGCTCTTCACACTGCGATGGAGTGAATCGTCCAAGCTCCTGCTCTCTAGCACAAGTCGTTGCCAGCCCTCGACGGCACATTTCCAAGCTCTGAACAGAATTCATTGTATTTATTAGAACGTATAATAAGATGACAACTTGGTTCCTTTCGAATAAAACAATATTGATGAGCTGATCTCCAGGAAAAGGAATCAATCTCACTATGACTTTGCATTGGTGCCTACTCTGTTTGAAAGAAGAGATCTGTCAGTGAAGTATTTATAATCACCTCAGCAGCCCTACCTGCTTACTCTCCAGTGAACGCAAACAGACACCTTTGAGTAGACAATCAAAACGATTGAAAAAAAGGCACCTTTGCATCGTTTTCTACTAAAGTGGTATGATATCCGGCTCGACAGAGGGCTATAGCGATTCCTCGTCCCATAGTGCCTGAATATACAATTTGCTTAAGCAGTGAAGACATTTTCTTTAGTTGGTTTCCGTTTTGGTTTCAAAGATATCTCACCACCACCAACAACTGCGGCATTTTTTATCTTGAGCGCTTTCGAATTCTTCCAGCTGTCTCCATTCGGTAGATGCCACTGAAATAGAGGAAACTTGGTTATACACGACAAAATAGAAGAGTTTTCCAAACAAATCACTTTTCTGTAAGAAAATATAATTATGCCGCTCTGGATGAGGGTAGTCTATCGTTATTGCTACTAATAGGAACTTGATGCTCCACTACTATCGTGCACCAGCTGATCGACTCCGCAACAACGTAGTCCGTTTTGAATGATATCGGCACCTAAGAAGCTACTCGAAAGCAGTTGCCTAGTTCAAGTGAAATAACGAAATTAACAGTACAGAATAGTGCAAAGGTGGCGAATAAATTGCGAAAATCGGCCTTTTCTGAAAAACTTAAAAAGGACCAATTGGGAGAGCTTCATTTTTATGCTGCCTAGAGCTGAGTTCAGCAAGCTAGAATTGCCCTTCACTGTCGCCATAGATCGTGGGACTAGTTACTCTACCTTTCAAAGGTGTAGTCCTCGTGATTAGTGCAGCCTCTTCAGAGTTCTCGAAAAACGTTCCCTTTTGGATTTAGTATACAGTGGACCTGTATTCAAGCTCCCACTGCGCCCTATCTAGATGCTTTTCGATCTGACTATGCGGCTATGAAACATGTAGCCTTCTCAAAAGCCAGCCTAGTAGAATCGTATCAAAAAGATATTTAAAGAAATATTCAGCCACAGACCGCGTCTTTAGGACCGGAAAACCTATATAAGGGAATGTAGTGGTCCAGGTAACCGGTTCCCGCGTCTAGCCACGAAGTCCCAATTCCGATTATAGGTAAGGTCAATTAATAGAAGCAACGAACGAATCAATGCTAGAGCTTTCAGATTTCACCGAACCATGCATCAAAGTTTCATAAGCAACAAATTGGTGCGAGACAGATAAACATACCCTTGACGCCCTCTGGATTGCATTCATTATGTACGTCTTCACATCAGCCGGAACATTTTGCAAATCCATTCCCTACCAAGATGATTTTTGTTATCAAAAAACCTCTACTGCCATAAAACGAGAACAGGAATAAGGACCGTTATAAAGTTTTGACAACATAGAAGGAAGTCAAATCACTGACACATCGTCCCTATGACGGACGCAGATAACAACAATAAGACCAAATACAAAAAACATTTTTGTAGAGCATTCTCAGGCAAACGTAGACGATTGATGACCAGAACTTGTAACTGAGAATGCTGTGTTTGAGCCTCAGTAGATTAGGTAGCTCACCATAGGTTGTACTAGATAGTTGTAGAGCTTTGGCAAAAAAAGCAACTCAAGCTAAGGTAAACAATGGGACCACGATTTCAGAGTTTCTAGATTAAATTCATAATACTCAGGATGCTTAAGAGTGTCGGGGAGGCAGGGTGAACACAGCCACCTGTGGTAAACCTAATGAAGTTAATCGATCGTGACTGCACTGCTCCCTTATCACACCGTGGTATCAGTGATCGGTGAACTAGAGGAAAGGAACAAGGAACTCAAAGTAGCAGCCGAAAATCGACCAACTTTTTTTCTCGATGTACAACCGGCTATTAATCTTCGTTTCTTGTTTTGAATCAAAATAAACATTGGCGACCAACTCCCTTTCTGTTCTCTTATCCAAGCACCCTACCACCCCTCAAACTACTTCAAAAAAAAGGTATACGATCGAATTTATGATCACTCTGATTGTTTTCAGAAGGAAGTTTCTAATATTCAATTTAATAGCTGTCTACTGAGAAGGAGATAAGAATCGACTTCATTTCTCGTTATCCTGAAAGGACTCCGAACTCATTCTTGGGCTTACTTTAGAAATATTTATGAACACTGAAATATGCATGGAGAAATCTAGTAACGCTGTGCTATAAAGCTGCAAATAAATGAGTCTAAACTTCATGCTAGCCGCCCTGTCGCGGTCGCACTGGAACCATATGTAGGTACCGATCCACCACAGGCAGGCAGTAACCAGTGACCGACGGATAATGCAATGTCTCGAAACATAGCCTGTTTGTAGCTAGTAGCCAATGACTTAAGATATCGCTCTCTGACTGACTGAGAACTGGAGATCTGTGGCATAGTGTGAGATAATTCTTTTCACCGAGAGCGCTTTCGAAATGGGCGTTGAGCGCTTTCAAAACGGGTTTGAACACTAAACTCAGGCAATAATCGAGTAACTCAGAGCAAATACTGATTACTTTTTAAAAAGCTTGTTACAGGCGATTTATGTTGATACGGTTCACACAACAACAATAACAACAGCATCTGCCAATATGACGACGAAGGTTACAACTGAAACTACGCCAATCTACATTAGATAAGTGTCGAATATAGAGACACAGACTTCCTAGCTCAAAGCTTCCACTAACAATAACCGTCTTTTACGTTGTTTCGAGTCGATTTTTTGTCAACTGGTGCAATTTCGCCCCTGTACTGAAGACGCCTTCAATCTGTTTCGTGGCGTGGACCCAATAATGGTGTGACGGATGGAGGAGCCAAGAGCGAACATGGAAGATTCACTCTAAGGTAGTGTTGCGTTATGATCAAAATTAATTTTTACGAAGTGGCTGCACAACGTAAAACAGAACCTTTTTTTCTTTGAAAGCCTGTTCCTTCTATTACAGTGAACAGACTGCTACTATGTTGTCTGCAGGAGTGTTGTAGGGCTGAGTTTGAAAAGTTTAAGTATGTGCGTGGAGTGGTTGGAAAGCTGCCGTCGTTACCCTCTATGTAAACCAACCCAGTACAGACTTACGTGTAGACGATATCTCGACCAATAACAAAAGAGATGCTGCAGCAAAAGTCGGAATATCGTGCCCATTCACATGTCGTTTTAAGAACCGTAGCGATCTTATTTTAGAAGAGTGTCGAAACCTGGTTTGGCGATTTGCATAAAGTCGGTGTACCATAGAACAACGTTTCCACTCTACCAGTAAGGCTTGACTGAACACGCTAAGATGTGAACAAGTTTCGACGATGTAAACGAATGGAAGTTAGGTTGCCACAGTTATCATTACTGTTGTGCAACAATTTGCTTGTGCAGTCGTATCATTCCACATTCCTATGCAGCTGTGGCATGCGAATACATACCAAGTAAGAAAATACAAGTGGCCCAAAAGCTCCATTGCGTTACTAAATTCCTCAGGTAGATAGAGCATGGGAAATATCCGGGTCACATGTCTTTGTTTCTAATATACTGTAACGATTGAGTACAGAAGTAGTTGACTTCGGGATTAAAAATTATTTATTACTTACTCATACTTTATTACACTGATATTTATGTGAGTATAGCCCTCTAAATCTTATATTTGATTTCTTCTAAACACAACGCATTTATAGGTTTCACGTACATACCAGTACGCACTCGTATATGCATAGGCATTCTATAGTATTCTATTTTTTTACATCTATCACATTACTAGGAATATTACAAGATCAGTAGATTCATTGGATGCTGGTCAACACCCATATCCGAGTGCACTCCTCACTGGTGGATTGAAGAGGTGCCGTACCGTACTCAAACTCAGCGAATCACCATCCAGCACTACGGTCAGACATGCAAGCTCAGGCGGCCAATGGAGTTGGTGAGCCGTACTCACTGTCTTTTATATCCAAAACTTATTCAGTGATAGCTTCATAACCCATGTCTTTGTCGTAGTGTACTTCTTGACCGATCAACAGAGGCCACAGTCGATGTTCTAGATTTTTGTTTGCAAAAAAGGTTATTCATTTCTGCTCTGACGGTCCTGAAAAGAGCCATTATCACATTGACATCTCGCAAGCAAACTTATCAGATTCGGGAGGGGATGATGAAGAAGATAAACGTCTGAAGAACGTCTCAAGATATAAAAAGCATCAAAATCCAGAACAGAACAAGTTTTTTTTTATCGAATTGCGATATTTCCACACCCATTCTCAATTCTTCCGAATAAATAGCTACTGTTTTCCCCGTGACACTTTCTATGGGAAATCTTCGGCTAATTTAAAATAGAGCCCTGATCGAATGCTGGTATTTTTATAGAAGAACGTTCTGGAAAAGCGACGATAGATGGACATATGGGCATTATATATGGTTAGATAGATAGATGGATAGATAGACTAGATAGATAGATAGCATAGATAGATAGATAGATAGATTAGATAGATAGATAGATAGATAGATAGATTAGATAGATAGATAGGCATAGATTAGATAGATAGATAGATAGATCAGATAGATAGATAGATAGATAGATGATAGTAAGATAGATAGATAGATAGATAGATAGATAGATAGATAGGATAGATAGATAGATTAGATAGATAGAGTAGATAGATAGATAGATAGATAGATAGATAGATAGATAGATAGATCAGATAGATAGACATAGATAGATAGAATAGATAGATAGATCAGATACGATAGATAGCTAGATAGATAGATAGATAGATACGATAGATAGAGATAGATAGATAGATAGATAGATAGATAGATAGATAGATAGATAGATAGATAGATAGATAGGATAGATAGATAGATAGATGATAGATAGATAGATAGATAGATAGATAGATAGATAGATAGATAGATAGATAGATAGATAGATAGATAGATAGATAGATAGATAGATAGATAGATAGATAGATAGATAGATAGATAGATAGATAGATAGATAGATAGATAGATAGATAGATAGATAGATAGATAGATAGATAGATAGATAGGATAGATAGATAGATAGATAGATAGATAGATAGATAGATAGATAGATAGATAGATAGATAGATAGATAGATATAGATAGATAGATAGATAGATAGATAGATAGATAGATAGATAGATAGATAGTAGATAGATAGATAGATAGATAGATAGATAGATAGATAGATAGATAGATAGATAGATAGATAGATAGATAGATAGATAGATAGATAGATAGATAGATAGATAGATAGATAGATAGATAGATAGATAGATAGATAGATAGATAGATAGATAGATAGATAGATAGATAGATAGATAGATAGATAGATAGATAGATAGATAGATAGATAGATAGATAGATAGATAGATAGATAGATAGATAGATAGATAGATAGATAGATAGATAGATAGATAGATAGATAGATAGATAGATAGATAGATAGATAGATAGATAGATAGATAGATAGATAGATAGATAGATAGATAGATAGATAGATAGATAGATAGATAGATAGATAGATAGATAGATAGATAGATAGATAGATAGATAGATAGATAGATAGATAGATAGATAGATAGATAGATAGATAGATAGATAGATAGATAGATAGATAGATAGATAGATAGATAGATAGATAGATAGATAGATAGATAGATAGATAGATAGATAGATAGATAGATAGATAGATAGATAGATAGATAGATAGATAGATAGATAGATAGATAGATAGATAGATAGATAGATAGATAGATAGATAGATAGATAGATAGATAGATAGATAGATAGATAGATAGATAGATAGATAGATAGATAGATAGATAGATAGATAGATAGATAGATAGATAGATAGATAGATAGATAGATAGATAGATAGATAGATAGATAGATAGATAGATAGATAGATAGATAGATAGATAGATAGATAGATAGATAGATAGATAGATAGATAGATAGATAGATAGATAGATAGATAGATATAGATAGATAGATAGATAGATAGATAGATAGATAGATAGATAGATAGATAGATAGATAGATAGATAGATAGATAGATAGATAGATAGATAGATAGATAGATAGATAGATAGATAGATAGATAGATAGATAGATAGATAGATAGATAGATAGATAGATAGATAGATAGATAGATAGATAGATAGATAGATAGATAGATAGATAGATAGATAGATAGATAGATAGATAGATAGATAGATAGATAGATAGATAGATAGATAGATAGATAGATAGATAGATAGATAGATAGATAGATAGATAGATAGATAGATATAGATAGATAGAGAGATAGATAGATAGATAGATAGATAGATAGATAGATAGATAGATAGATAGATAGATAGATAGATAGATAGATAGATAGATAGATAGATAGATAGATAGTCTTCTATCTTCTATCTATCTATCTATCTATCTATCTATCTATCTATCTATCTATCTATCTATCTATCTATCTATCTATCTATCTATCTATCTATCTATCTATCTATCTATCTATCTATCTATCTATCTATCTATCTATCTATCTATCTATCTATCTATCTATCTATCTATCTATCTATCTATCTATCTATCTATCTATCTATCTATCTATCTATCTATCTATCTATCTATCTATCTATCTATCTATCTATCTATCTATCTATCTATCTATCTATCTATCTATCTATCTATCTATCTATCTATCTATCTATCTATCTATCTATCTATCTATCTATCTATCTATCTATCTATCTATCTATCTATCTATCTATCTATCTATCTATCTATCTATCTATCTATCTATCTATCTATCTATCTATCTATCTATCTATCTATCTATCTATCTATCTATCTATCTATCTATCTATCTATCTATCTATCTATCTATCTATCTATCTATCTATCTATCTATCTATCTATCTATCTATCTATCTATCTATCTATCTATCTATCTATCTATCTATCTATCTATCTATCTATCTATCTATCTATCTATCTATCTATCTATCTATCTATCTATCTATCTATCTATCTATCTATCTATCTATCTATCTATCTATCTATCTATCTATCTATCTATCTATCTATCTATCTATCTATCTATCTATCTATCTATCTATCTATCTATCTATCTATCTATCTATCTATCTATCTATCTATCTATCTATCTATCTATCTATCTATCTATCTATCTATCTATCTATCTATCTATCTATCTATCTATCTATCTATCTATCTATCTATCTATCTATCTATCTATCTATCTATCTATCTATCTATCTATCTATCTATCTATCTATCTATCTATCTATCTATCTATCTATCTATCTATCTATCTATCTATCTATCTATCTATCTATCTATCTATCTATCTATCTATCTATCTATCTATCTATCTATCTATCTATCTATCTATCTATCTATCTATCTATCTATCTATCTATCTATCTATCTATCTATCTATCTATCTATCTATCTATCTATCTATCTATCTATCTATCTATCTATCTATCTATCTATCTATCTATCTATCTATCTATCTATCTATCTATCTATCTATCTATCTATCTATCTATCTATCTATCTATCTATCTATCTATCTATCTATCTATCTATCTATCTATCTATCTATCTATCTATCTATCTATCTATCTATCTATCTATCTATCTATCTATCTATCTATCTATCTATCTATCTATCTATCTATCTATCTATCTATCTATCTATCTATCTATCTATCTATCTATCTATCTATCTATCTATCTATCTATCTTCTTCTTATTCTTTAGCGTTTGTCCCGCTTGTAGGCGGGGTCCGCTTTTCTGATATGTTGACGCCACTTCTCCCGATTGAACGCTTGATCGGGGTGGATGTTAACCGCTTTAAGATCTTCGTGCAACGTATCGAGCCACCGCTGCTTTGGACGTCCTCTAGGCCGCTTTCCGGACACGTCAAGGTTGAGACCGATCTTACGGACACTGTCGCTCTTTGCGCGGAGAGTATGACCATACCATCGTAGACGAGCTTCGCGCATTTTATCGACAATGGGCGCAACACCGAATCGCTCCCTGATGGCGTCATTACTTATACGGTCTAGGCGTGTTACTCCGGCTGTCCAGCGCAGCATTTTGGTCTCCATCACGCTGAGACGGGCTTCAACCTCTTTGGTTGCAGGCCAACATTCAGCGCCGTAGATTGCGACTGGCCGGATGACGGTTCTGTAGATCTTGGATTTGAGACGCTCAGGGATGTTCTTATCGCAGAGTACGCCAGTCATTGAGCGCCACTTCAACCACGCTGCGTTCACGCGAGATTTCGTTTCAAAACCCAGGCTGCCATCAGACGCAATTGCCGATCCAAGGTACTTGAAGGTTGTTGTCCGCGTGAGCTCAGTGCCATTGATCTTGATAGAGCCTGGCTCGCTCGAATCAGTGGTCAGGTACTCAGTCTTTTTGACGTTTAACCTGAGCCCGAACATAGCCAGACGGTCGGACCAGGTCTGCACCTGTGACTCGAGCTCACTTTTGTCTTCGCTGGCGAGCATCACGTCATCGGCATAAAGAAGCGTCCATGGAGCCGGCTTATGGAGGTCTTTCGTAATGGCATCCATGACGACAACAAAAAGTAGTGGGGATAACGCAGAGCCTTGGTGGACTCCGACGGAGATGGGGAATTCCGTCGATATGCCCGCTGCCGTTTGTACTCGGCTCTTTGGGCTAGTGTAAAGGATGCGCACCCACTCAATGAGCTCTTCGGGTACGCCATGCTGTCGTAAGGCATACCATATAACGTCGCGTGGAACGCGGTCGAAAGCCTTCTCCAAGTCTAGAAAGGCAAGATGTAAAGGTCTACGTTTCTCGCGATGCTTTTCTAGAAGGAGGCGAGCGGCGTGTATGGCATCGATGGTGCTACAACCAGCTACGAAACCACACTGGTTAGTGGTAAGCTCGACAATATCCCGGATACGGCTGTCCACAATTCGCTCAAAGATTTTCATGCTGTGCGAGAGCAAGCGAATCGGGCGGTAGCAAGTGCAGTCCCCGGACTGCCCTTCTTCTTCCAGATAGGAATCGTCGAGCTCTGTTGCCAGCTCTCAGGCACCTTCTTCTCTGCGACGACCTGGTTGAAGAATTCCGTCAACCATCGTGCAGGACTCCAGCCTTTCGATTTCCACAAGTCCGCTGCTACGTCGTCAGGGCCAGTTGCTTTGCCTGACTTCATTTTCTTCAAAGCCGTAATGGTCTCATTGACGGTTATCTTCTGAACGGGACCGTGCACTGGCGGAGCGCAGGGAATGGCGGGATGGGCGAATTCGACTGTTGAGATGTTTGCGAAGTACTCTCGCCATCGTTTCAGTACTCGCCTGCGTTCCGTTAAGAGGCGACCGTTCTCGTCATTTATGCCGAAGAACTTTTCTATATCCTCGGTCTGGCGGTTGCGGGTCTTTGCGAGTCGGTAAACGTACCGCTCGCCATCCCGAGACTCGAGTTTCTTATTAAGATCGGCATAATGAGCTGCCTTTTCAGAAGCAACGGCCTTCTTCGCCTCTTTCTTCGCTATCTGATAGCGTTGCCAGTTGTCAGCCGTCTTTTCGATAACAAATGCGTGGTACTGCTTTTTCTTCTCACGGACTTTATCCCTGACATGGTCCGTCCACAGCCACGTTTGCTTATCGAGCTTTCGCCGTCCAGGCTTGGTCACGCCGAGCTTCGACCGTGCAACCCGGGTTATCGCTTCCACAGCTCCCTTCCAGGTTTCGTCGACAGTCGTTACCGCTGGTAACAGAATGCTGGAAACGACGGCCTCTTCTTTCTCCTTCAGTCGCCACCACTTGATTCTCGCTGGCCCGCACCTTTCTGCTATTTTCGGTTTCGGCGGGGCGATCTTTAACGTACAAATCAGTGGTCGGTGTTGTGTTGCGACCGTTTCGTAGGGAACTGTCTTTGCGTCTGTTACGAGCCCCTGGTCGCGGTGCCTGACAAGGACAAAATCAATTTGCGTTCTGTTCTCACCGCTATAGAAGGTGATGAGATGAGAGTCACGTTTGCGAAATCTCGTGTTGACAATGGTGAGATTATGCGAGTCTGCATATTCGAGAATTCGCTCGCCATCAGTGTTACGTGACCCATATCCGAAACCCCCATGACAGCTGTAACCGTCTTTCGTAGCACCCACGTGACCGTTGAGGTCACCTGCGACAACTATGGCTTCTTGTAACGGCACTTCAGCTGTCTTTTCATCAAGCAAGTTCCAGAACGTGTCCTTGGTTTGCTCGGAGCATCCAGTCTGTGGAGCATACGCTGAGAAGAGATGGTATTTTTGGTGTTCGATGACTACCACGATCTTCATTAGGCGGTCATCGAAGCGTTCCACGCTTACTATCGAGTCACGAAACCGTTCAGAAACTATTATCCCGACGCCGTTGGTGGTTTTGGGGCCACCACAAAGAACGGCTTTGAAGCCGAGGCCAATGTCCCTGGACTTGCAGCAGGACCACCTCGTTTCCTGCACGGCACAGAAATCAATTCGTCGACGCTCTAGAGCTTCTGCTAACTCGTACGAGCGTCCCGTCAATGTGCCGACATTTAACGTCGCAACGCGGGTCTTCCATACGTTGCGTGGCTTTCGGACTAGCTTAGTTGCCCCCCGAAGCCGTCCTTGCATCGGAGACCCTCGCATACTTTTCACACTCACCGGGCCTTGCGAGTGCGCGTCGGCTCCCGCGGACGCCGTAGCATTACATTGAAATTCTTCAAGTGACATTAACATTTTGATGTGACTGGGGTGTTCGTAGGCCGGCCTGTCACGGGGCCTGTCGCCTGCATTCGAATGTCCGTGTCAGCTCAGCCCACAGAGTGGGCAGTTCCAGTGGCACCCCCTGGAGGGAACGGACTTCGCCACCATCTATCGATCTACTATCTATCTATCTATCTATCTGATCTATCTATCTATCTATCTATCTATCTATCTATCTATCTATCTATCTATCTATCTATCTATCTATCTATCTATCATATCTATCTATCTA